>JAWQEG010001012.1:30000-630000 GCA_033782935.1 Petrolisthes cinctipes | reverse complement strand
TGAATGACCGTAGATAATTACAGTCCAAGCACTGTAATGACTCTCACACACCCATCACCCTATGAATGACTGTTGAGATTAACAGTCCAAGCACAGTAATGACAACCACACACCCACCACCCTATAAATGACGGTTGATATTTATAGTCCAAGTACTGTAATGACACCCTCACACCCACCACCCAATAAATGACTGTTATTAATTTCAGTCCAAGCACTGTAATGACATCCACACACCTACCACCCCATGAATGACTCTTAACATTTACAGTCTGAGCACTGTAATGAAACCCACACACCCACCACCCAATGAATGACTGTTTATATTTACAGTCCAAGCACTGTATTGACACACTCACACCCACCACCCTATAAATGACTGTTAATATTTACAATCAAATCACTGTAATGACACCCATACACCCACTACCCCATGAATGACAGTTGATATTTACAGTCCAAGCAATGTAATGACACCCACACTCCCACCACCCCATGATTGACTATTGATATTTACAGTCCAAGCATTGTAATGACACCCCAACACCCACCACCCCATGAATTATGGTTGATATTTACAGTCCAAGCACTGTAATGACACCAACACAACCAACACCCAATAAATGACTGTTGATATTTACAGTCCAAGCACTGTAATGACACCCACCACCCTATGAATGACTGTTGATTATTACAATCAAAACACTGTAATGACACTCAAACACCTACCACCCTTTGAATGACAGTTGATATTTACAGTCCAAGCACTGTAATGACACCCCAACACCCACGACCCCATGAATTATTGTTGATATTAACAGTCCAAGCACTGTAATGACACCCAAACACCCACAGCCCCATGAATGACTGTAGATATTTACAGTCCAAGCACTTTAATGATACCCACCACCTATGAATGACTGTTGATATTTACAATCAAAACACTGTAATGACACCCATACACCCACCACCCCATGAATGACTGTTGATATTTACAGTCAAAGAACTGTAATGACAACCACACACCCACCACCCCATGATTGACAGTTGATATTTACAGTCCAAGCACTGTAATGACACCCACACACCAACAACCCCATGAATGACTGTTGATATTTACAGACCAATCACACTAATGATACCCACCACCCTATGAATGACTGTTGATATTTACAATCTAATCACTGTAATGACACCCATACACCCACCACCCCATGAAAGACTGTTGATATTTACAGTCCAAGCACTGTAATGACACCCCCACACCCACCATCCCATGAATTATGGTTGATATTTACAGTCCAAGCAATGTAATGACACCCACACAACCACCACCCTATGAATTACTGTTGATATTTACAGTCCAAGCACTGTGATGACACCCACCACCCTATGATTGATTGTTGATAATTACAATCAAAACACTGTAATGACACCCACACACCTACCACCCCAAGAATGACTGTTGATATTTACAGTCCAAGCACTGTACTGACACCCACACACCCACCACCCCATGATTGACTGTTGATATTTACAGTCCAAGCACTGTAATGACATCCACACACCCACCACCCCATGAATGACTGTTGATATTTACAGTCCAAGCTCTGTAATAACACTCACACACCCACCACCACATAAATGATGGTTGATATTTATAGACCAAGCACTGTAATGACACCGACACACCCACCACCCTATAAATGACTGTTGATATTGTCAGTCCAAGCATTCTAATCACACTCACCACCCTCTGAATGACTGTTGATATTTACAGTCAAAGCACTGTAATAACACCCACACACTCACCAAACCATAAATAACTGTTGATATTCACAGTCCAAGCACTGTAATGACACCCACACCCCCACCACCCAATGAATGATGGTTGATATTTACAGTCAAAGAACTGCAATAGCACTCACACACTTACCACCCTATGAATGACTGTTGATATTTACAGTCCAAGCACTTTCATGATACCCACACACCCACCACCCCATGAATAACTGTTGATATTTACAGTCCAAGCTCTGTAATGACACTCACACACCCACCACAATAAGTGAATGACTGTTGATATTTACAGTTCAAGCACTGTAATGACACCCACACACCTAACACCCCATTAATGTTGGTTGATATTTATAGTCCAAGCACTGTAATGACATCCACACACTCACCGACTAATGAATAACTGGTAATATTTACAGTCCAAGCACTCTAATGACACCCACCACAGAATGGATGACTGGTAATATTTACAGTCCAAGCACTGTAATGACACCCACACACCCACCACCCAATGAATGGTAATTGAAATTTACAGTCCATGAACGGTAATGACACAGACACACTCACCACCTCATGAATGACTGTTGATATTTACAGTCCAAGCACTTTAATGACACCCACGCAGCCACCTCCCCATGAATGACTGTTAATATTTACAGTCCAAGCACTGTAATGACTCTCACACACCCATCACCCTATGAATGACTGTTGAGATTAACAGTCCAAGCACAGTAATGACAACCACACACCCACCACCCTATAAATGACGGTTGATATTTATAGTCCAAGTACTGTAATGACACCCTCACACCCACCACCCCATAAATGACTGTTATTAATTTCAGTCCAAGCACTGTAATGACACCCCAACACCCACCACCCCATGAATTATGGTTGATATTTACAGTCCAAGCACTGTAATGACACCAACACAACCAACACCCAATAAATGACTGTTGATATTTACAGTCCAAGCACTGTAATGACACCCACCACCCTATGAATGACTGTTGATTATTACAATCAAAACACTGTAATGACACTCAAACACCTACCACCCTTTGAATGACAGTTGATATTTACAGTCCAAGCACTGTAATGACACCCCAACACCCACGACCCCATGAATTATTGTTGATATTAACAGTCCAAGCACTGTAATGACACCCAAACACCCACAGCCCCATGAATGACTGTAGATATTTACAGTCCAAGCACTTTAATGATACCCACCACCTATGAATGACTGTTGATATTTACAATCAAAACACTGTAATGACACCCATACACCCACCACCCCATGAATGACTGTTGATATTTACAGTCAAAGAACTGTAATGACAACCACACACCCACCACCCCATGATTGACAGTTGATATTTACAGTCCAAGCACTGTAATGACACCCACACACCAACAACCCCATGAATGACTGTTGATATTTACAGACCAATCACACTAATGATACCCACCACCCTATGAATGACTGTTGATATTTACAATCTAATCACTGTAATGACACCCATACACCCACCACCCCATGAAAGACTGTTGATATTTACAGTCCAAGCACTGTAATGACACCCCCACACCCACCATCCCATGAATTATGGTTGATATTTACAGTCCAAGCAATGTAATGACACCCACACAACCACCACCCTATGAATTACTGTTGATATTTACAGTCCAAGCACTGTGATGACACCCACCACCCTATGATTGATTGTTGATAATTACAATCAAAACACTGTAATGACACCCACACACCTACCACCCCAAGAATGACTGTTGATATTTACAGTCCAAGCACTGTACTGACACCCACACACCCACCACCCCATGATTGACTGTTGATATTTACAGTCCAAGCACTGTAATGACATCCACACACCCACCACCCCATGAATGACTGTTGATATTTACAGTCCAAGCTCTGTAATAACACTCACACACCCACCACCACATAAATGATGGTTGATATTTATAGACCAAGCACTGTAATGACACCGACACACCCACCACCCTATAAATGACTGTTGATATTGTCAGTCCAAGCATTCTAATCACACTCACCACCCTCTGAATGACTGTTGATATTTACAGTCAAAGCACTGTAATAACACCCACACACTCACCAAACCATAAATAACTGTTGATATTCACAGTCCAAGCACTGTAATGACACCCACACCCCCACCACCCAATGAATGATGGTTGATATTTACAGTCAAAGAACTGCAATAGCACTCACACACTTACCACCCTATGAATGACTGTTGATATTTACAGTCCAAGCACTTTCATGATACCCACACACCCACCACCCCATGAATAACTGTTGATATTTACAGTCCAAGCTCTGTAATGACACTCACACACCCACCACAATAAGTGAATGACTGTTGATATTTACAGTTCAAGCACTGTAATGACACCCACACACCTAACACCCCATTAATGTTGGTTGATATTTATAGTCCAAGCACTGTAATGACATCCACACACTCACCGACTAATGAATAACTGGTAATATTTACAGTCCAAGCACTCTAATGACACCCACCACAGAATGGATGACTGGTAATATTTACAGTCCAAGCACTGTAATGACACCCACACACCCACCACCCAATGAATGGTAATTGAAATTTACAGTCCATGAACGGTAATGACACAGACACACTCACCACCTCATGAATGACTGTTGATATTTACAGTCCAAGCACTTTAATGACACCCACGCAGCCACCTCCCCATGAATGACTGTTAATATTTACAGTCCAAGGAGTGTAATGACAAACACACACCCACCACCCAATGAATGACTGTTGATATTATCAGTCCAAGCACTGTAATGACATCCACGCATCCACCACCCCATGAATGACTGTTAATATTTATAGTCCAAGAACTGTAATGATACCGACACACTCACCACCCCATGAATAACTGTTAATATTTACAGTCCAAGGAGTGTAATGACAAACACACACCCACCACCCAATGAATGACTGTTGATTTTATCTGTCCAAGCACTGTAATGACATCCACACATCCACCACCCCATGAATGACTGTTAATATTTATAGTCCAAGAACTGTAATGATACCCAAACACCCACCACCCCATGAATGATTGTTTATATTTACAGTCCAAGCTCTGTAATGACACCCGAAAACCCATCAACCAATGAATGACTGTTGATATTTACAGTCCAAGCACTGTAATGCCACCCACCACCCCATGAATAGCTGTTGATATTCATAGTCCATGCACTAATAACACACACACACCACCCCATGAATGACTTGATATTTACAGTCCAAGCATTGTAATGACACCCACACACCCACCACCCCATGCATGTCTGTTGATATTTACAGTACAAGCACTGTAATGACACCCACACACTTACCATCCCAAGAATTACTATTGATATTTACATTCCAAGCACTGTAATGATACCCACACACCAACCATCCTTTAAATGACTGTTAATATTTACAGTCCAAGCACTGTTATGACACCCACACACCCAAAACTCCATGAATGACTGTGGATATTTACAGTTCAAGCACCATATTGACACCCACACACATACCATCCCATGAATGACTGTTGATATTTACATTCAAAACACTGTAATGACACCCCCACACCCACCACACCATGAATTATGGTTGATATTTACAGTCCAAGAACTGTAAAGACACCCACCCCCCCCCCAACCCATGAATAACTGTTGATATTTACTGTCCAAGCAATCTAATGACACCCACCACCCTATGAATGACTTTAGATATTTACAGTCCAAGCACTGTAATGACAGTCACACACCCACCACCCTATGAATGACTGTTGAGATTTACAGTCTAAGCACAGAAATGACAACCACACACCCACTACCCTATAAATGACGGTTGATATTTATAGTCCAAGTACAGTAATGACACCCACACACCCGCCACCCCATAAATGACTGTTAATATTTTCAGTCCAAGCACTGTAATGACATCCACACACCTACCACCCCATGAATGACTGTTAACATTTACAGTCTGAGCACTGTAATGACACCCACACACCCACCACCCAATGAATGACTGTTGATATTTACAGTTCAAGCACTATAATGACACACTCACACCTACCACCCCATAAGTGACTGTTGATATTTACAGTCTAAGCACTGTAATGACACCCACACAACCACCACCCCAAAAATGACTGTTGATATTTACAGTCCAAGCACTGTAATGACACCCACACACCTACCACTTCAAGAATTACTGTTGATATTTACAGTCCAAGCTCTGTAATAACACTCACACACCCACGACCCTATGAATGACTGTTGATATTTACAGTCCAAGCACTGTAATGACACCAAACACCAACCACCCCATGATTGACTGTTGATATTTACAGTCCAAGCACAGTAATGACACCCCCACACCCACCACCCCATGAATTATGGTTGATATTTACAGTCCAAGCACTGTAATGACACACACCACCCTATGAATGACTGTTGATATTTGCAATCAAAACACTGTAATGACACCCACACACCCACCAACCCATGAATAACTGTTGATATTTAGAGTCAAAGCACTGTAATGACACCCACACACCCACCACCAAAGAATGACTGTTAATATTTTCAGTCCAAGCACTGTAATGACATCCACACACCTACCACCCCATGAATGACTGTTAACATTTACAGTCTTAGCACTGTAATGACACCCACACACCCACCACCCAATGAATGACTGTTGATATTTACAGTCCAAGCACTGTAATGACACACTCACACCTACCACCCCATAAGTGACTGTTGATATTTACAGTCTAAGCACTGTAATGACACGCACACAACCACCACCCCAAAAATGACTATTGATATTTACAGTCCAAGCTCTGTAAAAACACTCACACATCCACGACCCTATGAATGACTGTTGATATTTACAGTCCAAGCACTGTAATGACACCCACACACCAACCACCCCATGATTGACTGTTTTTATTTACAGTCCAAGCACAGTAATGACACCCCCACACCCGACACCCCATGAATTATGGTTGATATTTACAGTCCAAGCACTGTAATGACACCCACATAAACACCACCCCATTAATGACTGTTGATATTTACAGTCCAAGCACTGTAATGACACACACCACCCTATGAATGACTGTTGATAATTGCAATCAAAACACTGTATTGACACCCACACACCCCCCACCAAAGAATGACTGTTGATATTTACAGTCCAAGCACTGTAATGACATCCAAACACCCACCAACCCATGAATGACTGTTGATATTTACAGTCCAAGCTCTGTAATGACACTCACACACCCACCACCCTATGAATGACTGTTGATATTTACAGTCTAAGCATTGTAATGACACCCACACACCCACCACCCCATAAATGATGGTTGATATTTATAGTCCAAGCACTGTAATGACACACTCACACCCACCACCCCATAAATGACTGTTGATATTTACAGTCTAAGCACTGTAATGACACCCACACAACCACCACCCCAAGAATGACTGTTGATATTTACAGTCCAAGCACTGTAATGACACCCACACACCCACCACTCGATTAATGACTGTTGATATTTACGGTCCAAGCTCTGTAATAACACTCACACACCCACTACCCTATAAATGACTGTTGATATTTACATTCCAAGCACTGTAATGACACCCACAACCCATCACCCTATGAATTACTGTTGATATTTACAGTCCAAGCACTGTAATGCCACCCACCACCCAATAAATGACTGTTGATATTTACAGTCAAAGCAATGTAATGACACCTAAACACCCATGACCCCATGAACTATAGTTGATATTTACAGTCCAAGCACTGTAATGACTCCCACACACCCACAACCCCATGAATGACTGTTGATATTTACAGTCCAAGCACTCTAATGATACCCACCACCCTATGAATGACTGTTGATATTTACAATCAAATCACTGTAACGACACCCATACACCCACCATCCAATGAATGACTGTTGATATTTACAGTCCAAGCATTGTAATGACACCCACACACCCACTACCCCATAATTGACTGATGATATTTATAGTCCAAGGACTGTAATGACACCCCAACACCCACCACCCCATAAATTATGGTTGATATTTACAGTCCAAGCACTGAAATGACACCCACACAACCACCACCCCATGAATGACTGTTGATATTTACAGTCCAAGCACTCTAATGACACCCACCACCCTATGAATGACTGTTGATAATTACAATAAAAATACTGTAATGACACCCACACGCCCACCACCCCATGAATGACTGTTGATATTTACAGTCCAAGCACTGTAATGACACCCACACACCCACCACCCTATGAATGACTGTTGATATCTACACTCCAAGCACTGTAATGACACCCAAACACCCACCACCCCATAAATGATGGTTGATATTTATAGTCCAAGGACTGTAATGACACCGACACACCCACCACCATATAAATGACTGTTGATATTTTGAGTCCAAGCACTGTAATGACATCTACACACCCACCACCCCATGAATGACTGTTAATATTTACAGTCCAAGCACTCTAATGACACCCACCACCCTCTGAATGACTGTTGATATTTACAGTCAAAGCACTGTAATAAAACTCACACACTCACCAAACCATAAATGACTGTTGATATTCACAGTCCAAGCACTGTAATGACACCCACACACCCTCCACCTAATGAATGATGGTTGATATCTACAGTCCAAGAACTGCAATGACACCCACACACTCACCACCCCATGAATGACTGTTGATACTTACAGTCCAATCACTCTAATGACACCCACCACCCTTTGAATGACTGTTGATATTTACAGTCAGAGCATTGTAATAACACTCACACACTCACCAAACCATAAATAACTGTTGATATTCACAGTCCAAGCACTGTAATGACACCCACACACCCACAACCTAATGAATGATGATTGATATCTACAGTCCAAGAACTGCAATGACACCCACAAACTCACCACCCCATGAATGACTGTTGATATTTAAATTCCAAGCACTTTCATGATACCCACACACCCAACACTCCATAAATATCTGTTGATATTTACAGTCCAAGCAATGTAATGACACTCACACACCCACAACATTGAATGAATGATGGTTGATATTTACAGTCCAAGCACTGTAATAACACCCACACACCCACCACGCCATGAAAGACTGTTTATATTTACAGTCCAAGCACTCTAATGACACCCACCACAGAATGGATGACTGTTAATATTTACAGTCCAAGCACTGTAATGACACCCACCACCCAATGAATGATGGTTGAAATTTACAGTCCAAGAACGGTAATGACACAGACACACTCACCACCCCATGAATGACTGTTGATATTTACAGTCCAAGCACTGTAATGACACCCACACACTAACCACCCCATAAATGACTGTTAATATTTAAAGTCCAAGGAGTGTAATGACACCCACACACCCACCACCCAATGAATGACTGTTGATATTATCAGTACAAGCACTGTAATAACTTCCACACATCCACCCCCCAATAAATGACTGTTAATATTTATAGTACAAGAACTGTAATGATACCCACACACTCACCACCCCATGAATGACTGTTGATAATTACAGTCCAAGCACTGTAATGACACCAACACACCCACCACCTCTTGAATGACGGTTGATATTTACAGTCCAAGCACTGAAATGACACTCTGACACTCACCATCCCATGATTGACTGTTGATATTTATAGTCCAAGTACTGTAATGACACCCAAACACCCACCACCCCATGAATGACTGTTGATATTTACAATCCAAGCTCTGTAATGACACCCACACACCCATCAACCCATAAATGACTGTTGATATTTACAGTCCAAGCACTGTAATGCCACTCAAAACCCCAGGAATGACTGTTGATATTTATAGTCCATGCACTAATAACACACACACACACCACCCATTGAATGACTTGATATTTACAGTCCAAGCACTGTAATGACACCCACACACCCACCACCCCATGATTGACTGTGGATATTTACAGTTCAAGCACCATAATGACACCCACACACCCACAACCCCATGAATGACTGTTGATATTTACATTCAAAGCACTGTAATGACACCCTCACACCACAAATCCATGAATTATAATTGATATTTACAGTCCAAGCACTGTAATGACACACACACACCCACCACCCCATGAATAACTGTTGATATTTACTGTCCAAGCACTCTAATGACACCCACCACCCTACGAATGACTGTAGATATTTACAGTCCAAGCTCTGTAATGACACTCACACACCCACCACCCTATGAATAACTATTGAAATTTACAGTTCAAGCACTGTAATGACACCCACACACCCTCCACCCCATAAATGACGGTTGATATTTATAGTCCAAGTACTGTAATGACACCCACACACCCACCACCCCATAAATGACTGTTAATATTTTCAGTCCAAGCACTGTAATGACATCCACACACCTACCACCCCATGAATGACTGTTAACATTTACAGTCTGAGCACTGTAATTACACCCACACACCCACCACCCAATGAATGACTGTTGATATTTACAGTCCAAGCACTGTAATGACACACTCACACCCACCACCCCATGAATGACTGTTGATATTTACAGTCTAAGCACTGTAATGACACCCACACAACCACCACCCCAAAAATGACTGTTGATATTTACAGTCCAAGCACTGTAATGACACACACACACCCACCACTCCATGAATGACTGTTGATATTTACAGTCCAAGCTCTTTAATAACACTCACACATCCATGACCCTATGAATGACTGTTGATATTTACAGTCCAAGCACTGTAATGACACCCACACACCAACCACCCGATGATTGACTGTTGATATTTACAGTCCAAGCACTGTAATGACACCCCCAAACCCACCACCCCATGAATTATAGTTGATATTTACAGTCTAAGCACTGTAATGACACCCACATAACCACCACCCCATTAATGACTGTTGATATTTACAGTCCAAGCACTGTAATGACACACACCACCCTATGAATGACTGTTGATAATTACAATCAAAACACTGTAATGACACACACACAACCACCACCCCATGAATAACTGTTGATATTTACAGTCCAAGCACTGTAATGACACTCACACATCCACTACCCTATGAATGACTGTTGATATTTACAGTCCAAGCACTGTAATGATACCCACACACCCATCAGCCCATAAATGACTGTTGATATTTTCAGTCCAAGCACTGTAATGCCACTCACCATCCCATGAATGACTGTTGATATTTATAGTCCATGCACTAATAACATACACACACACACCACCCATTGAATGACTTGATATTTACAGTCCAAGCACTGTAATGACACCCACACACCCACCACCCCATGATTGACTGTGGATATTTACAGTTCAAGCACCATAATGACACCCACACACTCACCACCCCATGAATGACTGTTGATATTTACATTCCAAGCACTTTCATGATACCCACACACCCACCACCCCATATATATCTGTTGATATTTACAGTCCAAGCTCTGTAATGACACTCACACACCCACCACAATAAATCAATGACGGTTGATATTTACAGTCCAAGCACTGTAATAACACCCACCACAGAATGGATGACTGTTAATATTTACATTCCAAGCACTGTAATGACACCCACACACCAACCACCCAATGAATGATGATTGAAATTTACAGTCCAAGAACGGTAAAGACACAGACACACTCACCACCCTATGAATGACTGTTGATATTTACAGTCCAAGCACTGTAAAGACACCCACACACCCACCACCCAATGAATGACTGTTGATATTATCAGTCCAAGCACTGTACTAACATCCACACATCCACCCCCCAATGAATGACTGTTAATATTTATAGTCCAAGAACTGTAATGATACCCACACACTCACCACCCCATGAATGACTGTTGATAATTACAGTCCAAGCACTGTAATGACACCCACACACCCACCACCCCATGAATGACTGTTGATATTTACAGTCCAAGCACTGTAATAACACCCCGACACTAACCATCACATGATTGACTGTTGATATTTATAGTCCAAGCACTGTAATGACACCCAAACACACACCACCCCATGAATGACTGTTGATATTTACAATCCAAGCTCTGTAATGACACCAACACACCCATCACCCCATAAATGACTGTTGATATTTACAGTCCAAGCACTGTAATGACACTCACACACCCACCACTCCATGAATGACTGTTGATATTTACAGTCCAAGCTCTGTAATAACACTCACACACCCACGACCCTATGAATGACTGTTGATATTTACAGTCCAAGCACTGTAATAACACCCACACACCAACCACCCCATGAATGACTGTTGATATTTATAGTCCAAGCACTGTAATGACACCCACACACCCACCACTCGATTAATAACTGTTGATATTTACAGTCCAAGCTCTGTAATAACACTCACACACCCATTACCCTATAAATGACTGTTGATATTTACAGTCCAAGCACTGTAATGCCAGCCACCACCCAATAAATGACTGTTGATATTTACAGTCAAAGCAATGTAATAACACCTTAACACCCATGACCCCATGAATTATAGTTGATATTTGCAGTCCAAGCACTGTAATGACACCCACACACCCACAACCCCATGAATGACTGTTGATATTTACAGTCCAAGCACTCTAATGATACCCACCACCCTATGAATGACTGTTGATATTTACAATCAAATCACTGTAACGACACCCATACACCCACCACCCAATGAATGACTGTTGATATTTACAGTCCAAGCACTGTAATGACACCCACACACCCACTACCCCATGATTGACTGTTGATATTTACAGTCCAAGCACTGTAATGACACCCCAACACCCACCACCCCATAAATTATGGGTGATATTTACAGTCCAAGCACTGAAATGACACCCACACAACCACCACCCCATGAATGACTGTTGATATTTACAGTCCAAGCACTGTAATGACACCCACCACCCTCTGAATGACTGTTGATATTTATAGTCAAAGCACTGTAATAAAACTCACACACTCACCAAACCATAAATGACTGTTGATATTCACAGTCCAAGCACTGTAATGACACCCACACACCCACCACCTAATGAATGATGGTTGATATCTACAGTCCAAAAACAGCAATGACACCCACACACTCACCACCCCATGAATGACTGTTGATATTTACATTCCAAGCCCTGTAATGATACCCACACACACACCACCCCATAAATATCTGTTGATATTTACAGTCCAAGCTCTGTAATGACACTCACACACCCAACACAATAAATCAATGACGGTTGATATTTACAGTCTAAGCACTGTAATAACACCCACCACAGAATGGATGACTGTTAATATTTACATTCCAAGCACTGTAATGACACCCACACACCAACCACCCAATGAATGATGGTTGAAATTTACAGTCCAAGAACGGTAAAGA
Organism: Petrolisthes cinctipes; assembly: GCA_033782935.1. Classification (NCBI taxonomy): domain Eukaryota; kingdom Metazoa; phylum Arthropoda; class Malacostraca; order Decapoda; family Porcellanidae; genus Petrolisthes; species Petrolisthes cinctipes. The sequence goes on along the minus strand of JAWQEG010001012.1, from coordinate 616,591 downwards.
CACAGACACACTCACCACCCTATGAATGACTGTTGATATTTACAGTCCAAGCACTGTAATGACACCCACACACCCACCACCCAATGAATGACTGTTGATATTATCAGTCCAAGCACTGTACTAACATCCACACATCCACCCCCCAATGAATGACTGTTAATATTTATAGTCCAAGAACTGTAATGATACCCACACACTCACCACCCCATGAATGACTGTTGATAATTACAGTCCAAGCACTGTAATGACACCCACACACCCACCACCCCATGAATGACTGTTGATATTTACAGTCCAAGCACTGTAATAACACCCCGACACTAACCATCACATGATTGACTGTTGATATTTATAGTCCAAGCACTGTAATGACACACAAACACCCACCACCCTATGAATGACTGTTGATATTTACAATCCAAGCTCTGTAATGACACCAACACACCCATCACCCCATAAATGACTGTTGATATTTACAGTCCAAGCACTGTAATGACACTCACACACCCACCACTCCATGAATGACTGTTGATATTTACAGTCCAAGCTCTGTAATAACACTCACACACCCACGACCCTATGAATGACTGTTGATATTTACAGTCCAAGCACTGTAATGACACCCACACACCAACCACCCCATGAATGACTGTTGATATTTATAGTCCAAGCACTGTAATGACACCCACACACCCACCACTCGATTAATAACTGTTGATATTTACAGTCCAAGCTCTGTAATAACACTCACACACCCACTACCCTATAAATGACTGTTGATATTTACAGTCCAAGCACTGTAATGCCAGCCACCACCCAATAAATGACTGTTGATATTTACAATCAAAGCAATGTAATAACACCTTAACACCCATGACCCCATGAATTATAGTTGATATTTGCAGTCCAAGCACTGTAATGACACCCACACACCCACAACCCCATGAATGACTGTTGATATTTACATTCCAAGCACTCTAATGATACCCACCACCCTATGAATGACTGTTGATATTTACAATCAAATCACTGTAACGACACCCATACACCCACCACCCAATGAATGACTGTTGATATTTACAGTCCAAGCACTGTAATGACACCCACACACCCACTACCCTATGATTGACTGTTGATATTTACAGTCCAAGCACTGTAATGACACCCCAACACCCACCACCCCATAAATTATGGGTGATATTTACAGTCCAAGCACTGAAATGACACCCACACAACCACCACCCCATGAATGACTGTTGATATTTACAGTCCAAGCACTGTAATGACACCCACCACCCTCTGAATGACTGTTGATATTTATAGTCAAAGCACTGTAATAAAACTCACACACTCACCAAACCATAAATGACTGTTGATATTCACAGTCCAAGCACTGTAATGACACCCACACACCCACCACCTAATGAATGATGGTTGATATCTACAGTCCAAAAACTGCAATGACACCCACACACTCACCACCCCATGAATGACTGTTGATATTTACATTCCAAGCCCTGTAATGATACCCACACACACACCACCCCATAAATATCTGTTGATATTTACAGTCCAAGCTCTGTAATGACACTCACACACCCACCACAATGAATCAATGTCGGTTGATATTTACAGTCCAAGCACTGTAATAACACCCACACACCTACCACGCCATGAAAGACTGTTGATATTTACAGTCCAAGCACTTTAATGACACCCACCACAGAATGGATGACTGTTAATATTTACAGTCCAAGCACTGTAATGACACCCACACACCAACCCCCCAATAAATAATGGTTGAAATTTACAGTCCAAGAACGGTAATGACACAGACACACTCACCACCCCATGAATGACTGTTGATATTTACAGTCCAAGCACTGTAATGACACCCACACACCAACCACCCCATAAATGACTATTAATATCTAAAGTCCAAGGAGTGTAATGACACCCACACACCCACCACCCAATGAATGACTGTTAATATTATCAGTCCAAGCACTGTAATAACTTCCACACATCCAGCCCCCAATAAATGACTGTTAATATTTATAGTCCAAGAACTGTAATGATACCAACACACTCACCACCCCATGAATGATTGTTGATATTTATAGTCCAAGCACTGTAATGACACCCAAACACCCACCACCCCAAGAATGACTGTTGATATTTACAATCCAAGCTCTGTAATGACACCCAAACACCCATCAACCCATAAATGACTGTTGATATTTACAGTCCAAGCACTGTAATGCCACCCACTACCCCATGAATGACTGTTGATATTTATAATTCATGCACTAATAACACACACACACACCACCCAATGAATGACTTGATATTTACAGTCCAAGCACTGTAATGACACCCACACACCCACTACCCCATGATTGACTGTGGATATTTACAGTTCAAGCACCATAATGACACCCACACATCCACAACCCCATGAATGACTGTTGATATTTACATTCAAAGCACTGTAATGACACCCTCACACCACCCACTCCATGAATTATGGTTGATATTTACAGTCCAAGCACTGTAATGACACCCACACACCCACCACCCCATGAATAACTGTTGATATTTACTGTCCAAGCTCTCTAATGAAACCCACCACCCTATGAATGACTGTAGATATTTACAGTCCACGCTCTGTAATGACACTCACACACCCACCACCCTTTGAATAACTGTTGAAATTTACAGTCCAAGCACTGTAATGACACCCACACACCAACCACCCCATAAATGACTGTTAATATCTAAAGTCCAAGGAGTGTAATGACACCCACACACCCTCCACCCCTTAAATCACGGTTGATATTTATTGTCCAAGTACTGTAATGACACCCACACACCCACCACCCCATAAATGACTGTTAATATTTTCAGTCCAAGCACTGTAATGACATCAACACACCTACCACCCAATGAATAACTGTTAACATTTACAGTCTGAGCACTGTAATGACACCCACACACCCACCACCCAATGAATGACTGTTGATATTTACAGTTCAAGCACTGTAATGACACACTCACGCCCACCACCCAATAAATGATTGTTGATATTTACAGTCTAAGCACTGTAATGACACCAACACTACAACCACCCCAAAAATGACTGTTGATATTTACAGCCCAAGCACTGTAATGACACCCACACACCCACCACTCCATGAATGACTGTTGATATTTACAGTCCAAGCTCTGTAATAACACTCACACTCCTACCACACTATTAATGACTGTTGATATTTACAGTCCAAGCACTGTAATGACACCCACACACCCACCACCCAATGATTGACTGTTGATATTTACAGTCCAGGCAATGTAATGACACCCACACACCCATCTTTCTATGAATGACTGTTGAAATTTACAGTCCAAGCATTGTAATGCCACCGACCACCCTATGAATGATTGTTGATATTTACAGTCAAAGCACTAATGACACTCACCAGTCCATGAATAACTTGATATTTACAGTCTAAGCACTGCAATGACACCCACACACCCACTACCCCATAAATGACTGTTGATATTTACAGTCCAAGCAATATAATGACTCCCACACACCCATCACCTCATGAATGACTATTGATATTTACAGTCCAAGCACTGTAATGACATCCTCACACTCACCACCACATAAATGACCGTTGATATTATCAGTCCAAGACTGTAATAACATCCACACATCCACCCCCCAATGAATGACTGTTAATATTTATAGTCCAAGAACTGTAATGATACCCACACACTCACCACCCCATGAATGACTGTTGATATTTACAGTCCAAGCTCTGTAATAACACCCCGAAATTTACCATCCCATGATTGACTGTTGATATTTATAGTCCAAGCGCTGTAATGACACCCAAACACACACCACCCCATGAATGACAGTTAATATTTACAATCCAAGCTCTGTAATGACACCTACACACCCATCAACCTATAAATCACTGTTGATATTTACACTCCAAGCACTGTAATGACACCCACACACCCTCCACTCCATGAATGACTGTTGATATTTACAGTCCAAGCTCTGTAATAACACACACACCCACGACTCTATGAATGACATTTGATATTTACAGTCCAAGCACTGTAATGACACCCACACACCAACCACCCCATGATTGACTGTTGATATTTACAGTCCTAGCACTGTAATGACACCCCCACACCCACCACCCTATGAATTATGGTTGATATTTACAGTCCAAGCACTGTAATGACACCCACATAACCACCACCCCATTAATGACTGTCGATATTTACAGTCCAAGCACTATAATGACACACACCACCCTATGAATGACTGTTGATAATTACAATCAAAACACTGTAATGACACCTACACACCTACCACCCCATGAATAACTGTTGATGTTTACAGTCCAAGCACTGTAATGACACCCACACACCCACCACTCCATGAATGACTGTTGATATTTACAGTCCAAGCTCTGTAATAACACACACACCCACGACCCTATGAATGACGTTTGATATTTACAGTCCAAGCACTAATGACACCCACACACCAACCACACCATGATTGACTGTTGATATTTACTGTCCAAGCACTGTAATGACCCCCCCACACCCACCACCCCATGAATTATGGTTGATATTTACAGTCCAAGCACTGTAATGACACCCACATAACCACCACCCCATTAATGACTGTTGATATTTACAGTCCAAGCACTATAATGACCCACACCACCCTATGAATGACTGTTGATAATTACAATTAAAACACTGTAATGACAACCACACACCTACCAGCCCTTGAATAACTGTTGATATTTACAGTCCAAGCACTGTAATGAAACCCACACACCCACCACCCGAAGAATGACTGTTTATATTTACAGTCCAAGCTCTGTAATGACACTCACACACCCACCACCCTATGATTGACTGTTGATATTTATAGTCCAAGCACTGTAATGACACACTCACACCCACCACCCCATAAATGACTGTTGATATTTACAGTCCAAGCTCTGTAATAACACTCACACACCCACTACCCTATAAATGACTGTTGATATTTACAGTCAAAGCAATGTAATGACACCTAAACACCCATGACCCCATGAATTATAGTTGATATTTACAGTCCAAGCACTGTAATGACACCCACACACCCACAACCCCATGAATGACTGTTGATATTTACAGTCCAAGCACTCTAATGATACCTACCACCCTATGAATGACTGTTGATATTTACAATCGAATCACTGTAACAACACCCATACACCCACCACCCAATGAATGACAGTTGATATTTACAGTCCAAGCACTGTAATGACACCCACACTCCCACTACCCCATGATTAACTGTTGATATTTACAGTCCAAGCACTGTAATGACACCCCAACAACCACCACCCCATGAATTATGGTTGATATTTACAGTCCAAGCAATGAAATGACACTTACACAACAACCACCCCATGAATGACTGTTGATATTTACAGTCCAAGCACTGTAATGACACCCACCACCCTCTGAATAACTGTTGATATTTACAGTCAAAGCACTCTAATAAAACTCACACACTTACCAAAACATAAATGACTGTTGGTTTTCACAGTCCAAGCACTGTAATAACACCCATACACCCACCACCTAATGAATGATGGTTGATATCTACAGTCCAAGAACTGCAATGACATCCACACACTCACCACCCCATGAATGACTGTTGATATTTACATTCCAAGCACTGTAATGATACCCACACACCCACCACCCCATAAATATCTGTTGATATTTACAGTCCAAGCTCTGAAATGACACTCACACACCCACCACAATGAATCAATGACGGTTGATATTTACAGTCCAAGCACTGTAATAACACCCACACACCCACCACGACATGAAAGACTTTAGATTTTTTCAGTCCAAGCACTCTATTGACACCCACCACAGAATGGATGACTGTTAATATATACAGTCCAAGCACTGTAATGACACCCACACACAAACCACCCAATAAATGATGGTTGAAATTTACAGTCCAAGAATGGTAATGACACGGACACACTCACCACCCCATGAATGACTGTTGATATTTACATTCAAAGCACTGTAATGACACCCTCACACCACCCACTCCATGAATTATGGTTGATATTTACAGTCCAAGCACTGTAATGACACCCACACACCCACCACCCCATGAATAACTGTTGATATTTACTGTCTAAGCACTCTAATGACACCCACCACCCTATGAATGACTGTAGATATTTACAGTCCAAGCTCTGTAATGACACTCACACACCCACCACCCTATAAATAACTGTTGAAATTTACAGTCCAAGCACTGTAATGACAACCACACACCCTCCACCCCTTAAATCACAGTTGATATTTATAGTTCAAGTACTGTAATGACACCCACACAACCACCACCCCCTGAATGACTGTTGATATTTACAGTCCAAGCACTGTATTGAAACCCAACACCATATGAATGACTATTGATAATTACAATCAAAACACTGAAATGACACCCACACACCCACCACCCCATGAATGACTGTTGATATTTACAGTCCAAGCACTGTAATGACACCCACACAACAACCACCCCAAAAATGACTGTTGATATTTACAGTCCAAGCACTCTAATGACACCCACACACCCACCACTCCATGAATGACTGTTGATATTTACAGTCCAAGCTCTGTAATAATACTCACACACCTACCACACTATTAATGACTGTTGATATATACAGTCCAAGCACTGTAATGCCACCCACCACCCCATGAATGACTGTTGATATTTACAGTCAAAGCACTAATGACACCCACCAGCCTATGAATGACTTGATATTTACCGTCTAAGCACTACAATGACACCCACACACACACTACCCCATAAATGACTGTTGATATTTACATTCCAAGCACTATAATGACTCCCACACACACATCACCTCATGAATGACTATTGATATTTAAAGTCCAAGCACTGTAATGACATCCTCACACCCACCACCAGATAAATGACCGTTGATATTTACAGTCAAAGCACTGTAATGACACCCCAACACCCCCGACCCCATGAATTATATATAGTTGATATTTACAGTCCAAGCACTGTAATGAACCCCACACACCCACAACCCCATGAATGACTGTTTATATTTACAGTCCAAGCACTCTAATGATAACCACCACCCTATGAATAACTGTTGATATTTACAATCAAAACACTGTAATGACAACCATACACCCACCACCCCATGAAAGACTGTTGATATTTACAGTCCAAGCACTGTAAGGACACCCTCACACCCACCACCCCATGTTTGACTGTTGATATTTACATTCCTACCACTGTAATGACACCACCACACCCGACACACCATTAATTTTTTTGATATTTACAGTACAAGCACTGTAATGACACCCACACAACCACCACCCCATGAATGACTGTTGATATTTACAGTCCAAGCACTGTAATGAAAACCACAACCATATGAATAACTGTTGATAATTACAATCAAAACACTGTAATGACACCCACACACCCACCACCCAATGAATGACTGTTGATATTTACAGTCCAAGCACTGTAATGACACCCACACAACAACCATTCCATTAATGACTGTTGATATTTATAGTCCAACCTCTGTAATAACACTCACACACCTACCACACTATTAATGACTGTTGATATTTACAGTCCAAGCACTTTAATGACACCCACACACCCATCTTTCTATGAATGACTGTTGATATTTACAGTCTAAGCACTGTAATGACACCAACACTACAACCACCCCAAAAATGACTGTTGATATTTACAGCCCAAGCACTGTAATGACACCCACACACCCACCACTCCATGAATGACTGTTGATATTTACAGTCCAAGCTCTGTAATAACACTCACACTCCTACCACACTATTAATGACTGTTGATATTTACAGTCCAAGCACTGTAATGACACCCACACACCCACCACCCCATGATTGACTTTTGATATTTACAGTCCAGGCAATGTAATGACACCCACACACCCATCTTTCTATGAATGACTGTTGATATTTACAGTCCAAGCATTGTAATGCCACCGACCACCCCATGAATGATTGTTGATATTTACAGTCAAAGCACTAATGACACCCACCAGCCCATGAATAACTTGATATTTACAGTCTAAGCACTGCAATGACACCCACACACACACCACCCCATGAATGACTGTCGATATTTACAGTCCAAGCACTGTAATAACACCCCGACACTCACCATCCCATGATTGACTGTTGATATTTATAGTCCAAGCACTGTAATGAAACCCAAACACCCACCACCCCAAGAATGACTATTGATATTTACAATCCAAGCTCTGTAATGACACCCACACACCCATCAACCCATAAATGATTGTTGATATTTACAGTCCAAGCACTGTAATGCCACCCACTACCCCATGAATGACTGTTGATATTTATAGTCCATGCACTAATAACACACACACACCACCCAATGAATGACTTGATATTTACAGTCCAAGCACTGTAATGACACCCACACACCCACCACCCCATGATTGACTGTGGATATTTACAGTTCAAGCACCATAATGACACCCACACACCCACAACCCCATGAATGACTGTTGATATTTACATTCAAAGCACTGTAATGACACCCTCACACCACCCACTCCATGAATTATGGTTGATATTTACAGTCCAAGCACTGTAATGACACCCACACACCCACCACCCCATGAATAACTGTTGATATTTACTGTCTAAGCACTCTAATGACACCCACCACCCTATGAATGACTGTAGATATTTACAGTCCAAGCTCTGTAATGACACTCACACACCCACCACCCTATAAATAACTGTTGAAATTTACAGTCCAAGCACTGTAATGACAACCACACACCCTCCACCCCTTAAATCACAGTTGATATTTATAGTTCAAGTACTGTAATGACACCCACACAACCACCACCCCATGAATGACTGTTGATATTTACAGTCCAAGCACTGTATTGAAACCCACAACCATATGAATGACTATTGATAATTACAATCAAAACACTGAAATGACACCCACACACCCACCACCCCATGAATGACTGTTGATATTTACAGTCCAAGCACTGTAATGACACCCACACAACAACCACCCCAAAAATGATTGTTGATATTTACAGTCCAAGCACTCTAATGACACCCACACACCCACCACTCCATGAATGACTGTTGATATTTACAGTCCAAGCTCTGTAATAATACTCACACACCTACCACACTATTAATGACTGTTGATATATACAGTCCAAGCACTGTAATGCCACCCACCACCCCATGAATGACTGTTGATATTTACAGTCAAAGCACTAATGACACCCACCAGCCTATGAATGACTTGATATTTACCGTCTAAGCACTACAATGACACCCACACACCCACTACCCCATAAATGACTGTTGATATTTACAGTCCAAGCACTATAATGACTCCCACACACACATCACTTCATGAATGACTATTGATATTTACAGTCCAAGCACTGTAATGACATCCTCACACCCACCACCAGATAAATGACCGTTGATATTTACAGTCAAAGCACTGTAATGACACCCCAACACCCCCGACCCCATGAATTATATATAGTTGATATTTACAGTCCAAGCACTGTAATGAACCCCACACACCCACAACCCCATGAATGACTGTTTATATTTACAGTCCAAGCACTCTAATGATACCCACCACCCTATGAATAACTGTTAATATTTACAATCAAAACACTGTAATGACACCCATACACCCACCACCCCATGAAAGACTGTTGATATTTACAGTCCAAGCACTGTAAGGACACCCTCACACCCACCACCCCATGTTTGACTGTTGATATTTACATTCCTACCACTGTAATGACACCACCACACCCGACACACCATTAATTTTTTTGATATTTACAGTACAAGCACTGTAATGACACCCACACAACCACCACCCCATGAATGACTGTTGATATTTACAGTCCAAGCACTGTAATGAAAACCACAACCATATGAATAACTGTTGATAATTACAATCAAAACACTGTAATGACACCCACACACCCACCACCCCATGAATGACTGTTGATATTTACAGTCCAAGCACTGTAATGACACCCACACAACAACCATTCCATGAATGACTGTTGATATTTATAGTCCAAGCTCTGTAATAACACTCACACACCTACCACACTATTAATGACTGTTGATATTTACAGTCCAAGCACTTTAATGACACCCACACACCCACCACCATATGATTGACTGTTGATATTTACAGTCCAAGCACTGTAATGACACCCACACACACACCATTCCATGAATGACTGTTGATATTTACAGTCCAAGCTCTGTAATAACACTCACACACCTACCACACTATTAATGACTGTTGATATTTACAGTCCAAGCACTTTAATGACACCCACACACCCACCACCATATGATTGACTGTTGATATTTACAGTCCAAGCAATGTAATGACACCCAAACACCAACCACCCTATAAATGACTGTTGATATTTACAGTCCAAGCACTGTAATGACACCCACACACCCATCTTTCTATAAATGACTGTTGATATTTACAGTCCAAGCACTGTAATACCACCCACCACCCCATGAATCACAGTTGATATTTACAGTCAAAGCACTAATGACACCCACCAGCCCATGAATGACTTGATATTTACAGTCTAAGTACTGCAATGACACCCACACACCCACTACCCCATAAATGACTGTTGATATTTACAGTCCAAGCACTATAATGACTCCCACACACCCATCACCTCATAATTGAATATTGATATTTACAGTCCAAGCACTGTAATGACATCCTCACACCCACCACCACATAAATGACCGTTGATATTTACAGTCAAAGCACTGTAATGACACCCCAACACCCCCGACCCCATGAATTAAAGTTGATATTTACAGTCCAAGCACTGTAATGAACCCCACACACCCACAACCCCATGAATGACTGTTTATATTTACAGTCCAAGCACTCTAATGATACCCACCACCCTATGAAAAACTGTTGATATTTACAATCAAAACACTGTAATGACACCCATACACCCACCACCCCATGAAATACTGTTGATATTTACAGTCCAAGCACTGTAATGACACCCTCACACCCACCACCCCATGTTTGACTGTTGATATTTACATTCCTAGCACTGTAATGACATCCCCACACCCTACACCCCATGAATTATTTTTGATATTTACAGTACAAGCACTGTAATGACACCCACACAACCACCACCCCATGATTGACTGTGGATATTTTCACTCCAAGCACAGTAATGACACCCACAACCATATGAATGACTATTGATAATTACAATCAAAACACTGTAATGACACCCACACACCCACCACCCCATGAATCACAGTTGATATTTACAGTCAAAGCACTAATGACACCCACCAGCCCATGAATGACTTGATATTTACAGTCTAAGTACTGCAATGACACCCACACACCCACTACCCCATAAATGACTGTTGATATTTACAGTCCAAGCACTATAATGACTCCCACACACCCATCACCTCATAATTGAATATTGATATTTACAGTCCAAGCACTGTAATGACATCCTCACACCCACCACCACATAAATGACCGTTGATATTTACAGTCAAAGCACTGTAATGACACCCCAACACCCCCGACCCCATGAATTAAAGTTGATATTTACAGTCCAAGCACTGTAATGAACCCCACACACCCACAACCCCATGAATGACTGTTTATATTTACAGTCCAAGCACTCTAATGATACCCACCACCCTATGAAAAACTGTTGATATTTACAATCAAAACACTGTAATGACACCCATACACCCACCACCCCATGAAATACTGTTGATATTTACAGTCCAAGCACTGTAATGACACCCTCACACCCACCACCCCATGTTTGACTGTTGATATTTACATTCCTAGCACTGTAATGACATCCCCACACCCTACACCCCATGAATTATTTTTGATATTTACAGTACAAGCACTGTAATGACACCCACACAACCACCACCCCATGATTGACTGTGGATATTTTCACTCCAAGCACAGTAATGACACCCACAACCATATGAATGACTATTGATAATTACAATCAAAACACTGTAATGACACCCACACACCCACCACCCCATGAATGACTGTTGATATTTACAGTCCAAGCACTGTAATGACAACCACACACACACCACCCCATGATTGACTGTTGATATTTACAGTCCAAGCACTTTAATGACACCTCACACACCCACCACCCTATGAATGACTGTTGATATTTACAGTTCAAGCACTGTAATGACACCCACACACCTACCACCCCATAAATGATGGTTGATATTTATAGTCCAAGCACTGTAATGACACCCACACACTCACCAACCCATAAATGACTGTTGATATTTTCAGTCCAATCACTGTAATGACACCCACACACTCACCAACCCATGAATGACTGTTAATATTTACAGTCCAAGCACTCTAATGACACCCACCACCATCTGAATGACTGTTGATATTTACAGTCCAAGCATTGTAATGACACCCACACACCCACCACCCCATAAATGATGGTTGATATTTATAGTCCAAGCTCTGTAATGACACCCTCACACTCACCAACCCATAAATGACTGTTGATATTTTCAGTCCAAGCACTGTAATGACACCCACACACCCACCACCCCATAAATGACTGTTAATATTTTCAGTCCAAGCACTGTAATGGCATCCACACACCTACCACCCCATGAATAACTGTTGATATTTACAGTCCAAGCAATGTAATGACACCCACACACCCACCACCCAATGAATGACTGTTGATATTTACAGTCCAAGCACTGTAATGACACACTCACACCCACCACCCAATAAATGACTGTTGATATTTACAGTCTAAGCACTGTAATGACACCCACACAACAACCACCCCTAAAATGGCTGTTGATATTTACAGTCCAAGCACTGTAATGACACTCACACACCGACCACTCCATTAATGACTGTTGATATTTACAGTCCAAGCTCTGTAATGACTCCCACACACCCATCACCTCATGAATGACTATTGATATTTACAGTCCAAGCACTGTAATGACATCCTCACACCCACCACCACATAAATGACCTATGATATTTACAGTCAAAACACTGTAATGACACCCCAACACCCCCGACCCCATGAATTATAGTTGATATTTACAGTCCAAGCACTGTAATGAACCCCACACACCCACCACCTCATGAATGACTGTTTATATTTACAGTCCAAGCACTCTAATGATACCCACCACCCTATGAATAACTGTTGATATTTACTATCAAAACACTGTAATGACACCCATACACCCACCACCCTATGAAAGACTGTTGATATTTACAGTCCAAGCACTGTAATGACACCCTCACACCCACCACCCCATGTTTGACTGTTGATATTTACATTCCTAGCACTGTAATGACACCACTACACCCAAAACCCCATGAATTATTTTTGATATTTACTGTACAAGCACTGTAATGACACCCACACAACCACCACCAAATGAATGACTGTTGATATTTACAGTCCAAGCACTGTAATGAAACCCACAACCATATGAATGACTGTTGATAATTACAATCAAAACACTGTAATGACACCCACACACCCACCACCCCATGAATGACTGTTCATATTTACAGTCCAAGCACTGTAATGACACCCACACAACAACCACCCCAAAAATGACTGTTGATATTTACAGTCCAAGCACTGTAATGACACCCACACACCCACCACTCCATAAATGACTGTTGATATTTACAGTCCAAGCTCTGCAATAACACTCACACACCTACCACACTATTAATGACTGTTGATATTTACAGTCCAAGCACTGTAATGACACCCACACACCCACCACCCCATGATTGACTGTTGTTATTTACAGTCCAAGCAATGTAATGACACCCAAACACCAACCACCCTATAAATGACTGTTGATATTTACAGTCCAAGCACTGTAATGACACCAACACACCCATCTTTCTATAAATGACTGTTGATATTTACAGTCCAAGCACTGTAATGCCACGCACCACCCCATAAATGACTGTAAATATTTACAGTCAAAGTACTAATGACACCCAACAGCCCATGAATGACTTGATATTTACAGTCTAAGCACTGCAATGACACCCACACACTCACTACCCCATAAATGACTGTTGATATTTACAGTCCAAGCACTATAATGACTCCTACACACCCATCACCTCATGAATGACTATTGATATTTACAGTCCAAGCACTGTAATGACATCCTCACACCCACCACCACATAAATGACCTATGATATTTACAGTCAAAACACTGTAATGACACCCCAACACCCCCGACCCCATGAATTATAGTTGATATTTACAGTCCAAGCACTGTAATGAACCCCACACACCCACAACCCCATGAATGACTGTTTATATTTATAGTCCAAGCACTCTAATGATACCCACCACCCTATGAATAACTGTTGATATTTACAATCAAAACACTATAATGAAACCCATACACCCACCACCCCATAAATGATGGTTGATATTTATATTCAAAGCACTGTCATGACACCCACACAACCACCACCCCATAAATGACTGTTGATATTTTCAGTCCAAGCACTGTAATGACATCCACACACCCACCACACCATGAATGACTGTTAATATTTACAGTCAAACAACTCTAATGACACCCACCACCCTCTAAATGACTGTTGAGATTTACAGTCAAAGTACTCTAATAACACCCACACAACCATCACCCCAAGAATGACTGTTGATATTTACAGTTCAAGCACTGTAATGACACCCACACAACCATCACCCCATGAATGACTGTTGATATTTACAGTCCAAGCACTGTAATGCCACCCAACACCCCATGAATGACTGTTGATATTTACAGTCCAAGCAATAATAACACCCACACACCCAACACCCCATTAATGACTTGATATTTACAGTCCAAGCACTGTAATGACACCCACACACTAACCACCCCATGAATGACTGTTGGTATTTACAGTCCAAGCACTATAATGACACTCACACACCCACCACCCTATGAATGACTGTTGATATTTACAGTCCAAGCTCTGTAATAACACTCACACACCAACCACCCTATAAATGACTGTTGATAGTTACAGTCCAAGCACTGTAATGACACCCACACCCCCACCACCCCATGATTGACTGTTGATATTTACAGTCCAAGCAATGTAATGACACCCAAACACCCACCATCCTATAAATGACCGTTGATATTTACAGTCCAAGCACTGTAATGACACCCACATACCCATCACCCTATGAATGACTGTTGATATATAGAGTCCGAGCACTGTAATTCTACCCACCACCCAATGATTGACTGTTGATATTTACAGTCCAATCACTGTAATGACTTCCACACACCCACCACCCCATGAATGACTGTTGATATTTACAGTCCAAGCAATAATGACACCCACACACCCACCACCCCATTGATGACTTGATTTTTACAGTCCAAGCACTGTAATGATACCCACACACTAACCACCCCATGAATGACTGTTGGTATTTACAGTCCAAGCACTATAATGACACCCACACACACAACACCCCATGTATGACTGTTGATATTTACAGTCCAAGCACTGTAATGACACCCACACACCCAACACTCCATGTATGACTGTTGATATTTACAGTCCAAGCTCTGTAATAACACTCGCATACCCACCACCCTATAAATGACTGTTGTTAGTTACAGTCCTAGCACTGTAATGACACCCACACCCCCACCACCCCATGAATGACTGTTGATATTTACAGTCCAAGCAATGTAATGACACCCAAACACCCACCACCCTATAAATGACTGTTGATATTTACAGTCCAAGCACTGTAATGACACCCACATACCCATCACCCTATGAATGACTGTTGATATATACAGTCCAAAAAATGTAATTCCACCCACCACCCCATGATTGACTGTTGATATTTACAGTCCAATCACTGTAATGACATCCACACAGCCACCACCCCATGAATGACTGTTGATATTTACAGTCCAAGTACTGTAATGCCACCCAACACACAATGAATGACTATTGATATTTATAGTCCAAGCACTGTAATGACACCCTCTCACCCACCACCCGATAAATGACTGTTGATATTTACAGTCCAAGCACTGTAATGACACCCCAACACCCACGACCCCATAAATTATAGTTGATATTTACAGTCCAAGCAGTGTAATGACACCCACACGCCCACAAACCCATGAATGACTGTTGATATTTACAGTCCAAGCACTCTAATGATACCCACCACCCTATGAATGTCTATTGATATTTACAATCAAAACACTGTAATGACACCCATACACCCACGACCCCATGAATGACTGTTGATATTTACAGCCCTAGCACTGTAATGACACCCACACACCCACCACCACAGGATTGACTGTTGATATTTTCAGTCCAAGCAATGTAATGACACCCACACACCCACTATCTCATGAATTATGTTTGATATTTAGAGTCCAAGCACTAAAAAGACACCCACGCAACCACCACCCTATGAATGACTTGATAATTACAGTTCAATCACTGTAATGACACCCACCACCCTATGAATGACTGCTGATAATTACAATCAAAACACTGTAATGACACCCACACACCCACCACCCCAAGAATGACTGTTGATATTTACATCCAAGCACTCTAATGAAACCCACACACCCACCACCCCTTGATTGACTGTTGATATTTATAGTTCAAGCACTATAATGACATCCACACACCCACCACCCCATTAATGACTGTTGATATTTACAGTCCAAGCTCTGTAATGACACTCACACACACACCACCCTATGAATGACTGTTGATAATTACAGTCCAAGCACTGTAATGACACCCACACATCCGCCACTTCATAAATGATGGTTGATATTTATATTCCAAGCACTCTAATGACACCCACCACCCTTTGAATTATTTTTGATATTTACAGTCTAAGCACTCTAATGACATCCACACACCCACTACCTCATGATTGACTGTTGATATTTACAGTCCAAGCACTGTAATGACACCCAAACACCCACTACTCTATAAATGTCTGTTGATATTTTCAGTCCAAGCACTGTAATGACATCCACACACCCATCACCCCATTAATGACTGTTGATATTTACAGTCAAAGCACTAATGAGACCCCCCACCCCATGAATGACTTGATATCTACAGTCCAAGCACTGTAATGACACCCACACACACACCACCCCATGAATGACTGTTGATATTTACAGTCCAAGCACTATAATGACACCCACACACCCATCACCTCATGAATGACTGTTGATATTTACAGTCCAAGCACTGTAATGACATCCTCACACCCACCACCCCATAAATGACTGTTGATATTTACAGTCCAAGCACTGTAATGACACCCCAACAAACACGACCACATGAATTATAGTTGATATTTACAGTCCAAGCACAGTAATGACACCCACACACCCACAACCCCATGAATGACTGTTGATATTTACAGTCCAAGCACTCTAATGATACCCACCATCCCATGAATGACTGTTAATATTTACAGTCCAAGCACTGAAAAGACAACAACACACCCACCACCCCATGACTGACTGTTAATATTTACAGTCCAAGCAATGTAATGACACCCAAACACCCACCACCATATAAATGGCTGTTGATATTTACATTCCAAGCACTGAAATGACACCCACACACCCATCACCCTATGAATGACTGTTAATATTTACAGTCCAAGCTCTGTATTGCCACCCACCACCCAATGAATGACTGTTGATCTTTACAGTCAAAGCACTAATGACACCCACCAGCCCATGAATGACTTGAGATTTACAATCTAAGCACTGCAATGACACCCACACACCCACTACCCCATAAATGATTGTTGATATTTACATTACAAGCACTGTAATGACACCCCAACACCCGACACCCCATGAATTATTTTTGATATTTACAGTCCAAGCACTGTAATGACACCCACACAACCACCACCCCATGAATGACTGTTGATATTTACAGTCCAAGCACTGTAATGACACCCACACACCCACCACCCTATGATTGACTGTTGATATTTACAGTCCAAGCAGTATAATGACATCCACACACCCACCACCCCATGAATGACTGTTGATATTTACAGTCCAAGCTCTGTAATGACACTCACACACCCACCACCCTATGAATGACTGTTGATATTTACAGTCCAAGCACTGTAATGACATCCACACATCCACCACCCCATAAATGATTGTATATATTTATATTCCAAGCACTCTAATGACACCAACCACCCTCTGAATGACTGTTGAGATTTACAGTCAAAGCACTCTAATAACACCCACACAACCATCACCCTATGATTGACTGTTGATATTTACAGTCCAAGCAGTATAATGACATCCACACACCCACCACCCCATGAATGACTGTTGATATTTACAGTCCAAGCTCTGTAATGACACTCACACACCCACCACCCTATTAATGACTGTTGATATTTTCAGTCCAAGCACTGTAATGACATCCAAACACCCACCACCCCATGAATGACTGTTAATATTTACAGTCCAAGCACTCTAATGACACCAACCACCCTCTGAATGACTGTTGAGATTTACAGTCAAAGCACTCTAATAACACCCACACAACCATCACCCCAAGAATGACTGTTGATATTTACAGTCCAATCACTGTAATGACATCCACACACCAACCACCCCATGAATGACTGTTGATATTTACAGTCCAAGCACTGTAATGCCACCCAACACCCCATGAATGACTGTTGATATTTACAGTCCAAGCAATAATGACATCCACACACCCACCACCCCATTAATGACTTGATATTCACAGTCCAAGCACTGTATGGAAACCCACACACTAACCACCCCATGAATGACTGTTGGTATTTACAGTCCAAGCACTATAATGACACCCACACACCAACCACCCCATGAATTATGGTTGATATTTACAGTCCATGCACTATAATGACACCCACACACCCATTACCCCATTAATGACTGTTGATATTTACAGTCAAAGCACTAATGACACCCTCCACCCAATGAATGACTTGATATTTACAGTCCAAGCACTGTAATGACACCCACACACGCACCACCCAATTAATAACTGTTGATATTTACAGTCCAAGCACTATAATGACACCCACACACCCATCACCTCATGAATGACTCTTGATATTTATAGTACAAGCACTGTAATGACACCCTCACACTCACCACCCCATAAATGACTGTTGATATTTACAGTCCAAGCACTGTAATGACACCCCAACACCCACGACCCCATTAATTATAGTTGATATTTACAGTCCAAGCACTGTAATGACACCCACACACCCACAACCCCATGAATGACTGTTGATATTTACAGTCCAAGCACTCTAATGATACCCACAACCCCATGCATGACTATTGGTATTTAGAGTCCAAGCACTATAATAACACTCACACACCCACCACCCTATGAATGACTTTTGATAGTTACAGTTCAAGCACTGTAATGACACCCACACCCCCACCACCCTATGAATGACTGTTGATATTTACACTCCAAGCACTGTAATGACAACCACACACCCACCACCCTATAAATGACTGTTGATATTTACTGTCCAAGCACTGTAATGACTCCCACATACCCATCACCCTATGAATGACTGTTGATATATACAGTCTAAGCACTGTAATTCCACCCACCACTCCCTTATTGACAGTTGATATTTACAGTCCAAGCACTGTGATGCCACCCAACACCCCATGAACGACTGTTGATATTTACAGTATAAGCAATAATGACACCCACACACCCACCACCCCATTAATGACTTGATATTTACAGTCCAAGCACTGTAATGACACCCACACACTAACCACCCCATGAATGACTGTTGGTATTTACGGTTCACGCACTATAATGACACCCACACACCCACCACCCCATGAATGACTGTTGATATTTACAGTCCAATCACTGTAATGACATCCACACACCCAGCACCCCATGAATGACTGTTGATATTTATAGTCCAAGCACTGTAATACCACCCAACACCCCATGAATGACTGTTGTTATTTTCAGTCCAAGCAATAATGACACCCACACACCCATTACCCCATTAATTACTTGATATTTACAGTCCAAGCACTGTAATGACACTCACACACTAACCACCCCATGAATGACTGTTGGTATTTACAGTCCAATCACTATAATGACACCCACACACCCACCACCCCATGAATGACTATTGATATTTACAGTCCAAGCACTGTAATGACACCCTCACACCCACCACCCCATGAATGACTCTTGATATTTACAGTCAAAGCACTGTAATGACACCCACACACCGACCACCCCATGAATTATGGTTGATATTTACAGTCCATGCACTATAATGACACCCACACACCCATTACCCCATTAATGACTGTTGATATTTACAGTAAAAGCACTAATGACACCCTCCACCCAATAAATGACTTGATATTTACAGTCCAAGCAGTGTAATGACAACCACACACGCACCACCCCATTAATGACTGTTGATATTTACAGTCCAAACACTATAATGACACCCACACACCCATCACCTCATGAATGTCTGTTGATATTTATAGTCCAAGCACTGTAATGACACCCTCACACCCACCACCCCATAAATGACTGTTGATATTTACAGTCCAAGCACTGTAATGACACCCCAACACCCACGACCCCATTAATTATAGTTGATATTTACAGTCCAAGCACTGTAATGACACCCACACACCCACAACCCCATAATTGACTGTTGATATTTACAGTCCAAGCACTATAATGACACCCACACACCCACCACTCCATGAATGACTATTAATATTTACAGTCCAAGCACTGTAATGACACCCTCACACCCACCACCCCATGAATGACTCTTGATATTTACAGTCAAAGCACTGTAATGACACCCACACACCGACCACCCCATGAATTATGGTTGATATTTACAGTCCATGCACTATAATGACACCCACACACCCATTACCCCATTAATGACTGTTGATATTTATAGTCCAAGCACTCTAATGACACCCATAACCCTATGAATAACTGTTGATATTTACAGTCTAAGCACTCTAATGACACCCACACACCCACTACCTCATGATTGACTGTTGATATATACAGTCCAAGCAATGTAATGACACCTAAACACCCACCACTCTATAAATTACTGTTAACATTTTCAGTCCAAGCTCTGTAATGACATCCATACACCCATCACCCCATTAATGACTGTTGATATTTACAGTCAAAGCACTAATGACACCCCCCACCCCATGAATGACTTAATATTTACAGTCCAAGCACTGTAATGACACCCACACTTGCACCACCCCATGAATAATGTTAACATTTACAGTCCAAGCACTATAATGACTCCCTCACACCCACCACCCCATATATGACTGTTGATATTTACAGTCCAAGCACTGTAATGACACCCCAACACCCACGACCCCATGAATTATAGTTGATATTTCCAGTCCAAGCACTGTAATGACACCCACACACCAACAACCCCATTAATGACTGTTGATATTTACTGTCCAAGCACTGTAATGACACCCACACACCAACCACCCCAGGATTGACTGTTGATATTTACAGTCCAAGCACTGTAATGACACCCCCACACCAACCATCTTATGAATTATGTTTGATATTTACAGTCCAAGCACTGTAAAAACAACCACACAACCCCCACCCCATGAATGAATTAATAATTACAGTTCATGAACTGTAATGACACCCACCACCCTATGAATGACTGTTGATAATTACAATCAAAACACTGTAATGACACCCACACACCCACCACCCCATAAATGACTGTTGATATTTACAGTCCAAGCACTGTAATGACACCCACACACCCACCACCCCATGATTGACTGTTGATATTTACAGTCCAAGCACTATAATGACATCCACACAACCACCACCCCTTGAATCACTGTTGATATTTACAGTCCAAGCTCTGTAATGACACTCACACACACCCCACCCTATGAATGACTGTTGATATTTACAATCAAATCACTGTAATGAAACCCAAACAACCTCAACCCCATGAATGACTTTGGATATTTACAGACAAAGGACTGTAAAGACACCCACACACCCACCACCCCAAGAATTACTGTTGATATTTACAGTCCAAGAACTGTAATGATACCCACACACCCACCACCATATGATTGACTGTTGATATTTACAGTCCAATCACTGTAATGACACCCAAACAACCTCAACCCCATGAATGATTTTTGATATTTACAGACCAAGCACTGTAAAGACACCCAACAACCCATGAATGACTGTTGATATTTAAAGTCCAAACAATAATGACACCCACACTCCCACCATCCCATTAATTACTTGATATTTACAGTCCAAGCACTGTAATGACATCCACACATTAACCACCCCATGAATCTCTGTTGGTATTTACAGTCCAAGCACTATAATGACACCCACACACCCACTACCCCATGAATGACTGTTGATATTTACAGTCCAAGCACTGTAATGACACCCTCACACCCACCACCCCATGAATGACTCTTGATATTTACAGTCAAAGCGCTGTAATGACACCCACACACCGACCACCCCATGAATTATGGTTGATATTTACAGTCCATGCACTTTAATGACACCCACACACCCATTACCCCATTAATGACTGTTGATATTTAAAGTCCAAGCACTCTAATGACACCCATCACCCTATGAATGACTGTTGATATTTACAGTCTAAGCACTCTAATGACACCCACACACCCACTACTTTATGATTGACTTTTGATATTTACAGTCCAAGCAATGTAATGACACCCAAACACCCACCACTCTATAAATGACTTTTGATATTTTCAGTCCAAGCACTGTAATGACATCCACACACCCATCACCCCATTAATGACTGATAAATATTTACAGTCAAAGCACTTATGACACCCTCCACCCAATGAATGACTTGATATTTACAGTCCAAGCACTGTAATGACACCCACACACGCACAACCCCATTAATGACTGTTGATATTTACAGTCCAAGCACTATAATGACACCCACACACCCATCACCTCATGAATGACTGTTGATATTTATAGTCCAAGCACTGTAATGACACCCTCACACCCACCACCCCATAAATGACTGTTGATATTTACAGTCCAAGCAATGTAATGACACCCCAACACCCACGACCCTATTAATTATAGTTGATATTTACAGTCCAAGCACTGTAATGAAACCCACACACCCACAACCCCATGAATGACTGTTGATATTTACAGTCCAAGCACTCTAATGATACCCACAACGCCATGAATGACTATTGGTATTTAGAGTCCAAGCACTATAATAAAACTCACACACCCACCACCCTATGAATGACTGTTGATAGTTACAGTTCAAGCACTGTAATGACACCCACACCCCCACCACCCTATTAATGAGTGTTGATATTTACACTCCAAGCACTGTAATGACAACCACACACCCACCACCCAATAAATGACTGTTGATATTTACTGTCCAAGCACTGTAATGACACCCACATACCCATCACCCTATGAATGACTGTTGATATATACAGTCTAAGCACCGGAATTCCACCCACCATCCCATGATTGACTGTTGATATTTACAGTCCAAGCACTGTAATGACATTCACACACCCACCACCTAATGAATGACTGTTGATATTTACAGTCCAAGCACTGTAATGCCACCCAACACCCCATGAATGACTGTTGATATTTACAGTCCAAGCAATAATGACACCCACACACCCACTACCCCATTATTGACTTGATATCTACAGTCCAAGCACTGTAATGACACCCACACACTAAACACCCCATGAATAACTGTTGGTATTTACTGTCCAAGCACTATAATGACACCCACACACCCACCACCCCATGAATGACTGTTGATATTTACAGTCCAATCACTGTAATGACACCCACACACCCACTACCTCATGATTGACTGTTGATATATAAAGTCCAAGCAATGTAATGACACCTAAACACACACCACTCTATAAATGACTGTTAATATCTTCAGTCCAAGCACTGTAATGACATTCACACTCCCATCACCCCATTAATGACTGTTGATATTTACAGTCAAAGCACTAATGACACCCCCACCCCATGAATGACTTAATATTTACAGTCCAAGCACTGTAATGACATCCACACATTAACCACCCCATGAATCTCTGTTGGTATTTACAGTCCAAGCACTATAATGACACCCACACACCCACCACCCCATGAATGACTGTTGATTTTTACAGTCCAAGCACTGTAATGACACCCTCACACCCACCACCCCATGAATGACTCTTGATATTTACAGTCAAAGCGCTGTAATGACACCCACACACCGACCACCCCATGAATTATGGTTGATATTTACAGTCCATGCACTTTAATGACACCCACACACCCATTACCCGTTTAATGACTGTTGATATTTACAGTCCAAGCACTCTAATGACACCCACACACCCACTACTTTATGATTGACTTTTGATATTTACAGTCCAAGCAATGTAATGACACCCAAACACCCACCACTCTATAAATGACTGTTGATATTTTCAGTCCAAGCACTGTAATGACATCCACACACCCATCACCCCATTAATGACTGATAAATATTTACAGTCAAAGCACTTATGACACCCTCCACCCAATGAATGACTTGATATTTACAGTCCAAGCACTGTAATGACACCCACACACGCACAACCCCATTAATGACTGTTGATATTTACAGTCCAAGCACTATAATGACACCCACACACCCATCACCTCATGAATGACTGTTGATATTTATAGTCCAAGCACTGTAATGACACCCTCACACCCACCACCCCATAAATGACTGTTGATATTTACAGTCCAAGCAATGTAATGACACCCCAACACCCACGACCCCATTAATTATAGTTGATATTTACAGTCCAAGCACTGTAATGACACCCACACACCCACAACCCTATGAATGACTGTTGATATTTACAGTCCAAGCACTCTAATGATACCCACAACGCCATGAATGACTATTGGTATTTAGAGTCCAAGCACTATAATAACACTCACACACCCACCACCCTATGAATGACTGTTGATAGTTACAGTTCAAGCACTGTAATGACACCCACACCCCCACCACCCTATTAATGACTGTTGATATTTACACTCCAAGCACTGTAATGACAACCACACACCCACCACCCAATAAATGACTGTTGATATTTACTGTCCAAGCACTGTAATGACACCCACATACCCATCACCCTATGAATGACTGTTGATATATACAGTCTAAGCACCGTATTTCCACCCACCATCCCATGATTGACTGTTGATATTTACAGTCCAAGCACTGTAATGACATTCACACACCCACCACCTAATGAATGACTGTTGATATTTACAGTCCAAGCACTGTAATGCCACCCAACACCCCATGAATGACTTGATATTTACAGTCCAAGCAATAATGACACCCACACACCCACTACCCCATTAATGACTTGATATCTACAGTCCAAGCACTGTAATGACACCCACACACTAACCACCCCATGAATAACTGTTGGTATTTACTGTCCAAGCACTATAATGACACCCACACACCCACCACCCCATGAATGACTGTTGATATTTACAGTCCAATCACTGTAATGACACCCACACACCCACTACCTCATGATTGACTGTTGATATATACAGTCCAAGCAATGTAATGACACCTAAACACCCACCACTCTATAAATGACTGTTAATATCTTCAGTCCAAGCACTGTAATGACATTCACACCCCAATCACCCCATTAATGACGGTTGATATTTACAGTCAAAGCACTAATGACACCCCCACCCCATGAATGACTTATTGATATTTACAGTCCAAGAACTGTAATAACACCCACTATTTCAAAAATGACTATTGATATTTACATTACAAGCACTGTAATGACACCCACACACCCCCCATCCCATAAATAACTGTTGATATTTACAGTCCAAGCACTGTAATGACACCAACACACCCACCACCCCATGAATGATGGTTGATATTCCCAGTCCAAGCACTGTAATGACACCCCCACACCCACCACCCCATGAAGGACTGTTGATAATTACACTCCAAGCACTGTAATGACACCCACACACCCACCAGCCCATGAATATATGTTGATATTAACAGTCCAAGCACAGTAATGACACCCAGACACCCACCACCCAATGAATGACTGTTGATATTTAAAGTCCAAGCACTGTAATGACACCCACACACCCACCACACCATGAATGACTATTGATATTTAAAGTCCAAGCACTGTAATGACACCTTCACACCCATCACTCCAAGAATGACTGTTGGTATTTACAGTCCAAGCACTGTAATGACACCCACACACCCACCACTCCATAAATGATGGTAATATTCCCTGTCCAAGCACTGTAATGACACACCCACAACCACCACCCCGTGAATGACTGTTGATATTTACATTCCAAGCACTGTAATGACACCCACACACCCACCACCTCATGAATGACTGTTGATATTAACAGTCTAAGCAGAGTAATGACACCCATACACCAACCACCCCATGAATGACTGTTGATATTTACAGTCCAAGCACTGTAATGACACCTACACACCTACCACTTCATTGATGACTGTTGATATTAACAGTCCAAGCACAATACTGACACCCATACATCCACTATCCCATGAATGACTGTTGATATTTACAGTCCAAGCACTGTAATGACACCCACACATCTACTACCCCATCAATGACATTTGATATTTGCTTTCAAAGCACTGTAATGACACAAACGACCCAATGAATGACTGTTGATATTTACAGTCCAAGCATTGTAATGACACCCTCACACCCACCACCCTATGAATGACTATTGATATTTGTAGTCCAAGCACTGTATTAACACCCTCACACCCACCACCCCATAAATGACTATTGATATATACAGTACAAGCTCTGTAATGACACCCACACACCCACCACCACATCAATGACTGTTGATATCAGCAGTCCAAGCACTGTAATGACACCCAAACATCCACCACCCAATGAATGACCTTTAATATTTACAGTCAAAGCAATGTAATGACACCCACCACTCCATTAATGACGGTTGATATTTACAGTCCACCACCCCATGAATGACTGTTCATATTTATGGTCCATGCACTGTAATAACACACACACACCCACCACCCCATGAATGACTATTGATATTTATTGTCCAAACACTGAAATGACACCTACACCCACCAACACATGAATGACTGTTGATATTCACAGTCCAAGCAATGTAATGGCACCAACAAACCCCATTAATGACAGTTGTTATTTATAGTCCAAGCACTGTAATGGCACCCACACACCCACCACCCAATGAATGACTGTTAATAATAACAATCCAAGCACTGTAACGCCAACCACCACCCCATGAATGACTGTTGATATTTTCTGTCTAGGCACTGTAATGACATCCACACACCCACCACCCCATGAATGACTGTTGATATTTACAGTCCAAGCACTGTAAGGACACCAACACTCCCAACACCCCTGGAATGTCTGTTGATACCTACAGTCCTAGCACTGTAATGACAGACACACACCAACCATCCCATGACTGACTGTTGATATTTACGGTCCAAGCACTGTAATGACACCCACACACCCACCACCCCATGAATGACTGTTGATATTTACAGTCCAAGCATTGTAATGACATACACCACCCCATAAATGGATGTTGATATTTATAGTCCAAGCACTGTAATGACACCCACACACCCACCACCCTTTCAATGACTGTTGATAGTTACAGTCAAAGCACTGTAATGACACCCACACACCCACCACCCCATTAATAACTGTTGATATATACAGTCAAAGCACTGTAATGACACTCACCACCCCATGAATGACTGTTGATATTTACAGTCAAAGCACTGTAATGACACCTACCACCCCATGAATGATGGTTGATATTTACAGTCCTAGCACTGTAATGACACCTACACACCCACCAGCAAATGAATGACTGTTGATATATATTAACAGTCAGAGCACTGTAATGACACACACACAATTACAACCCCATGAAAGACTGTTGATATTTACAGTCCAAGCACTGTAATGACATTAACACACTGACCACTCCATGAATGACTGTTGATATTTACAGTCCAAGCACTGTAATAGCACCCACAAACCCCATTAATGACAGTTGTTATTTACAGTCCAAGCACTGTAATGACACCCACACACCCACCACCCAATGAATGACTGTTAATATTTACAATCCAAGCACAGTAATGCCAACCACCACCCCATAAATGACTGTTGATATTTACAGTCTAGGCACTGTAATGACACCCACACACCCACCACCCCATGAATGACTGTTGATATTTACAGTCCAAGCACTGTAATGACACCAACACTCCCAACACCCCTGGAATGTCTATTAATACCTACAGTCCAAGCACTGTAATGACACACACACCAACCACCCCATGACTGACTGTTGATATTTAAGGTCCAAGCACTGTAATGACACCCACACACCCACCACCCTATGAATGACTGTTGATATTTGCTGTCCAAGCACTGTAATGACACCCACACATCCACCACCCCATGAATGATGTTGATATTTACAGTCCAAGCAATGTAATGACATCCACCACCCCATAAATGAATGTTAATATTTATAGTCCAAGCACTGTAATGACACCCACACACCCACCACCTTTTCAATGATTGTTGATAGTTACAGTCAAAGCACTGGAATGACACCCACACACCCACCACCCCATTAATAACTGTTGATATATACAGTCAAAGCACTGTAATGACACTCACCACCCCATGAATGACTGTTGATATTTACAGTCAAAGCACTGTAATGACACCCACCACCCCATGAATTATGGTTGATATTTACAGTCCTAGCACTGTAATGACACCTACACACTCACCAGCAAATGAATGACTGTTGATATATATTAACAGTCAAAGCACTGTAATGACACACACACAATCACAACCCCATGAAAGACTGTTGATATTTACAGTCCAAGCACTGTAATGACATTAACACACTGACCACTCCATGAATGACTGTTGATATTTACAGTCCAAGCATTGTAATGACACCCACAACCCACCACCCCATGAATGACTGTAGATGTTTACAGTCCAAGCACTGTAAGAACAACCACACACCCACCACCCAATGAATGACTTTTGATATTTACAGTCCAAGCACATTAATGACACCCACCATCCTATGAATGACTGTTGATATTTACAGTCCAAGCATTGTAATGACACCCTCACACCCACCACCCTATGAATGACTATTGATATTTGTTGTCCAAGCACTGTAATGACTCCCTCACACCTACCACCCCATTAATGACTGTTGATATATACAGTCCAAGCACTGTAATGAAACTCACACACACACCACCCCATCAATGACAGTTGATATTTACAGTCCATGCATTGTAATGACACACACACACCAACCCATAAATGTCTGTTAATAATTACAGTACAAGCAAAATACTGACACAAACACGCACCAACCCATGAATGACACCCACAACCCCATTAATGATGGTTGATATTTACAGTCCACCACTCCATGAATGACTGTTAATATTTACGGTCCAAGCACTGTAATAACACACACACACCCACCACCCCATGAATGACTGTTGATATTTACAGTCCAAGCAAAATACTGACACAAACACCCACCAACCCATGAATGACTGTTGATATTTACAGTCAAAGCACTGTAATGACACCCACCACCCCATAAATGACGGTTGATATTTACAGTCCAAGCACTGTAATGAGACCCACAACCCCATAAATGATTGTTGATCCTTACAGTCTGTAAAGTAATAACCAGGATCTTTTATCTTATTGAGTTCTCACCAATCTGAGGCTGAGGGAAACGAGGAGAAAACTATATTCATTTATTTACAATATATATATTGGATAACATACATATCAGAGGTGTCCACCACAACATTAATCTTCGAATATACATTAAATCAACTCCCTGCCGGAGCACTTCCCTGTCATTAAACGTACAGGCGTACGGCACTAACACCAGCCACACGGTCACGGAGACTGTTTGGAGGTGCTCTACTGGCCACACCAGCTCGCGTCTGCTATCACCTCACCGGCTCTGGGCCTCACACTCTCCACCACGGACTCCACTGGCAGGGGATATCGCTCCACAAGGTTGAGGGGGTCACTTTCCACAAAACATACAGGAGTACAGGAAATCAGGTACAGGATGCCTCTCTCGCCCGGCCCTTGACGAGGGTAGGATCCCGCCTCCAATGTTAAAAATCACAGTAATAATAATTAGCACAGTCCCACTATTAATCAATGAGTCACGGATGACACGCAAACTTAAACAAAAAGCACTCAGAGAACTAAAGTTATTCTGGAGAAACACAGTAAATAAGTTTCACTTCACAATACCAATATAAGATCACGGAATGGTCTTACCGTCGTGTTTGGAGGTTGCGAGTCTAGTGAGGAATGGGATGCACAAGAAACTCCAAGATAACTCGGATGTAGCTCGAAATGAACTTGAAAACGCCTTATAATATCCATCCATTAGTTCGAACCCATACAAGTAATTACTTACTTATTGCCCATTTGCCTATTCCCTTACATAGCTCATCTAACAAGTATCTACCCGGAGGGTAGATACGACAAGCATTACTTAATAGACCTGCTAAGGAAATCTGCACCTATATTAATAGACCCAGCAACGTGTACTAACCTATACCTGTAGGGCTGCAAGCTGAGGGCCCACCTAAGAAGTCTATTATTGGAGCCTTTGAACTTTGTCAAATAGATCAGGGGTTTGTGATCAACCTCCAAGATAAATTCTGAACCCGTAAGATAATATGTGAACCTCTGAATCCCAAAAATAATCGCCAAACATTCTCTTTCTATGGTAGAATACCTGGTTTCCCTATCTAGCAGTTTTCTGCTTGCATAGGCAATGGGAAAAGACACCCCATCAATGTACTGGAGTAGTACTGCTCCGAGGCCAAAAGCTGAGGAATCTGTCCGAAGAACAAAAGGGAGATTAGGATTTGGTAATCGGAGAATAGGGTATGTAGCTAAAGAAGCTTTTAATTTCTCAAAATTACCTCTTACTTCATCGGTCCAGGGTAATGGTTCCCGAACACCTTTGCGTAGTAAATCAGATAGTGGGGCGGACAGAGTTGCTGCATTGGGAATGAACCTCCTATAAAATGAAATAATTCCCAAGAATGATCTTAAAGTTTTCTTGGTGGATGGAGGGGTAATTCCCAATATAGCCCTAATCTTATCTATCTGAGCTTGTATATGCTTTCCATCTACAATATAGCCCAAGTACTGAATGGAGGGAAATCCAAATCTACATTTACTAAGTTTGGCTGTCAAACTGAAAGCTTTTAATCTGTCTAGAACGGAAGTAAGAGCTTGAATGTGTTCCTCCCAAGTAGCTGAATATATGAATACATTATCAAAATGGAAAGACACATTCTTCAAACCTGCAAGAACAATCCTCATTAGTCGTATATAGGTTGCACAAGCAGTTACTAGCCCAAATGAAAGTCTATTAAATTCCATCAGACCCCTATGGGTTTGAAATGCTGTCAAGGGTTTGCTTCTTTCAGACAGTGGGATCTGATAATATGCTTTAGTTAGATCAAGTTCTGAAAAATACTTAGCACCTGTAAATTTGTGCAAATCTTCTTCCATAGTACACATAGGTTCAGCATGAAATACAGTGACACTGTTAAGTGTTCTATAATCTATGGTCATGCGATAGCTGCCATCCGGCTTTTTGACAAGAACTACAGGTGAGGAGTGAGGGGAAGAGGAAGGTCTAATTAGTCCCTGTTCAAGCAGATTGTCTACTTCCTTTTCAAAATGCGGCCGAAGGTGGATGGGGATGGGGTAAGAGTTAGATTTTAGGCTCTCTGAAGATGACAGGACAATGTCATGATCAAGTGCTGTAGTAAGTCCTGGGACATCTGAGAACACATCACTGTACTGGGCTTTGAGATGTAATATTTCCTCTGCTTCACTCTGGGACAGATCAGGACAAATTAGGGGTCGATCATTTACCTGGAAGGAGAGATCATATTCTACTGAGGTAGTTGGTACAGTAGGAAACTTCGAATCATCACCATCCTCATCCTCCTCGGACATCACACAAGCTTGTACAGTCAACAAAGGTCTGAAATCATGATCAGGGTTAGGCTCATCCACCACATGATAAAGCTTCCTCTTCCCTTTCTCTTCTATTACATATGTAACCTTATTCTTACACTCAAGTACAGGAAAAGGTCCTTTCCAAGACATCAGTAATTTGTTATGAGTATCTGGCAACAAGACCAGAGCTTCATCACCAGGTTTAAATTTACGGTCTTGAGATTTTAAATCAAAATAAGACTTGTACCTTGCACATGAAATGTCTGCATTCTGAGCAGCAATTCTGGCACATTCTTCTAACTTACTTCTCAATTCAATAACATATTGGAAAGAGGTGCGGGCATCCTCATCAGCCTTTCGATCTTCCCATAGGTCTCTCAAGACTGCTAAGGGCCCCCTCACCTTTCTCCCATACAACATCTCGAAGGCTGAGAAACCTGTTCAGTCACTAGGGATTTCACGCAAAGCAAACATAGTAGGGATCAGGTATCTGTGCCATTCGGTAGGTTTATCTGAACAAAGTTTTCTCAAACCAGCTTTAAGGGTAGAATGAAGCCTCTCAATCCGACCATTACTTCTAGGGTGATAGGGTGTGGTAAACATAGGCTTAACCCCTAAGAGTTTATGGATCTCCTGCATTAGCTGAGGCGTGAACTGGGTCCCTTGATCCGACAGTATTTCGTGAGGTATGCCCACCCAGGAAAAGATGGTTATTAATGCTTCAGCGACAGATATGGTGTCGATTGATTTGAGGGGTAAGGCTTCAGGAAACCCAGTGGCAAAGTCAATCAATGTCAAAATGTACCTGTGACCTTCTGAAGATGGAGGGGATAAAGGACCAACCAGATCAATGGCCACCCGGGAAAATGGTTCAGTGATTATCGGTAATGTCTGGAGAGGTACCAGCTTCACTCTACCCCTAGGTGACATCCGTTGACACTTTTCACAAGACCTACAAAAATCACTGATGTCCACAGTCATCCCTGGCCAGAAAAATATCTCTTTAACCTTCATCTCCGTCTTCCTATGTGAGAAATGGCCAGAAAAAGGACTTTCATGAGCTACTGAAAGAATAAACTTCCTACAATCACTAGGTATAACTAAAACTTTCTTACCAACTTTCTCTTTGAACTTAGAGGAAGAACATACACGATATATTAATCCATCAGTGACTTTGTACATGAAAGCACTTCCATTCCGTGCAACTTTCGTTTCACCTGATAGTACCTTGGCTCTGATAGAGGAAAGTGTAGGGCAAGATTCCTGAAGTTTAGCAAACTGTTGTGGGGTTATATCCAGTGGAGCTACTTTGGGTAAAACTAAAGGATGTATCTTTTTATCACGTGCCGACCTAGTCTGAACAGCGTTAACGACTTCACTGGCCTCTGCACTTTCACTTTCCTCTTCACAAAGTTTACGAGCACCGGGCACATTCCCAATCAGAACACAACAGAACGATATAGGGGCTCGAAGTACATTGGCCCACCCAGTGTAGTAGGGACATTTGATATAACACCGTACTTCAGGAAAATAGTCTCGACGACCTAGGTAATCAGACACTTCTACAAGTCTACATCCCGTCACATCCATATCGGGGAGAACATCTTCTGACACTAGTATACAAGAACAACCTGAATCTCTGATTATAGTAGATACCCAAACACCATTCACCGTTCCACAAGTAGTATACTCAGGAGGTTGACTATCTTTAAAACAATATCCAATTCTCTGTACTTCAGTAATCATTGAGGGATTTTGTTTAAAAGCAGCGGGGTTCTTAGGACACCGTGGTTTGATATGCCCCTTCTCCCCACATCCATGACATGTTACGTTAGTATAATCCCTTCTAAAGGAAGCTGTGAGGCTAGTCTGAGGCTGTGATAATGGTTTATTAGGTTCAGACTGAGCAGTTTGGGTTGTACTAAAGGATGAAGCGAATTTCTTACCTTTATTGCCATCAAACTTATTCTTTGGGTATGCACCATGAGCCGATGCCCAGTTATCAGCCAGGGTCACAGCTTCCTTCAGACTAGTCACACTGTGCTCCTTGATGAAGATCCTCAAGTCCGGGAAAAGCGATGATAAAAACTGGTCTAGAAGGAGAAAATTTCTTAAGGACTCGTACTCACTCTGAACATTACAAGAGGCCATCCACTGGTCTAATAAACGCCCAAGTTGTATTGAAAATGTATCATAGGTTTCCCCGAACTTTATCTTAACAAATTTAAATTCCTGACGATAACTATCAGGGGTTTTACAGAAACCTCTTAAAAGAGCTGCTTTCAGGAGGTCGTAGTCTTCTGTTATCTCTGGTGACAGGCTAATATAAATGTCTACACACTTCCTGGTAAGAAGACTACCAAGGCGAACTGCGTAAGTATCCTTCTTAATAGCTAAAAGGCTGGCAATCCTTTCAAACCTTATAAGGTAGGATGAAATATCTTCCCCGTCTTTATAGAAGGGTAGTGTAGGTTTACTAGGTTCGGGGAGAGCTGGGGTTAAGGTATTAGCCTGGGGGTTATTTAATTTAGCTAACTCAAGAGAGTTTTCTAATCTTAATTTCTCTAATCGCTCTTCACGAGCTCTTTCTTTCTCTCTTTCTAACGCTCTTTCCTCTCTAGCTATAGCCTGCTGCTGCATAACAAATTTCGCAACATCTGCACCTGTGAGACCTAGGGACTCAGCTTGAGCCTTAAGGCCATCAATAGAGAGATCCATTACAAACAATAAAAGACAACAAGGGTAAATAATAACTTGACTAGACTCAAATAGCCTTGGATGGCTAAGCGAGAAGTACTGGTGTACTATACTCACATACAGATTAGAAAACTGGCTATTTGTGACGATAGCAAACGATCATGATTCCTAGTAACCCTACTAACTGATAGTCCTCTCTTCCCGGCCGGAAGACAGCACAAGGGACTACCTACAGGAGACTAGGCTTAATCAATGATATGGAAAATAAGTATACACTGAATATACAAGCACACAAATGTATACACGGAGAACACAAAGTTTGTCTCCGGGCCCCAAGGACGACAAACTACCCATGGCGGGAAAACAAGCCACACGTTATACATACAACAAAATGGCCCTTACCGTAAACAAATGTATAAATCAGCCCGATATCCTCCGCAACAGAGAGGTAAGCACTCATCCTGGCGAGGTCGCCAGTGTAAAGTAATAACCAGGATCTTTTATCTTATTGAGTTCTCACCAATCTGAGGCTGAGGGAAACGAGGAGAAAACTATATACATTTATTTACAATATATATATTGGATAACATACATATCAGAGGTGTCCCCCACAACATTAATCTTCGAATATACATTAAATCAACTCCCTGCCAGAGCACTTCCCTGTCATTAAACGTACAGGCGTACGGCACTAACACCAGCCACACGGTCACGGAGACTGTTTGGAGGTGCTCTACTGGCCACACCAGCTCGCGTCTGCTATCACCTCACCGGCTCTGGGCCTCACACTCTCCACCACGGACTCCACTGGCAGGGGATATCGCTCCACAAGGTTGAGGGGGTCACTTTCCACAAAACATACAGGAGTACAGGAAATCAGGTACAGGATGCCTCTCTCGCCCGGCCCTTGACGAGGGTAGGATCCCGCCTCCAATGTTAAAAATCACAGTAATAATAATTAGCACAGTCCCACTATTAATCAATGAGTCACGGATGACACGCAAACTTAAACAAAAAGCACTCAGAGAACTAAAGTTATTCTGGAGAAACACAGTAAATAAGTTTCACTTCACAATACCAATATAAGATCACGGAATGGTCTTACCGTCGTGTTTGGAGGTTGCGAGTCTAGTGAGGAATGGGATGCACAAGAAACTCCAAGATAACTCGGATGTAGCTCGAAATGAACTTGAAAACGCCTTATAATATCCATCCATTAGTTCGAACCCATACAAGTAATTACTTACTTATTGCCCGTTTGCCTATTCCCTTACACAGTCCAAGCACTGTAATGACACATACACACCCACCACCCCATGTATGACTGTTGATATTTACAGTCTAAGCACTGTAATGACACCCTCACACCCAACACCCTATGAATTACTATTGATATTTATAGTCCAAGCACTGTAATGACACCCTCACACGCACCACCCCATGAATGACTGTTGATATTTACAGTCCAAGCACTGTAATGACACCCACACCCACCAACCCATTAATGACTGTTGATATATACAGAACAAGCACTGTAATGTTACCGACACACTCCATGAATGACAGTTGATATTTACAGACCAAGCACTGTAATGACATCCTCACACCCACCACCCTATAAATGACTATTGATGTTTGTAGTCCAAGCACTGTAATGACACCTACACATCCACCACCCCATGAATGACTGTTGATATTTACAGTCAAGGCACTGTAATGACACCCACCACCCCATTAATGATGGTTGATATTTACAGTCCACCACTCCATGAATGACTGTTGATATTTACGGTCCAAGCACTGTAATAACACACACACCCACCAACCCATGAATGACTGTTGATATTTACAGTCAAAGCACTGTAATGACACCCACCACCCAATAAATAATGGTTGATATTTACAGTCCAAGCACTGTAATGACACCTACACACCCACCATCCCATGAATGACTGTTGATATATATTAACAGTCCAAGCACTGTAATTACACATACACACCCACCACCCAATGAATGACTGTTGATATTTACAATCTAAACACTGTAATGACACATACACCAAGCCATTAATGACTGTTGATATTTACAATCCAAGCACTGTAATGACACCCACCACCCCATTATTGACTGTTGATATTTACAGTACTACCACTGTAATGACACCAACACTCCCACCACCACCTGAATGACAGTTGATACTTACAGTCCAAGCACTGTAATGACAAACACACAGCCACCACTTCATGACTGACTGTTGTTATTTAAAGTCCAAGCAATGTAATGACACCCACACACCCACCACTCCATGAATGACTGTTGATATTTGCTGTCGAAGCACTGTAATGACACCCACACATCCACCAATTCATGAATGACTTTTGATATTTTACAGTCCAAGCACTGTAATAACATACACACACCCACCCCCCCATGAATGACTGTTGATATTTACAGTCCAAGCACTGTAATAACACACACACACCCAACCCTCCATGAATGACTGTTGATATATACAGTCTAAGCACTGTAATGACACCCACACATCCACCACCGCATAAATGATTGTTAATATTTACAGTCCAAGCACTGTAATGACACCTACACATCCACTACCCCATGAATGACTGTTGATATTTACAGTCCAAGCACTGTAATGACACCCACCATCCCATAAATGACTGTTGATATTTGCAGTCCAAGCACTGTAATGACACCTACACATCCACCACCCCATGAATGACTGTTGATATTTGCAATCCAAGCACTGTATTGACACCCACACATCCACTACACCATAAATGACTGTTGATATTTACAGTCAAAGCACTGTAATGACACCCACCACCCCATTAACCCCTTAGGACTGATTGACCGACATATCGGTGATAAAAAAATTAATGGTTCGCTCCGAATCACCGACATGTCGACGTACCTATAAAAAACTGTATCGAGTAGTTAGCGAGCTGGCGTTGGTAACGATGGAAAGCTAACTTCCTTGAGAAAAGGATTGACTGTGTTAGTGGTGTCTGGCAGCTGCGTATGCCAACTAGGAAATATCTCACCACTACATGGTGTTTTCTTATGTTTCTCGTATCTCTCTGCTGTCTACTATACTCCAGGAGAGTCTAGACAGACAAAATTACACTGAAATACGTTTATTATCATTGAAAACCACTTAAACGCAATATTTAGGTGTTTATATACATATTTACAGGTACGCAGAGCGTTTGAGGTTTTCTTTCATGCATTTTAGGGGATACTATTTATTTATTTTCGGACTTTGACGCTCTGTCATACGCAAACGCGTACACCTAGGTGGCTCCCGTTTTCAGTTCCTGGTGTGTAAATTCAAGTTCTTTCATTCTGTAGGAACAAAATTTGCCTACATGAAAGTTGAAAATTGACCCCAAGAAGTCGGCGGGGGATGAAAAAGAAAAGAAAAAAAGAAGTCGGTCCTAAGGGGTTAATGATGGTTCATATTTACAGTCCACCACCCCATAAATGACTGTTGATATTTACAGTCCAAGCACTGTAATAGCACCCACACACCCAATGAATGACAGTTGATATATACAGTCCAAGCAGTGTAATGACACCCACACACCCACCACCCAATAAATGACTGTTAATATTTACAATCAAAGCACTGTAATGACACCCACCACCCCGTGAATGACTGTTGATATTTACAGTCTAGGCACTGTAATGACACCCACTCACCCACCACCCCATGAATGACTGTTAATATTTACAGTCCAAACACTGTAATGACACCCACACACCCACCACCATATGAATGACTATTGATAGTTACAGTCCAAGCAATGTAATGACACCCACACACCCACCAACCCATAATGACTGTTGATATTCACAGTCCAAGCACTGTAATGGCACCCACAAACCCCATGAATGACAGTTGATATATACAGTCCAAACACAGTAATGACACCCCCACACCAACTAAACAATGAATAAGTGTTGATATTAACTATCCAAGCACTGTAATGAAAACCACCACCCCATGAATGACTGTTGATATTTATAGTCTAGGCACTGTAATGACACTCACACACCCACCACCCAATAAATGACTATTTATATTTACAGTCCAAGCACTGTAATGACACCCACACTCTCAACACCTCATTAATGACAGTTGATACTTACAGTCCAAGCACTGTAATGACACACACACACCAACCACCCCATGACTGACTGTTGATATTTACAGTGCAAGGACTGTAATGACACCCACACACCCAACAACCCATGATTGACTGTTGATATTTGCTGTCCAAGCATTGTAATGACACCCATATATCCACCACCCCATGAATGACTGTTGATATTTACATTCCAAGCACTGTAATGACACCCACCACCCCATAAATGGATGTTGATATTTACAGTCCAATCACTGTAATGATACCTACACACCCATCACTCCATGTATGACTGTTGATATTTACAATCCAAGCACTGTTATGACACACTCAGTCCCACCACCCTATAAATGACTATTGATATTTATAGTCCAAGCACTGTAATGAATCCCTCACACCCACCACCCCATGAATGACTGTTGATATTTACAGTCCAAGCACTGTAATGACACCGACAAACCAACACCCCATTAATGACTGTTGATATTTACAGTCCAAGCATTAAAATGATACCCACACTCCCACCACCCCATGAATGACTGTTGATAGTTTCAGTCCAAGAACTGTAATGACACCCACACACCCACCACCCCATGAATGACTGTTGATATATACAGTCCAAGCACTGTAATGACACTCAC
The DNA here is from genome assembly GCA_033782935.1 of Petrolisthes cinctipes. NCBI lineage: Eukaryota > Metazoa > Arthropoda > Malacostraca > Decapoda > Porcellanidae > Petrolisthes > Petrolisthes cinctipes. The sequence continues at coordinate 576,408 of JAWQEG010001012.1, read as the reverse complement.
CACTTCATGAATGACTGTTGATATTTACAGTCAAAGCACTGTAATGACACCCACCACCCCATAAATGATTGTTAAAATTTACAGTCCAAGCACTGTAATGACACCAACACACCCACCACCCAATGAAAGACTGTTGATATTTACAGTCCAAGCACTATAATGACATCCACACATTGACAGCTTCATTAATGACTGTTGATATTTACAGTCCAAGCACTGTAATGACACCCACAATCCACAACCCCATGAATGACTGTTGATATTTATAGTCCAAGCATTGTAATGACACCCACACAACCATCATCCCATGAATGACTGTTTATGTTTACAGTCCAAGCACTGTAATGACACCCACACACACACCACCCAATGAATGACTGTTGATATTTACAGTCCAATCACTGTAATGACACCCACCACCCAATGAATGACTGTTGATATTTACAGTCCAAGCATTGTAATGACACCCTCACGCCCACCACCCTATGGATGACAATTGATATTTACAGTCCAAGCATTGTAATGACACACACACCCACCACCTCATAAAATTCTGTTAATATTTACAGTCCAAGCACTGTAATGACACCCACACATACACATTCCTATTAATGACTCTTGATATATGCTGTCCAAGCACTGTAATGACACCTACCACCCCATTAATGATGGTTGATATTTACAGTCCACCACTCAATGAATGACTGTTGATATTTATAGTCCAAGCAATGTAATAACACACACACACTCTCCAACCCATGAATAACTGTTGATATATACAGTCCAAGCACTGTAATGACACACACACCCACCAACCCATGAATGACTGTTGATATTTACCGTCAAAGCACAGTAATGACACCCACCACCCCATAATTGATGGTTGATATTTACAGTCCAAGCACTGCAATGACACCTACACACCCACCATCCCATGAATGACTGTTGATATTTACAATCTAAGCACTGTAAAGACACACACACCAACCCATTAATGACTGTTGATATTTACAATCCAAGCACTGTATTGACACCCACCACCCCATTATTGACTGATGATATTTACAGTCCCAGCACTGTAATGACACCAACACTCCCACCACCCCATGAATGACTGTTGATACTTACAGTCCAAGCACTGTAATGACACACACACACCAACCACTTCATGACTGACTGTTGTTATTTACAGTCCAAGCAATGTAATGACACCCACACACCCACCACTCCATGAATGACTGTTAATATTTGCTGTCCAAGCACTGTAATGACACCCACACCTCCACCAAAATAATGAATGACTGTTGATATTTACAGTCAAAGCACTGTAATAACACACACAGACCCACCCCCCCATTAATGACTGTTGATATTTACAGTCCAAGCAAGGTAATGACACCCTCACACACACCACCCCATGAATGACTGTTGATATTTACAGTCCAAGCACTGTAATAACATCCACACATCCACTACCCCATGAATGTCTTTTAATATTTACAGTCCAAGCACTGTAATGACACCCACACATCCACCAACCCATGAATGACGGTTGATATTTACAGTCCAAGCACTGTAATAACACACACACACCCAACCCCCCATTAATGACTGTTGATATTTACAGTCCAAGCATTGTAATGACACCCACACATCCACCACCCTATAAATGATTGTTAATATTTACAGTCCAAGCACTGTAATGACACCCACACATCCACCACCCAATGAATGACTGTTGATATTTACAGTCCAAGCACTGTAATAACACACACACACACCAAACCATGAATGACTGTTGATATTTACAATCCTAGCACTGTAATAACACCCACCACACCATGAATGACTTTTGATATTTACAGTCTAGGCACCGTAATGACACCCACACACCCACCACAACATGAATGACTGTTGATATTTACAGTCCTAGCACTGTAATGACACCAACACTCCCATCACCCCATGAATGACTGTTGATACTTACAGTCCAAGCACTGTAATAACACACACACACCCACAATCCTATGAATGACTGTTGATATTTACAGTCCAAGCAATGTAATGACACCCTCACACCCACCACCCCATGAATGACTATTGATATATACAGTCCAAGCTCTGTAATAACACCCACACACCCACCACATAATCAATGACTGCTGATATTTACAGTCCAAGCACTGTAATGACACCTACAACCCACCACTCCATGAATGACTGTTAAAATTTACAGTTCAAGCACTGTAATGACTCCCACACACCTACCACCCCATGAATGACTGTTGATGTTAACAATCCAAGCATTGTAATGACACCCACACACCCACCACCCAATGAATGACTGTTGATATTTACAGTCCAAGCACTGTAATGACACCTACACACCTACTATCCCATGACTGACTGTTGACATTTACAGTCCAAGCACTGTAATACCACACTCACAGCCACCACCCCATGAATGACTGTTGATATTTACAGTCCAAGCACTGTAATGACACCCACACACACACAACCTCATCAATGACTGTTGATATTAACAGTACAAGCATTGTAATGATACCCACACACCCATCAACCCATGAATGACTTTTGATAGTTACAGTCCAAGCACTGTAATGACACCCACACACCCACCACCCCATGAATGACTGTTGATATATACAGTCCAAGCACTGTAATGATACTCACCACTTTATGAATGACTGTTGATATTTATAGTCAAAGCACTGTAATGACACCCACAACCCCATGAATAATGGTTGATATATACAGTTCAAGCACTGTAATGACACCTACACACCCACCACCCAATGAATGACCTTATATATATATTAACAGTCTAAGCACTGTAATGACACACACACACCCACCACCCCATGAAAGACAGTTGATATTTACAGTCCAAGCAAAGTAATGACATCCACACACTGACCACTCCATGAATGACTGTTGATATTTTCAGTCCAAGCACTGTAATGACACCCACAACCCACCACTCAATGAATGACTGTTGATACTTACAGTTCAGGCATTGTAATGACACCCTCACACCCACCACCCTATGAATGACTATTGATATTTGTTGTCCAAGCACTGTAATGACTCCTTCACACCCACCACCCCATGAATGACTGTTGATAAATACAGTCAAAGCACTGTAATGACACCCACCATCCCATTAATGACGGTTGATATTTATAGTCCACCACCCCATGAATGACTGTTGATATTTACGTTCCATGCAGTGTAATAACACATACAGACCCACCACCTCATGAATGACTGTTGATATTTACTGTCCAAGCACTGAAATGATACACACGCCAACCAGCCCATGAATGAATGTTGATATTCACAGACCAAGCACTGTAATGTCACCCACAAACCTAATGAATTACAGTTGATATTTACAGTCCAAGCACTGTAATGACACCCACACACCAACCAAACAATGAATGAATGTTGATATTTACAATCCAAGAACTGTAATGACAACCACCACCCCATGAATGACTGTTGATATTTACAGTCTAGGCACTGTAATGACACCCACACACCCACCTCCCCATGAATGACTGTTGATATTTACAGTCCAATCACTATAATGACACCCACACTCCCAACACCCAATGAATAACTGTTGATACTTACAGTCGAAGCACTGTAATGACACCCACACACATACCGCCCCATAATTGACTGCTGATATTTGCTGTCCAATCACTATAATGACACCCACATGTCCACCACACCATAAATGACTGTTGATATTTACAGTCCAACCACTGTAATGACTCCCACCACCCCATAAATAGATGTTGATATTTACAGTCCAAGCAATGAAATGACACCTACACACCTACTATCCCATGACTGACAGTTGACATTTACAGTCCAAGCATAGTAATAACACCCTCACACCCACCACCCATGAATGACTGATAATATTTACAGTCCAAGCACTGTAATGACACCCACACATCCACGACCCCATCAATGACTGTTGAAAATTTCAGTCCCAGCATTGTAATGATACCCACACACCCACCACCCCATGAATGACTGTTGATAGTTACAGTCCAAGCACTGTAATGACATCCACACACACACCACCCCATGAATGACTGTTGATATATACAGTCCAAGCACTGTAATGATACTCACCACTTCATGAATGACTGTTGATATTTACAGTCAAAGCACTGTAATGACACCCACAACCCCATGAATAATGGTTGATATATACAGTCCAAGCACTGTAATGACACCTACACACCCACCACCCAATGAATGACCTTATATATATAATAACAGTCTAAGCACTGTATTGACACACACACACCCACCACCCCATGAAAGACAGTTGATATTTACAGTCCAAGCAAAGTAATGACATCCACACACTGACCACTCCATGAATGACTGTTGATATTTACAGTCCAAGCACTGTAATGACACCCACAACCCACCACTCCATGAATGACTGTTGATATTTACAGTTCAAGCACTGTAATGACTCCCACACACCCACCACCCCATGAATGACTATTGATGTTTACAGTCCAAGCACTGTAATGACACCCACACACTCACCACCCAATGAATGACTGTTGATATTTACAGTCCAAGCACTGTAATGACACCCACCATCCCATTAATGACTGTTGATATTTACAGTCCAAGCATTGTAATGACACCCTCACACCCACCAACCTTTGAATGACTATTGATATTTGTTGTCCAAGCACTGTAATGACTCCCTCACACCCACCACCCCATGAATGACTGTTGATAAATTCAGTCAAAGCACTGTAATGACACCCACCACTCCATTAATGATGGTTGATATTTACAGTCCACCATTCCATGAATGACTGTTGATATTTACGGTCCAAGCACTGTAATGACACATATACCCACCACCTCATGAATGACTGTTGATATTTACAGTCCAAGCACTGTAATAACACACACACACACCAACCCATAAATGACTGTTGATATTTACAATCAAAGCACTGTAATGACACCCACCACCCCATGAATGACTGTATATATTTACAGTCTAGGCACTGTAATAACACCCACACACCCACCACCGCATGAATGACTGTTGATATTTACAGTCCTAGCACTGTAATGACACCAACACTCCCACCACCCCATGAATGACTGTTGATATTTACAGTCTAAGCACTGTAATAACACACACACACACAAACCCATGAATGACTGTTGATATTTATAATCAAAGCACTGTAATGACACCCACCACCCCAAGAATGACTGTAGATATTTACAGTCTAGGCACTGTAATGACACCCACACACCCACCACCGCATGAATGACTGTTGATATTTACAGTCCTAGCACTGTAATGACACCAACACTCCCACCACCCCATGAATGACTGTTGATACTTACAGTCCAAGCACTGTAATAACACCCGCACACCCACCACCCAATCAATGACTGTTGATATTTACAGTCCAAGCACTGTAATGACACCCACAACCCACCACTCCATGAATGACTGTTGATATTTACAGTTCAAGCACTGTAATGACTCCCACACACCCACCACCCCATGAATGACTATTGATGTTTACAGTCCAAGCACTGTAATGACACCCACACACTCACCACCCAATGAATGACTGTTGATATTTACAGTCCAAGCACTGTAATGACACCCACCATCCCATTAATGACTGTTGATATTTACAGTCCAAGCATTGTAATGACACCCTCACACCCACCAACCTTTGAATGACTATTGATATTTGTTGTCCAAGCACTGTAATGACTCCCTCACACCCACCACCCCATGAATGACTGTTGATAAATTCAGTCAAAGCACTGTAATGACACCCACCACTCCATTAATGATGGTTGATATTTACAGTCCACCATTCCATGAATGACTGTTGATATTTACGGTCCAAGCACTGTAATGACACATATACCCACCACCTCATGAATGACTGTTGATATTTACAGTCCAAGCACTGTAATAACACACACACACACCAACCCATAAATGACTGTTGATATTTACAATCAAAGCACTGTAATGACACCCACCACCCCATGAATGACTGTATATATTTACAGTCTAGGCACTGTAATAACACCCACACACCCACCACCGCATGAATGACTGTTGATATTTACAGTCCTAGCACTGTAATGACACCAACACTCCCACCACCCCATGAATGACTGTTGATATTTACAGTCTAAGCACTGTAATAACACACACACACACAAACCCATGAATGACTGTTGATATTTATAATCAAAGCACTGTAATGACACCCACCACCCCAAGAATGACTGTAGATATTTACAGTCTAGGCACTGTAATGACACCCACACACTCACCACCGCATGAATGACTGTTGATATTTACAGTCCTAGCACTGTAATGACACCAACACTCCCACCACCCCATGAATGACTGTTGATACTTACAGTCCAAGCACTGTAATAACACCCGCACACCCACCACCCAATCAATGACTGTTGATATTTACAGTCCAAGCACTGTAATGACACACACAACCCACCACTCCATGAATGACTGTTGATATTTACAGTTCAAGCACTGTAATGACTCCCACACACCCACCACCCCATGAATGACAGTTGATGTTTACAATCCAAGCACTGTAATGACACCCACAAACCCACCACCCAATGAATGACTATTGATATTTGTTGTCCAAGCACTGTAATGACTCCCTCACACCCACCACCCAATGAATGACTGTTGATAAATACAGTCAAAGCACTGTAATGACACCCACCAACCCCAATAATGATGGTTGATATTTACAGACCACCACCCAATGATTGACTGTTGATATTTACGGTCCATAAACTGTAATAACACACACACACCCACCATCCCATGAATGACTGTTGATATTTACAGTCCAAGCACTGTAATGACACACACACCTACCAACCCATGAATGACTGTTGATATTTACAGTCAAAGCACGGTAATGACACCCACCACCCCATAAATGACGGTAGATATTAACAGTCCAAGCACTGTAATGACACCTACACACCCACCAGCCCATGAATGACTGTTGATATTTACAGTCCAAGCACTGTAATAACACACACACACACACACCAACCCATGAATGACTGTTGATATTTACAATCCAAGCACTGTAATGACACCCACCACCCCATGAATGACTATTGATATTTACAGTCCTAGCACTGTAATGACATAAACACTCCCACCACCAAAAGAATGACTGTTGATACTTACAGTCCAAGCACTATAATAACACACACACACCCACCATCCTATAAATGACTGTTGATATTTACAGTCCAAGCAATGTAATGACACCCTCACACTCACCACCCCTTAAATGACTGTTGATATTTGCAGTCCAAGCACTGTAAATAACACCCACACACCCACCACCCCATCAATGACTGTTGATATTTACAGTCCAAGCATTGTAATGACACCCACACATCCACTACCCCATGAATGTCTGTTAATATTTACAGTCCAAGCACTGTAATGACACCCACACATCCACCACTCCATGAATGACTGTTGATATTTACAGTCCAAGCACTGTAATGACACCCACCACCCCATAAATGACAGTTGATATTTTCAGTCCAAGGAATGTAATGACACCCACACATCCACTACCCAATGAATGACTGTTAATATTTACAGTCAAATAATGTAATGACACCCAACACCCCATTAATGACGGTTGATATTTACAGTCCACCGCCTCATGAATGACAGTTGATATTTATGGTCCATGCACTGTAATAACTCACATACACCCACCAACCCATGAATGACTGTTGATATTTACAGTCCAAGCACTGAAATGACACACACACCCACCAACCCATATTTGACTGTTGATATTCACAGTCCAAGCACTGTAATGGCACCCACAAACCTCATGAATGACAGTTGATATTTACAGTCCAAGCGCTGTAATGACACCCACACACCAACCAAACAATGAATGACTGTTGATATTTACAATCCAATCACTGTAATGGCAACCACCACCAAATGAATGACTGTTGATATTTACAGTCTATGCACTGTAATGACACCCACAAATGCACCACCTCATGAATGACTGTTCATATTTACAGTCCAATCACTGTAATGACACCAACACTCCCAACACCCTATGAATAACTGTTGATACTTACAGTCCATGCACTGTAATAACACACACACACCCACCACCCCATGAATGACTGTTGACATTTACAGTACAAGCACTGAAATGACACACCCACCCACCAACCCATGAATTTTTTTTTTTTTTTTCTATATTAAGAAAAAAGATGGGGACTAAAGGCCACAGGCCCGCTCTCTGTCCCCATCTGCATAGTCGTTAGTGGAAATGTCCAAAATCATGTCCAATTCATGGACTCTTGATATTCACAGTCCAAGCACTGTAATGGCACCCACAAACCTCATGAATGAAAGTTGATATTTACAGTCCAAGCGCTGTAATGACACCCTCACACCAACCTAACAATGAATGACTGTTGATATTTACAATCCAAGCACTGTAATGACCACCACCACCCCATGAATGACTGTTGATATTTACAGTCTAGGCACTGTAATGACACCCACACACCCACCACCCAATGATTGACTGTTGATATTTGCTGTCCAAGCACTGTAATGACACCCACATATCCACCACCCCATGAATGACTGTTGCTTTTTACAGTTTAAGCACTGTAATGACACCCACCACCCCATAAATGGATGTTGATATTTGCAGTCCATGCACTGTAATGACACCTACACACCCACCATCCCATGACTGACTGTTGACATTTACAATCCAAGCACTGTAATGACACCCTCAGGCACACCACCCTATGAATGACTATTGATATTTATAGTCCAAGCAATGTAATGACACCCTCACACCCCCCACCCTATGAATGACTGTTGATATTTACAGTCCAAGCACTGTGTACTCGTGGGGTCGTCCAAGCTCAGCAACAGCTTCTCTCGGAAACACCTGCTGGAAACTCTCACTTGCTCTCGGACTAGTATTACTAACTACGCCGCTGTAGACCTCTTGTTTCAGCCAACTTACCGTTGCTCTGAACTACCACTCTAGTCTTCCTGGGGAACTAAGTTAGTTACTCAAGGTTTAGAGTAAACTCGTGGACTTGTCTCTATTTACTGAATATATTATGTATAGGTTACAGGTTATACAGACAACTCGTGTCTCTCTAATATAGGGTAGGAGGTGAACTTGTTGTAGCCAAGGCAGGGCGTGTAATGCGCCTTCTCTCTCTGGTAGTCCCCGCTCGTGGTATACACTGCCACACCCTTTCTTAGATGACAGGTTGTCGATGATGCTATTTACAATGCTAAGCTTACATATGAAATATGGATAAGTTAGATATGAGTTTATATAAGAATAAAGTGAGTAAATATATATTGTCCCTTTCTTTACATACGAGATGACAATATGGAGTTGATTATAGTAGAGAGATTAATATATAGATAATTACAGAGTGAATCTAGCAATCAGTAGCTCAGCATGGAAGATTCCCTCACGCTGCTACTCAGCACTTTTCAAAGGATGTTGTGTCTAATGAAACTAGCTTGAACTGCTTTGGCCTAACGGTATGTTCCACCACCATAGGTGTATCATGTATCGCGAACGTGATCAGCCGCGGATACATTGCTCGGCCATGCTAAAAACAACTGCGTCCCTTCAGTTCACAATAACATTAAATTTAATTTAATCAAGGCTTAGCCTTCCTATACCCTTGAAGTAACTGTAACAACTCTTCTTTCCCTTCTGAGTTTCCCCAGGTTTTAACTTGACTTCTCAATTCTGACGAAGGAGATGCACCAATACAACCAACAACACTCACAACTGGTAGGTTATGCTTTGGCTCTAATACCGTACCATGGTATACGAGAAAATCACACAATTGACAGCCTGGCTTAACTTCAATCTTTACTCCTGTATTATTTACAGCCAGCACCACAGTCTCACCCCCTGACTTTACTGTAGTCAAGGTAGACTCTAGCGACACCCCTTTCAACTTACATGTTTCAGACATGCACACCACATCTACGCCTTCTTTCACTCCTTTCAAACACACCTTGAACTGAATCATTTCCTGCGGTTGCAGCCTGTGCGCATCAGGTACAATAGCAGTAACAACAGTCCAACGCGTGACTTCCTCCCTAGCAGTGTCGCAAAGTCTATCTTGTTTCATGACCCTTTGGGTTGACTTCTCTTCAAAGCCCCTTACATAACCCACCGTTTTAACCTCTTTGTCTGAGTGTTTGGGTTGCGGGGTTGCCATACACATATAAGGTACATTTTCATGAACAATTAAACCCTCCCCTGGGTACAGCTCAATCTTCCTTTCAGCCATGGTTGACAATCCAAGCAACCCGCTTGCCATAGGATGAAATTTACTTACAACATAAAATGATGCAGCAAAACTTGAACTACCCCGGAAGTGAACTGGCAACCTCACAACTCCAAGAACATCCACTGTAGTTCCTGACACCCTACTCAGTTGGTAATGTGGCTCTTGCAATGCATAACTCCTCTCAGAATGATGTTTTCTAATATTTTGATAGGTAACCTTTGATATTAGATTGACTACTGCACCAGTATCAATCAAAAGTGCCCCCGGAATTCCTTCTATTGTTACATTTCCTACGGTTAAATGATTACTTCTACTGACTGCCGACACTATGGAGAATTCTATATCTCTAGACATTCTCTTCCTCTCGTCCTTGTGTCATAATGCCTCATCCGACCCTGATCGCCGGACCCCCATACGTGATTTTTCCTCATGCATAGCTCGTACTATTACTCCACAGTCTGCCGTTATATGATTCGACCATTTATGCATTTCACACCACTTACTCTGTCCGGGAGGTACATAACCTCCTCCTTGTTGATAATTATCCTGATGTGCATAGTGGTACGCTCTACCACGTCCTCTAGCTTGTCCTCCACGCGCCCGCCTGGCTGCGCCTCTAGGGTATGCCTGACCCCTGTTCATTGAACCTCTATATTGATCCCCTTGAGATCTATTCTGTAATTAACCCCCAGAGTCCGGGCAGCGGGATTTCCCGCTCGGTCGACAGAGGCCGGGCAGCGGGAAATCCCGCTCTGTCGACAGAGTCCGGGCAGCGGGAAATCCCGCTATTGGTAATTTATGGGGAAAAACGCCAAATTTGTCGGGATTTTTTTTGATCTGGCTATACTTCACCACCAGACCTTTTCATCCCCACATTCAATCAGTGTGTGCTTGACCGTGACAATGGCTGGTCGTAGTGAAGAAAATACGGGCTCGTTCGATTCGGTGCATCCTACCGCGCTGCCAGGCGCACCCGCTCCTGTAACCTCCACTCCGCGGGTGCAACCAGCTAGATTGCGTCATGCACCTGCAAGGTTGTCAGATTCTGCAATAGGGCGGGAATTGGAGAATCTGGCAGACCTTTCATATGGGAGTGACGACCTGGACATCTACTCTGATACTGAATGGCAAGCTGACGAATCAACTGAGGAAGATGTCTGTGTAGTGGTGACTTCCATCACAGCTCTTCCCTCAACTTCAGCCTTGCATGATGTGTCAGAGGTTACAGCCCCTGTTGCAATTCCGTCCACCAGTGGGGTGGGAGGTAGTTTGGGAGACACTCTCTTGTCTCCCATTCCTACAACATCTGGCGTGGGAGGCAGGAAGAGGTCTACTCCTGCTTCAACCTCCAAACCTCGCTACGTCTCCACTCCCATGGGCAAGAGGCCGAGGAGGAGGTTAGATTTTTCGTCTTCCTCTTCCTCGTCGGACGAGGATGCGTCGCAACCAGTGGTGGTAAGAGGGAGGAGAGTAGGAGTAAGAGGGAAGGGTAAAGGAAGGGGGAAGAGGACAAAGGCAGCTTATCTCTCCCCTACAGTTGACCCTGATAGCCCGCCCCCCCGTGACCTGACGCCACCTCCCCCACCACCACACTCTCCCTCTCCTCTCGTGCCTGACGACTCACTCTCGCCTGCCCCTGGTACCGCTGCACCACCACCACCACAACAACAACGCCAACAACGACAGCAACGCGGCGCACCTCGTCATAGACCCGCTGATCCCTATGTGTGGACGGATTGCGATGAATTTGCGCCTGATATACCTGCCTTTGACGACAGTCATTCAGGTATACAGGCCGCATTTCCCTGTCGTCAGAGGTCATCAATATTAGATTATTTCACTGCCTTTTTTGATATAATATTGATGACTTACATGATGCAGGAGATAAACACCTTCAAACAACTCTCTGTGCAACTCAGCAATAGACCAGGCAGGGAACATAGTAAGATGTTGCAATGGGCTGACGTCGATATTGCTGAGTTGTATGTGTGGTTAGCTTTGACCATGATGATGCCTCATGTCAAGAAACATCGCCTCAAGGACTTCTGGAGCACACACGCCCTGATATCCACACCTGCGTTCGGGAAATACATGTCCAGGGACAGGTATAGGGACATTTTGTCCTACCTGCACTTCGCCCCCAACATGGGTCCACACCCGAACGACAGGCTGTGGAAAATTAGGCCAGTAATGTCTATCCTCCAGGAGAAAATACGAGCATTTTTTCGACCATTCCAGAAAGTGGTTATCGACGAGTCTCTGGTGCTGTTCAGGGGAAGACTGTCCTTCATCCAGTACATCCCGTCAAAGAGGCATAGATTTGGCATCAAATTCTATGTCATCTGCGACTGTAAGACTGGCTATGTGTTGGATTTTATACTCTATTCAGGTACGGATGTGGATGTCCCGGCCGACGACCCTCTTGGCTTCAGCGGGAGTGTTGTCAAGGCACTCATGGGGGATTACCTTGACAACAACCACATCCTGTACACTGATAACTATTACACCTCTCCAGCACTTAGCCAGTTTCTCCTGCAGCACCAAACAGGATCCTGCGGAACTATTCGTGTCAACAGGAAGGGGTGGCCAGCATTCCCTCTCACCCGGAGGGGCGACTGCATCAAGAAGAAATGTGGGAACATGCTGGCCATCAAATGGCACGATAAACGCCCCGTCAATATGCTCACCACCGTGAACAGGGGCGTGATGCAGGATTCTGGGAAGACTGAGCGCGGCACAGGTGATACCATCTACAAGCCTGATGCTGTGCTCGATTATAACATCAATATGAGACTCGTTGATAAGTCAGACATGATGGTGAGTTCCATCGATTGTCTGAGAAAAACTTGTAAGTGGTACAAGAAGGCTTTCTTCCACCTTCTTGATGTCACAGTGCTGAACTGTTATATACTCTACCTCCAGCATCACCCTGACTCCAAGTTGGCACTCCGGGAATTCGAGCTAGAGTTGATATCTCAGCTCCTGGAGAGGTTCAGCACTGTGCAACCACAGCAAGGCAGACAGGCAGCGGCACAATGGCCTGACAGGTTGCAGCAGAGTGGCTATATGGCTCGCCACTACCTCACTAATCTGCCACCGTTGCCGTCAGGACGTCCAGGCTCTCGTCGCTGCTATGTTTGCAGGCACACAACACGTCACCCCCAGAAGTCCAAGGAAACTCGCTTCTGGTGCAAGGAATGTTGTGTGCCGTTATGCCCTGGAAACTGCTTCTCAGACTACCATATATTGGAATATATATAGAAGCAGGAAGTGATGGGAGTATGCGAATAAAGTGACAGTGACACTTGGTGACAGTGACACTATTTAGGCTATAAGAAAAGTGAGAGTGACACATTTGTACATATATTTTAGGCTGTAGTGACGTGATAGTGACACATTTGTACATATTAGGCTATAAGAAAAGTGAGAGTGACACATTTACGCATAGAAAAAATGATAATAAAAAATTTAAAACAACAAAATACAAAAATATATAGAAAATAAGGATAACAGTGATAGTGACACATTTATATTTACGTTGAACATGAACAAATGGTGCGAATGACACTGAAAATGTTTCGCGTAAATACTGTACATAACTCCCACGCTTCTCTCCAGGGCATAAAACCACTCTGGAATGGTCAGCTAACCACACAAATAATACAGGGGCTGTAATGGTAGGATGCACACGAACCGTACGACGTGTCGCCCGGGGGAGGCAAGTGTTGCGTCATTCTGCCGGCGGCCATCTTTTCTCCACCCACGCCAGTCCTTGTCAGAGCCACGCTCACAAAGCGAATGCAGCCTCGCTCTCACGGGAAAAGTGACCTCCATTCCTCACTTGATTTCTCGGCAATGGAGTGTCCTAGAGAGCTAGGGTTGGTTTTAATGGAAAGAGGAGGAGTTGATGGTGAGTACACAATCAAATTTAAGTTGTTCAGTATTGTAGTTTAGACGTAGGGAGTAAGAGAAGTAGAGTGATTTTCCGGGAAATACCCGGACAGGCAGGATAAAAGTAAGTATTGGACCCGTACTCACAGCACGTAATTTCATTCTTGCCCCGTCCCGGAGGGGTTAATGACTATTGATATTTACAATCCAAGCACTGTAATGACACCCACCACCCTATGAAAGACTGTTGATAATTACAATCAAACCACTGTAATGACACCCACACACCCACCACCCTATGATTGACTGTTGATATTTACAGTCCAAGCACTATAATGACATCCACACACTGACCACCCAATGAATGACTGTTGATATTTACAGTCCAAGCAATGTAATGACACCCACTCACCCACCACCCCTTTAATTATGGTTTATATTTTAAGTCCAAGCACTGTAATGACACCCAAACACCCACCACCCCATAAATGACTGTTAATGTTTTCAGTCCAAGCACTGTAATGACATCCACACACCCACCACCCAATGAATGACTGTTGATATTTACAGTCAAAGCACTATAATAATACCCACACACTCACCACCCTATGAATGATTGTTGATATTCAAAGTCCAAACACTGTAATGAAACCCAGACAAACACCACCCAATGAATGGTGTTTGATATTTACAGTCCAGAAACTGCAATGACACCCACACACTCACCACCCCATGAATGTCTTTTAATATTTACAGTCCAAGCACTTTCATGATACCCACACACCCACCACCCCATAAATAACTGTTGATATTTACAGTCCAAGTACTCTAATAACACCCACCACCCTCTGAATGACTGTTGATATTTACAGTCAAAGCAATGTAATAATACCCACACACTGACCAACCCATGAATGACTGTTGATATTCACAGTTTAAGCACTGTAATGACACCCACACACACACCACCAAATGAATGATAGTTGATATATACAGTCCAAGCACTGTTACAACACCCACCACCCCATGATTGACTGTTGATATTTACAGTCCAAGCAATGTAATGACAACCAAACACCCACCATCCCATAAATGACTGTTGATATTTACAGTCCAAGCACTGTAATGAAACCCACACACCCATCACCTCATGAATTATGGTTGATATTTACAGTCCAAGCACTGTAATGACACCCACACACTCACCACCCCATGAATGACTGTTGAAATTTACAGTCCAAGCACTTTCATGATACCCACACACCCACCACCCCATGAATAACTGTTGATATTTACAGTCCAAGCACTCTAATGACACCCACACCCCATGATTGACTATTGATATTTACAGTCCAAGCAATGTAATGACACCCAAACACCCACCATCCCATAAATGACTGTTGATATTTACAGTCCAAGCACTGTAATGACACCCACTCACCCATCACCTCATGAATGACTGTTGATATTTACAGTACAAGCACTGTAATGCCACCCACCACCCCATGAATGACTGTTGATATTTACAGTCCAAGCAATAATAAAACACACACACCCACCACACTATTAATGACTTGATATTTACAGTCTAAGCACTGTAATGACACCCACACACCCTCCACCCCATGAATAACTCTTGATATTTACAGTCCATGCACTAAAATAACACCCATACACTCACCACCCCATTAATGACTGTTGATATTTACAGTTCAAGCACTCAAATGACACCCACCAATTTATGAATGACTGTTAATATTTACAGTCTAAGCACTCTAATGACACCCACAAACCCACTACCTCATGATTGACTGTTGATATTTACAGTCCAAGCAATGTAATGACACTCAAATACCCACCACACTATAAATGACTGTTGATATTTACAGTCCAAACACAGTAATGACACACACACACCCATCACCCTATGAATGACTCTTGATATTTACAGTCCAATCACTGTAGTGCCACCCACCACCTTATGATTGACTGTTGATATTTACAGTCTAAGCACTCTATTGACACCCACACACCCACTACCTCATGATTGACTGTTGATATTTACAGTCCAAGAACTGTAATGACACCCACACACCTACAACCCAATGAATGACTGTTGATATTTAGAGTCCAAGCACTCTAATGATGCCCACCATCCTATGAATGACTGTTGATATTTACAATCAAAACACTGAAATGACACCCATACACCCACGATCCCATGAATGACTGTTGATATTTACAGTCTTAGCACTGTAATGACACCCAAACACCCACCACCCCATAATTGACTGTTGATATTTACTGTCCAAGCACTGTAATGACACCCCCACACCCACCATCCCATAAATTATGTTTGATATTTACAGTCCAAGCACTGTAAAGACACCCACACAACCACCACCCCATAAAAGACTGTTGATATATATAGTCCAAGCACTGTAATGAAACCCACCACCCTATGATTGACTGTTGATAATTACAATCAAAACACTGTAATGACACCCATACACCCACCACCCTATGAAAGACCGTTGATATTTACGGTCCAAGCACTGTAATGACACCCACACACCCACCACCCCATGATTGAATGTTGATATTTACAGTCCAAGCATTATAATGACATCCACACACCCACCACCCTATGAATGACTGTTGATATTTAAAGTACAAACTCTGTAATGACACTCACACACCCGCCACCATATGAATGACTGTTGATATTTACAGTCCAAGCACCGTCATGACACCCACACACCAACAACCCCATAAATTATGGTTGATATTTAAAGTCCAAGCACTGTAATGACACCCACACACCCACCACCCCTTAAATGACTGTTAATATTTACAGTCCAAGCACTCTAATGACACCCACAACCCTCTGAATATCTGTTGATATTTACAGTCAAAGCACTGTAATAACACCCACACAACCATCACCCCAAGAATGACTGTTGATATTTACAGTCCAAGCACTGTAATGACACCCACACACCCACCACTCCATGAATGACTGTTGATATTTACAGTCCAAGCTCTGTAATAACACTCACACACCTACCACCCTATGAATGACTGTTGATATTTACAGTCTAAGCACTGTAATGATACCCACACACCCACCACCCCATGATTGACTGTTGATATTTACAGTCCAAGCAATGTAATGACACCAAACACCCACCACCCCATAAATGACTGTTGTTATTTACAGTCCAAGTACTGTAATGACACCCACACACTCATCACCCTATAAATGACTGTTAATATTTACAGTCCAAGCATTGTAATGACACCCACACACACACGACCCCGTTAATGACTGTTGATATTTACAGTCCAAGCACTCTAATGTCTCCCACACACCCACCACCCTATGAATGACTTGATATTTACAGTCCAAGCACTGTAATGACACCCACACACCCACCACCCCATAAATAACTGTTGATATTTACAGTCCAAGCACTATAATGACACCCACACACTCACGACCCCATTAATGACTGTTGATATTTACAGTCCAAGCACTCTAATGACACCCACCACCCTATGAATGACTGTTGATATTTACAATCAAAGAACTGTATTTACACAAACACACCCACCACTCCATGAATGACTGTTGATATTTACAGTCCAAGTGCTGTAATGACACCCACACACCCACCACCCCATGAATGACTGTTGATATTTACATTCCAAGCTCTGTAATGACACACACACACCAACCACCCCATGAATGACTGTTAATATTTACAGTCCAAGCACTCTAATGACACCCACCACCCCATGGATGACTGTAAATATTTGCAGTCCAAACACTGTAATGACACCCACACACACACAACCCAATGAATGATGGTTGAAATTTACAGACCAAGAACTGTAATGACACAGACACACTCACCACCTCATGAATGAATGTTGATATTCCTAGTCCAAGCACTGTAATGACACCCACACACCAACCACCCCATGAATGACTATTGATATTTTCAGTCCAAGCACTGTAATGACAACCATACACCCACCACCCGATGAATGACTGTTGATATTATTAGTTCAAGCCATGTAATGACATCCACACATCCACCACACCATATATGACTGTTAATATTTACAGTCAAAGAACTGTAATGACTCCCACACACTCACCACCCCATGAATGACTGTTGATATTTACAGTCCAAGCTCTGTAATGACAACCACACACCCATCACCCCATGAATGACTGTTGATATTTATATTCAAAGCACTGTAATGACACCCCCACACCCACCACCACATGAATTATGGTTGATATATACATTTCAAGCACTGTAATGACACCCACACACCCACCACCCCATGAATGACTGTTGATATTTACAGTCCAAGCACTCTAATGATACCCTCCACCCTATGAATGACTGTTGATATTTACAATCAAAACACTGTAATGACAACCACACACCCACCACCCCATGAATGACTGTTGATATTTACAGTCCAAACACTGTAATGACACCCACACACCCACCACCCCATGATTGACTGTTGATATTTACAGTCCAAGCACTGAAATGATAGCCACACAAAATCCACTTAATAAATGACTGTTGATATTTACAGTCTAAGCACTGTGATGACACCCACACACCAACCACCCCAAGAATGACTGTTGATATTTACAGTCCAATCACTATAATGACTCCCACACACCCACAACCCCATGAATGACTGTTGATATTTACAGTCCGAACACTGTAATGACACCCTCACACCCACCACGCCATGAAAGACTCTTGATATTTACAGTCAAAGCACTGTAATGACACCCACACACCGACCACCCCATGAATTATGGTTGATATTTACAGTCCAAGCACTCTAATGACACCCACCACCCTATGAATGACTGTTGATATTTACTGTCTAAGCACTCTAATGACACCCACACACCCACTACCTCATGATTGACTGTTGATATTTAAGTCCAAGCAATGTAATGACACCCAAACACCCACCACTCTATTAATGACTGTTGATATTTGCAGTCAAAGCACTAATGACAGCTACACACCCACCACCCCATAAATGACTGTTGATATTTCCAGTCCTAGCACTATAATGACACCCACACACACACCATTTTATGAATGACTGTTGATTTTTACAGACCAAGCAATGTAATGACACCCTCACACCCACCACCCTATGAATGACTGTTGATATTTACAGTCAAAGCACTGTAATAACACCCACAAACCCACCACCCCATGAGTTATGGTTAATATTTACAGTACAAGCACTGTAATGACACCCACACAACCACAATTCCATAAATGACTGTTGATATTTACAGTCCAAGCAATGCAATGACATCCACCACCTTATAACTGACTGTTGATATTTACAATCAAAACACTGTAATGACACCCAAACACCCACCACCCCATGAATGACTGTTGATATTTACACTCCAAGCACTTTAATGATACCCACACACCCACCACCCCATGATTGACTGTTGATATTTACAGTCCAAGCACTGTAATGACATCAACACACCCACCACCCATTAAATGACTGTTGATATTTACAGTCCAAGCTCTGTAATGACACTTACACACCCACCACCCTATGAATGACTGTTGATATTTACAAGCCAAGCACTGTACTGACACCCACACACCCACCACCCCAGAAATGACTGTTGATATTTTCACTCCAAGCACTGTAATGACATTCACACACCCACCACCCCATGAATGACTGTTAATATTTACAGTCCATGCACTCTAATGACGCCCACCACCCTCTGAATGACTGTTGATATTTACAGTCCAAGCACTGTAATGACACCGACACTCTCACCACCCCATGAATGACGGTTGATATTTACAGTCAAACACTGTAATGACACCCACACACCAACCACCCCATGAATAACTGTTGATATTTACAGTCCAAGCACTCTAATGACACCCACCACCCCCTGAATGACTGTTGATATTTACAGTCAAAGCACTGTAATAACACCCACACTCCCACCACACCATGAATGACTGTTGATATTTACAGTCCAAGCAATAATGACACCCACACACCCACCAACCCATGAATGACTTGATATTTACAGTCCAAGCATGGTAATTACACCCACACACCCACCACCCAATGAATGACTGTTGATATATACAGTCCAAGCAATAATGACACCCACATACCCACCACCCCATGAATGACTTGATATTTACAGTCCAAGCACTGTAATGACATTCACACACCCACAACCCCATGAATGACTGTTAATATTTACAGTCCATGCACTCTAATGACACCCACCACCCTCTGAATGATTGTTGATATTTACAGTCAAAGCACTGTAATAACACCCACACACCAACCACCCCATGAATGACTGTTGATATTCACAGTCCAAGCACTGTAATGACACCCACACACTCACCACTCCATAAATGACTTGATATTTACAGTCGAAACACTGTAATGACACCCACACACCCACCACCCCATGAATAACTGTTGATATTTACAGTCCAAGCACTATAATGACACCCACCACCCTCTGAATGACTGTTGATATTTACAGTCAAAGCTCTGTAATAACACCCTCACACCCACCACCCCATGAATGACTGTTGATATTTACAGTCCAAGCAATAATGACACCCACACACCCACCACTCCATGAATGACTTGATATTTACTGTCCAAGCACTGTAATGACACCCACACACCCACCACCCCATGAATGACTGTTGATATTTACAGTCCAAGCACTGTAATGACACAAACACAAACTCACGACGCTATTAATGACTGTTGATATTTACAGTCCAAGCACTCTAATGACACCCACCACGCTATGAATGACTGTTGATATTTACAATCAAAGAACTGTAATAACACCAACACACCCACCACCCCATGAATGACTGTTGATATTTACAATCAAAGAACTATAATAACACCAACACACCCACCACCCCATGAATGACTGTTGATATTTACAGTCCAAGCACTGTAATGACAGCCACACACCCACCACCCCATAAATGACTGTTGATATTTACAGTCTAAGCACTCTCATGACTCCCACCACCCCAATAATGACTGTTGATATTTACAGTCCAAGCACTGTAATGACACCCACACACCCACCACCCCATGAATGACTGTTGATATTTACAGTCCAAGCTCTTTAATGACACCCACACACCCACCACCCTATGAATGACTATTAATATTTACAGTCCAAGCACTCTAATGACACCCACCACACCATGGATGACTGTTAATATTTGCAGTCCAAACACTGTAATGACACCCACACACCCACCACCCAATGAATGACGGTTGAAATTTACAGACCAAGAACTGTAATGACACCCACAAACCCACCACCCCATTAATGAGTGTTGATATTTTCAGTCCAAGCACTGTAATGACATCCACACACCCACCACCCCATGAATGACTGTTAATATTTACAGTCCAAGCACTGTAATGACATCCACACATCCACCACCCCATGAATGACTGGTAATATTTACAGTCCAAGAACTGTAATGACTCCCTCACACTTACCACCCCATAAATGACTGTTGATATTTACAGTCGAAACACTGTAATGACCCCCACACATCCACCACCAAATGAATGACTGTTGATAATTACAGTCCATGCACCGTAATGACACCCTCACACCCACCACCCAATGAACGACTGTTGATATTTACAGTCCAAGCACTGTAATGACACCAACACACACTCACAACCCCATTAATGACTCTTGATATTTACAGTCCAAGCACTCTAATGACACCCACCACCCCATGAATGACTGTTGATATTTACAGTCCAAGCACTTACATGACACCCACCACCCCAATAATGACTGTTGATATTTAAAGTCCATGCACTGTAATGACACCCACACACCCACCACCCCATGAATGACTGTTGATATTTACAGTCCAAGCTCTGTAATGACACTCACACTCCCACCACCCCATGAATTATGGTTGATATTTACAGTAC
The DNA here is from genome assembly GCA_033782935.1 of Petrolisthes cinctipes. NCBI lineage: Eukaryota > Metazoa > Arthropoda > Malacostraca > Decapoda > Porcellanidae > Petrolisthes > Petrolisthes cinctipes. Next base: position 554,013 of record JAWQEG010001012.1, on the reverse strand, counting down.
AAGGACTCTAATGACACCCACACACCCACCATTTCATGAATGACTGTTGATATTTACAGTCACAGCACTGTAATGACACCCCCACACCAACCACCCCATGAATGACTGTTGATATTCACAGTCCAAACACTGTAATGACACAAACACACACTCACGACCCTATTAATGACTGTTGATATTTACAGTCCAAGCACTCTAATGACACCCACCACCCTATGAATGACTGTTGATATTTACAATCAAAGAACTGTAATAACACCAACACACCCACCACCCCATGAATGACTGTTGATATTTACAATCAAAGAACTGTAATAACACCACCACACCCACCACCCCATGAATGACTGTTGATATTTACAGTCCAAGCGCTGTAAAGACAGCCACACACCCACCACCCCATAAATGACTGTTGATATTTACAGTCTAAGCACTGTTATGACACCTTGACACCCACCACCCCTTGATTGACTGTTGATATTTATAGTTCAAGCACTGTAATGACACCCAAACACATACCACCCCATGAATGACTGTTGATGTTTACAGTTCAAGCTCTGTAATGACAACCACACACCTATCACCAAATGAATGACTGTTGATATTTACATTCAAAGCACTGTAATGACACCCCCACACCCACCACCCCATGAATTATGGTTGATATTTACAGTCCAAGCACTGTAATGACACCCACACACCCACCACCCCATGAATGACTGTTTATATTTAAAGTCCAAGGACTCAAATGACACCCTCCACCCTATGAATGACTGTTGATATTTACAATCAAAACACTGTAATGACACCCACACACCTACCACCCCATGAATGAATGTTGATATTTACAGTTCAAGCACTGTAATGACACCCACACACCTACCACCACATGATTGACTGTTCATATTTACAGTCCAAGCACTGTAATGACAGCCACACACCCACCACTCCATAAATGACTGTTGATATTTACAGTCCAAGCAATAATGACACACACACAACCACCACCCAATTAATGACTTGATATTTACAGTCCAAGCACTGTAATGACACCCACACACCAACCACCCCATAAATGACTGTTGGTATTTAAAGTCCAAGCACTATAATGACACCCACACACCCACAACCCCATAAATGACTGTTGATATTTACAATCCGAACACTGTAATAACACCCACACACCCACCATTTCATGAATGACTGTTGATATTTACAGTTAAAGCTCTGTAATGACACCAACACACCGACCACTCCATGAATTATTGTTGATATTTACAGTCCATGCACTATAATGACACCCATACACTCACCACCCCATTAATGACTGTTGATATTTATAGTCCAAGCACTCTAATGACACCCACCACCCTATGAATGACTGTTGATATTTACAGTCTAAGCACTCTAATGACACCCACACACCCACTACCTCATGATTGACTGTTGATATTTACAGTCCAAACACTGAAATGACACCCTCACACCCACCACCCTATGAATGACTGTTGATATTTATAGTCACAGCAATGTAATGACACCACCACACCCACCACCCCATGAGTTATGGTTGATATTTACAGTCCATGCACTGTAATGACACCCTCACACCCACCACCCCATGAATGACTCTTATATTTACAGTCAAAGCACTGTAATGACACCCACACACCAACCACCCCATGAATGACAGTTGGTATTTACAGTCCAAACACTATAATGACACCCACACACCCATCACCCTATGAATGACTGTTGATATTTACAGTCCAAGCACTGTAATGCCACCCACCACCCAATGAATGACTGTTGATATTTACATTCAAAGCACTAATGACACCCAAACACCCACCACCCCATAAATGACTGTTGATATAAACAGTCCAAGCAATATAATGACACCCACACACCCACCATTTCATGAATGACTGTTGATATTTACAGTCAAAGCACTGTAATGACACCCCCACACCAACCACCCCATGAGTTATGGTTGATATTAACAGTCCAAGCACTGTAATGACACCCACACAACCACCATTCCATAAATGACTGTTGATATTTACTGTCCAAGCAATGTAATGACATCCACCACCCTATAAATGACTGTTAATAATTACAATCAAAACACTGTAATGACACCCACACACCCACCACCCTATGATTGACTGTTGATATTATTAGTCCAAGCACTATAATGACATCCACACATCCACCACCCCATAAATGACTGTTAATATTTACAGTCCAAGAACTGTAATGACTCCCACACACTCACCACCCTATGAATGACTGTTGATATTTACAGTCAAAACCCTGTAATGACCCCCACACACCCACCACCACATGAATGACTGTTGATAATTACAGTCCATGCACTGTAATGACACCTTGACACCCACCACCCCTTGATTGACTGTTGATATTTATAGTCCAAGCACTGTAATGACACCCAAACACATACCACCCCATGAATGACTGTTGATATTTACAGTCAAAGCTCTGTAATGACAACCACACACCCATCACCTCATGAATGACTGTTGATATTTACATTCAAAGCACTGTAATGACACCCCCACACCCACCACCCCATGAATTATGGTTGATATTTACAGTCCAAGCACTGTAATGACACCCACACACCCACCACCCTATGAATGACTGTTGATATTTACAGTCCAAGGACTTTAATGACACCCTCCACTCTATGAATGACTGTTGATATTTACAATCAAAACACTGTAATGACACCCACATACCCACCACCCCATGAATGACTATTGATATTTACAGTTCAAGCACTGTAATGACACCCAGACACCCACCACCCCATGATTGACTTTTGATATTTACAGTCCAAGCACTGTAATGACAGCCACACACCCACCACTCCATAAATGACTGTTGATATTTACAGACTAAGCAGTGTAATGACACCCACACACCAACCACCCCATAAATGACTGTTGGTATTTAGAGTCCAAGCACTATAAAGACACCCACACACCCACAACCCCATAAATGACTGTTGATATTTACAATCCGAACACTGTAATGACACCATCACACCCACCACCCCATGAATGACTCTTGATACTTACAGTCAAAGCACTGTAATGACACCCACACACCTACCACCCGATGATTGACAGTTGATATTATTAGTCCAAGCACTGTAATGACATCCACACATCCACCACCCCATAAATGACTGTTAATATTTACAGTCCAAGAACTGTAATGACTCCCACACACTCACCACCCCATGAATGACTGTTGATATTTACAGTCAAAGCATTGTAATGACACCCCAACACCCACCACCCTATGAGTTATAGTTGATATTTACAGTCCAAGCACTGTATTGACACCCACACAAACACCATTCCATAAATGACTTTTGATATTTACAGTCCAAGCAATGCAATGACATCCACCACCCTATAAATGACTGTTGATATTTACAATCAAAACACTGTAATGACACCCACACACCCACCACCCCATGATTGACTGTTGATATTTACAGTCCAAGCACTGTAATGACATCCACACACCAACCACCCCATGAATGACTGTTAATATTTTCAGTCCAAGAACTCTAATTACACCCACAACCCTCTGAATGATGGTTGATATTGATAGTCCAAGCTCTATAATGACACCCACACACCCACAACCCCATAAATGACTTGATATTTACAGTCCAAGCACTATAATGACACCCACACACCCACCACCCCAAGAATGACTGTTGATATTTACAGTCAAAGCACTGTAATGGCACCCACACACTCACCACCCCATGAATGACTGTTAATATTTACAGTCCAAGCACTCTAATGACACCCACCACCCTCTCAATGACTGTTGATATTTACAGTCAAAGCACTGTAATAACACCCACACACCAACCACCCCATGAATGACTGTTGATATTCACAGTCCAAAAACTCTGTAATGACACTAACACACCCACCACCCCATAAATAACTGTTGATATTTTACAGTTCAAGCACTGTAATGACACCCACCACCCTCTGAATGACTGTTGATATTTACATTCAAAGCACTGTAATAACACCCACACACCCACCTGCCCATGAATGACTTTTGATATTTACAGTCCAAGCAATAATGACACTCACACACCAACCACTCCATGAATGACTTGATATTTACAGTCCAAGCACTGTAATGACACCCTCACACCCACCACCCCATGAACGACAGTTGATATTAACAGTCAAAGCACTGTAATGACACCATCACACCGACCATCCCATAAATTATGATTGATATTTACAGTCAAAACCCTGTAATGACCCCCACACACACACCACCACATGAATGACTGTTGATAATTACAGTCCAAGCACTGTAATGACACCTTGACACCCACCACCCCTTGATTGACTGTTGATATTTATAGTCCAAGCACTGTAATGACACCCAAACACATACCACCCCATGAATGACTGTTGATATTTACAGTCCAAGCTCTGTAATGACAACCACACACCCATCAACCCATGAATGACTGTTGATATTTACATTCAAAGCACTGTAATGACACCCCCAAACCCACCACCCCATGAATTATGTTTGATATTTACAGTCCAAGCACTGTAATGACACCCACACACCCACCACCCAATGAATGACTGTTAATATTTACAGTCCAAGGACTCTAATGACACCCTCCACCCTATGAATGACTGTTGATATTTACAATCAAAACACTGTAATGACACTCACACACCCACCACCCCATAAATGACTGTTGATATTTACTGTTCAAGCACTGTAATGACACCCACACACCCACCACCCCATGATTGACTGTTGATATTTACAATCCAAGCACTGTAATGACAGCCACACACCCACCACTCCATAAATGACTGTTGATATTTACAGTCTAAGCACTGTAATGACACCCACACAACCCCCACCCTATAAATGACTGTTGATATTTACAGTCCAAGCAATAATGACACACACACACCCACCACCCCATTAATGACTTGATATTTACAGTCCAAGCACTGTAATGACACCCACACACCAACCACCCCATAAATAACTGTTGGTATTTACAGTCCAAGCAATATAAAGACACCCACACACCCACAACCCCATAAATGACTGTCGATATTTACAATCCGAACACTGTAATGACACCCTCACACCCACCACCCCATGAATGACTCTTGATACTTGCAGTCAAAGCACTGTAATGACACCCACACACCGACCACTCCATGAATTATTGTTGATATTTACAGTCCATGCACTATAATGACACCCATACACTCACCACCCCATTAATGACTGTTGATATTTACAGTCCAAGCACTCTAATGACACCCACCATCCTATAAATGACTGTTGATATTTACAGTCTAAGCACTCTAATGACACCCACATACCCACTATCTCATGATTGAATGTTGATATTTACAGTCCAAGCAATGTAATGACACCCAAACACCCGCCACTCTATAGATGACTATTGATATTTACAGTCCAAACACTGAAATGACACCCTCACACCCACCACCCTATGAATGACTGTTGATATTTATAGTCAAAGCACTGTAATGACACCCCCACACCCGCCACCCCATGAGTTGTGGTTGATATTTACAGTCCAAGCACTGTAATGACACCCACACACCCACAACCCCATAAATGACTGTTGATATTTAAAGTCCGAACACTGTAATGACACCCTCACAACCACCACCCTATGAATGACTCTTGATATTTACTGTCAAAGCAATGTAATGACACCCACAAACCAACCACCCCATGAATGACTGTTGGTATTTACAGTCCAAACACTATAATGACACCCACACACCCACCATTTCATGAATGACTGTTGATATTTACAGTCAAAGCACTGTAATGACACCCCAACACCTACCACCCCATGAGTTATGGTTAATATTTACAGTCCAAGCACTGTAATGACACCCACACAAATACCATTCCATAAATGACTCTTGATATTTACAGTCCAAGCAATGTAATGACATCCACCACCCTATAAATGACTGTTGATATTTACAATCAAAACACTGTAATGACACCCACACACCCACCACCCTATGATTGACTGTTGATATTTACAGTCCAAGCACTGTAATAACATCCACACACCCACCACCCCATGAATGACTGTTAATATTTTCAGTCCACGAACTCTAATTACACCCACAACCCTCTGAATGACTGTTGATATTTACAGTCAAAGCAAAGTAATAACACCTACACTCCAACCACCCCATGAATGATTGTTGATATTCACAGTCCAAGCAGTGTAATGACACTAGCACACTCACCACCCCATGAATGACTGTTGATATATACAGTCCAAACACTGTAATGACACCCACACACCCACCACTCCATGAATAACTGTTGATATTTAAAGTCCAAGCACTCTAATGACACCCACCACCCTATAAATGACTGTTGATATTTACAATCAAAACACTGTAATGACCATAACACACCTATCATTCCATGAATGACTGTTGATATTTACAGTCCAAGCACTGTAATGACACCCACACACCCACCACCCCATGAATGACTTGATATTTACAGTCCAAGCACTATAATGACACCCACACACCCACCACCCCATGAATGACTGTTGATATTTACAGTCCAAGCACTGTAATGGCACCCACACACCCACCACCCCATAAATGACTGTTGATATTTACTGTCTAAGCACTGTAAAAACACCCATACACCCACCACCCTATGAATGACTGTTGATATTTACAGTCCAAGCTCTGTAATGACACTCACACACCCACCACCCTAAGAATGACTGTTGATATTTACAGTCCAAGCACTGTAATGACACTCACACATCCACCACCCCATAAATGATGGTTGATATTTATAGTCCAAACACTGTAATGACACCCACAAACCCACCACCTAATGAATATCTGTTGATATTTTCAGTCCAAGCACTGTAATGACATCCACATACCCACCAACACATGATAGACTGTTAATATTTACAGTCTGAGCACTGTAATGATACCCACACACCCACCACACAATGAATGATGGTTGATATTTACAGTCCAAGAACAGTAATGAAACCCACACACCCACCACCCACAGAATGACTGTTGATATTTAGAGTCCAAGAACTGTAATGACACCTTCACACCCACCTCCCCATAAATGACTGTTGATATTTACCGTCTAAGCACTATAATGAAACCCACACAACCACAACTCCAAGAATGACTGTTGATATTTACAGTCCAAGCAATGTAATGACACCCAAACAAAAACCACCCCATAAATAACTGTTGATATTAACAGTCCAAGCTCTGTAATGACACCCACACACCCATCTCCCCATGACTTACTGTTGATATATACAGTCCAAGCACTGTAATGCCACCCACAACCATATAAATGACTGTTGAAATTTACAGTCCAAGCACTAATGACACACACACACCCACCACCCTATAAATGACTTAATATTTACAGTCCAAGCACTGTAATAACACCCACACACCCACCACCCCATGAATGACTGTTGATATTTACAGTCCAAAATCTATAATAACACCCATAAACCCACAACCCCATGAATGACTGTTGATATTGACAATCAAAACACTGTAATAACACCCTCACACCCACCACCCCATGAAAGGCTGTTAATATTTTTAGTCCAAGCACTGTAATGGCATCCACACACCCACAACCTTATGAATAACTGTTAATATTTTTAGTCCAAGTACTCTAATGACACCCACCACCCCATAATTGACTGTTAATATTTTCAATCTGAGCACTGTAATGACACCCACACACCTACCACCAAAAGAATGATGGTTGATATTTACAGTATAATCACTGTAATGACACCCAAACACCCACCACCAAATTAATGACAGTTGATATTTACAGACAAAGCACTGTAATGACACCCACACACCCACCACCCTATAATTGACTTTTGATATTTAGAGTCCAAGCAATATAATGACACCCAAACAAAAACCACCCCATAAATAACTGTTGATATTAACAGTCCAAGCACTGTACTGACACTCACACACCCATCACCCCATGAATGACTGTTGATATTTACAGTCCAAGCACTGTAATGCCACCCACAACCCTATGAATGTCTGTTGATATTTACAGTACAAGCACTAATGACACACACACAACCACCACCCCATAAATGACTTGATATTTACAGTCCAAGCAATGTAATGACACCCACACACCCACCACCCCATGAATAACTGTTGATATTTACAGTCCAAGAACTATAATAACACCCACGCACCCACAACCCCTTGAATGACTGTTGATATTTACAGTCCAAGCATTGTAATGACACCCCCACACCCACCACCCCCAAAATTATGGTTGATATCTACAGTCCAAGTACAGTAATGACACCCACACACCCAACACCCCATGAATGACTGTTGATATTTACAGTCCAAGAACGATAATGAAACCCACCACATGATGAATGACTGTTGATATTTACAATCAAAACACTGTAATAACACCCACACACCCACCACCCCATAAATGAGTGTTGATATTTACAGTCCAAGCACTGTAATGACACCTACACACCCACCACCCCATGAAAGACTGTTGATATTTTCAGTCAAAGCACTGTATTGACACCCACACACCCACCACCCCATGAATGACTTTTGATATTTACATTCCAAGCCCTGTAATGACACCAACTCACCCATCACCCTATGAATGACTGTATATATATACTGTCCAAGCACAGTACTGACACACATACATCCACTACCCCATGAATGACTTGATATTTACGGTCTAAGATCTGTACTTACACCTACACACCCACCACCCCATGAATGATTGTTGATATTTACAGTCCAGGCACTGTAATGACACTCCCCTCCCCCAACAACCTAAGAATGACTGTTGATATTTAGAGTCCAAGCTATGTAATAGCACCCACATACACCATGAATGACTGTTGATATTTATATTCCAAGCACTGTAATGAGGCCTACACACCAACCATCCCATGAATGACTATCGATATTTACGGTCCAAACATTGTAATGACACTCACACACCATCCACCCAATGAATGACTGTTAATATTTACAGTCCAAGCACTGTAATGCCACCCACACACCCAACACCCCATTAATGACTATTGATATTTATAGTACAAGCATTATAATGACTCCCACACACCCACCACTTAATGAATGACTGTTGATATTTACAGTCCAAGCACTGTAATGACACCCACACACCCCCAACCCCATGAATGACAGTTGATATTTACTGTCCAAGCACTGTAATGACACCCCTACATCCAGCACTAAATGAAAAACTGTTGATATTTACAGATTAAGCACTGTAATGACATCCACACACCAACCACCCAATAAATGTCTGTTGATACTTACAGTCCAATTACTGTAATGACACCCACACACCCGCCACCCCATGAATTGCTGTTGATATTTACAGTACAAGCACTGTAATGTCACCGACACACCCCATGAATGACAGTTGAAATCTACAGTCCAAGCACAGTAATGACACACACACCAACCCATGAATGACTGTTGTTATTTACAGTACAAGCACTGTAATGTCACCGACACACCCCATGAATAACAGTAGATATTTACAGTCCAAGCACTGTAATGTCACCGACACACCCCATGAATGACAGTTGATATTTACAGTCCAAGCACTGTAATGACACCCACACACCCACCACCCAATGAATAACTGTTGATATTTACAATCCAAACACTGTAATGACACCAACAACCCACCACCCCTTGAATGACTGTTGATATTTACAGTCCAAGCACTGAAATGACACCCACACACCCACCAACCCATGAATGTCTGTTGATATTTACAATCCAATCACTGTAATGACACCCACACACCCACCACCCCATAAATGGTTGTTGATATTTACAGTCCAAGCACTGTAATGACACCCACCACCCCATGAATGACTTGATATTTACACTTCAAGAACTGTAATTACACCTACACACCCACCACCCCTTGAATGACTCTTGATATTTACAGTCCAAGCACTGTAATGACACACACTCCGACCAACCTATGAATGACTGTTGATATTTACAATCCAAGCACTGTAATGACACCCACACATCTACCACCGCATGAATGACTGTTGATATTTACAATCCAATCACTGTATTGACACCCACACACTGCACCCCATGAATGACTCTTGATATTTACAGTTTTAGCACTTGAATGACACCCACACATCCACCACCCCATTAATGACCATTGATATTTATAGTCCAAGCACTGTAATGACACCCACACATCTACCACCCCATGAATGACTGTTAATATTTACAATCCAATCACTGTATTGACACCCACACGCTGCACCCCATTAATGACTTAATATTTACAGTCCAAGATCTGTAATTACACCTTCACACCCACCACACCATGAATGATTGTTGATATTTACAGTCCAGGCACTGTAATGACACACCCCCATCAACCTATGAATGACTGTTGATATTTACATTCCAAGCCCTGTAATAGCACCAACACACACCATAAATGACAGTTGATATTTACAGTCAAAGCACTGCAATGACACCAACACACCCACCACCCCATGAATGAGTGTTGATATCTACAATCCAAGTACTGTAATGACACCCACACACCTACCACGCCATGAATGACTGTTGATATTTACAATCCAAGCACTGTATTAACACTCACACACTGACAACCATAAGCATAACTGTTGATATTTACAATCCAAGCACTGTATTGACACGCACACACTGACCTCCTCATGAATGACTGGTGATATTTACTGTCTAAGCACTGTAACGACACTCACACACCATCCACTCCATGACTGACTGTTGATATTTACATTCCAAGCAATGTAATGAGACCTACACACCAACCATCCCATGAATGACTGTTGATATTTACATTCCAAACACGGTAATGACACTCACAAACCATCAACCCTATGAATAACTGTTAATATTTACAGTCAAAGCACTGTAATGACTCCCAAACATCCACCACCCCATTAATGACCATTGATATTTATAGTCCAAGCACTGTAATGACACCCACACACCCACCACCCCATAAATGTCTGATGATATTAACAGTCCAAGCACTGTAATAACACCATCACACTTACTATACCATGAATGACTGTTGATATTTACAGTCCAAGCACTGTAATAACACCCACTATCCCATTAATGACTGTTGATATTTAAAGTCCAAGCACTGTAATAACACACACACCCACCATCCCATAAATGACTGTTGATATTTACACTCCAAGCACTGTAATGCAACACACACACCCACCACCCCATGAATGACGTTTGATATTCACAGTCCGAGAACTGTAATGACACCCCTACACCCGCCACAAAATGAATATCTGTTGATATTTACAGACCAAACACTGTAATGACACCCACACACCTACCACCCCATGAATGTCTGTTGATATTTACAGTCCAATCACTGTAATGACACCGACACACCCAACACCCTATGAATAACTACTGGTATTTACAGTCCTAGCACTGGAATGACACCCACACATCCACCACCCCATTATTGACCATTGATATTTATAGTCCAAGCACTGTAATGACACCCTCACACCCACCACCCCATGAATGCCTGTCGATATTAACAGTCCAAGCACTGTAATGAAACCAACACACTTACAATACCCTGAATGACTGTTAATATTTATAGTCCAAACACTGTAATGACACCCACACACCCACCACCCTTTATATGACTGTTAATATTTACAGTCCAAGAATTGTAATAACACCCACCATTCCATGAATGACTGTTGATATTTACACTCCAAGCACTGTAATGAAAACCACACACCCACCATCCCATGAATGACAGTTGATATTCACAGTCCAAGCACTGTAATGACACCCCTACACCCACCACTAAATTAATGACTGTTGATATTTACAGACCAAGAACTGTAATGACACCCACAAACCCACCACCCAATGAATAGTTGTGGATATTTACAGTCCAAGCACTATAATGACAACCAAATACCCACTACCCCATAAAAGATGGTTGATATTTACAGTCCAAGCACTGTAATGACACCCCCACACCCACCACCCCATGAATGACTGTTGATATTTACACTCCACGCACTGAAATGACACCCACACACCCACCACTCCATGAATGACTGTTGGTATTTACAGTCCAAGCACTGTAGTGACACCCACACACCCACCACTCCATGAATGACTATTGATATTTACTGTTCAAGTAGTGTAATGACGCCCACACACCCACCACCCCATGAATGACTTGATATTTACAGTCCAAGCACTGCAATGACACTCCCCTCCCCATGAATGACTGTTGATATTAACGGTTAAAGCACTGAAATGAAACCCACACACACACAACCCCATGAATGACTGTTGATACATACAGTTCAAGCACTGTAATGACACCCACACACCAATCACGCCATGAATGACATTTGATATTTACAGTCCTAGCACTGTAATGAAACCCACACACCCATCACCCCATGAATGACTGTTGATATTTACAGTTCAAGCACTGTCATGACACCCATACACCCACCACCCCATGAATGACTGTTGATTTTACCAGTCCAAGCACAGTACTGACACCCATACATCCACTACCCCATGAATGACTTAATATTTACAGTCCAAGATCTGTAATTACACCTACACACCCACCACCCCATGAATGACTGTTAATATCTACAATCCAAGTACTGTAATGACACCCACACACCCACCACCCCATGAATGACTGTTGATATTTACAATCCAAGCACTGTATTAACACCCACACACTGACAACCATATGCATAACTGTTGATATTTACAATCCAAGCACTGTATTGACACGCACACACTGACCTCCTCATGAATGAGTGGTGATATTTACAGTCTAAGCACTGTAATGACACTCACACACCATCCACTCCATGACTGACTGTTGATATTTACATTCCAAGCAATGTAGTGAGACCTACACACCAACCACCCCATGAATGACTGTTGATATTTACATTCCAAACACGGTAAAGACACTCACACACCATCCACCCTATGAATAACTGTTAATATTTACAGTCAAAGCACTGTAATGACACCCAAACAAAATCCACCCCATGAATGACTGTTGATATTTACAGTCCTAGCACTGTAATGACACCAACACATCCACCAACCCATTAATGACCATTGATATTTATAGTCCAAGCACTGTAATGAGACCAACACACCCACCACCCCATAAATGTCTGTTGATATTTACAGTCCAAACACTGTAATGACACTCACACACCATCCACCCTATGAATGACTGTTAATATTTACAGTCTAAGCACTGTAATGATACTCACACACCCAACACCCTATTAATGACCATTGATATTTATAGCACAAACAGTGTAATGACACCCACACACCCACCACCCATTATATGACTGTTGATATTTATAGTCCAAGCACTGTAATGACACCCACACATCTCCAACCTTATCAATGACATTTGATATTTACAGTCCAAGCATTGTAATGATACCCACACACCCACCACGTTATGAATATCTGTTGATATTTACAGTCCAAGCAATGTCATGACACCCAAACACCCACCAATCCATGAATGACTGTTGATATTAACAGTCCAAGCCCTAAAATGACACCCACACACCCAATACTCCATGAATGACTGTTGATATATACAGTTCAAGCACTGTAATGACATTCACCACTCAATGAATAACTGTTGATATTTACAGTCCAAGCACTGTAATGACACCCACACACCTACCACCCCATAAATTACCATTAATATTTGCTGTCCAAGCACCCACTTATTCACCACCCCATTAATGACTGTTGATATTTACAATCCAAACACTGTAATGACACTCACACACCCACCACCCCATGAATGACTGTTGATAGTTACAGTCCAAGCAATGTAATGACACCCACACACCAACCACCCCGTAATTGACTGTTGATGTATACAGTCCAAGCACTGTAATCACACCCACACACCCACCACCCCATGAATGACTGTTGATTTTTACAGTTCAAGCACTATAATGACACACATACCCTCCAACCCATGAATGACTGTTGATATTTATAGTACAAGCACTGTAATGTCACTGACACACCCCATGAATGACATTTGATATTTACCGTCCAAGCACTGTAATGACATCCTCACACCTACCACCCTATGAATGACTATTGATATTTGTAGTCCAAGCACTGTAATGACACCCTCACACCCACCAACCCATAAATGACTGTTGATATATACAGTCCAAGCACTGTAATCACATCCACACACCCACCACCCCATCACTGACCGTTGATTTTTACAGTCCAAACATTGTAATGACACCCACACACCCACAGCCCATAAATGTCTGTTAATATTTACAGTCCAATCAATGTAATGACAATCACACATCCACCACACCATGAATGACTGTTGATTTTTACAGTCCAAGTACTGTATTGACACCCACACATCCACTACCCCATGAATGACTCTTGATATTTATAGTCCAAGCACTGTCATGACACACACCACCCCATGAATGATTTGATATTTACACTCCAAGCACTGTAATTACACCTACATACCCACCATCCCTTGAATGACTGTTGATAATTACAGTCCAAGCACTGTAATGACACACACTCCCACCAACCTATAAATGAGTGTTGATAATTACACTCCAAACTCTGTAATAGCACCCACACACACCATAAATGACAGTTGATATTTACATTCCAAGCACTGTAATGACACCCACACACTGACTACCCCATGATTGACTGTTGATATTTACAGTCTAAGCAATGTAATGACACCCACACACCCACCAACCCATAAATGATGTTGATATTTACATTCCATGCAAAGTAATGAGACCCACACACCAACCACCCCATGAATGACTGTTGATATTGACAGTCCAAGCACTGTAATGGCACTCACACACCATCAACCCCTTAAATTGCTTGTTGATATTTACAGTACAGGCAATGAAATGACACCCACACACCCACCACCCCATTAATGACCATTGATATTTATACTCCATGCACTGTAATGACACCCACACACCACCACCCAATGAATAACTGTTAATATTTCAGTCCAAGCACTGTAATAACACCCAAACACCCACCACCCCATGAATGACTGTTAATATTTACAATCCAAACACTGTAATGACACCCACACACCCACCACCCCATGAATGATTGTTGATATATACAGTCCAAGAACTGTAATGACACTCACCACACCATGAATGGCTGTTGATATTTACAGTCAAAGAACCCTAATGACACCCACCATCCTATGAATGATGGTTGATATTTACAGTCCAAGCACTGTAATGACAGCTTCACACCCAAAACACCACTGATGACTGTTGAAATATATTAACAGTCTAAGCACTGTAATGACACACAAACACCCACCACCCAAAAAATGACAGTTGATATTTACAGTCCAAGCACTGTAATGACACCCACACATCCACCAACCCATGAATGACTGTTGATATTTACAGTCCAAGCAATGTAATGACATCCACACACCCACCTTCCCATGAATGACTGTTGATATTTACAGTCCAAACACTGTAATGACACCCACCACCCCATTAATGACCATTGATATTTATAGTCCATGCACTGTAATGACACACACACACCAACCCATGAATGACTGTTGATATTTACAGTACAAGCACTGTAATGTCACAGACACACCCCATGAATGACACTTGATATTTACAGTTCAAGCACTGTAATGACACCAACAAACCACCACCCCATGAATGACTGTTGATATTTACAGTCCAAACACTGTAATGACACCCACACATCCACCAACCCATAAATGATTGTTGATATCTACAGTCCAAGCACTGTAATGACACCCACACAACCACAACCCCAGTAATGTTCGTTAATATTTACAGTCCAAGCACTGTAATATTACCCACACACCCACCACCCCATGAATTACTGTTGATATTTACAGTCCAAGCACTGTAATGACATCCACACACCCACCTTCCCATGAATGACTGTTGATATTTACAGTTCAAACACTGTAATGACACCCACCACCACATTAATGACCATTGATAATCATAGTCCATGCACTGTAATGACACCCACACACCCACCACTCAATGAATAACTGTTGATATTTCAGTCCAAGCACTGTAATGACACCCACACACCCACCACCCCATGAATGACTGTTAATATTTACAGTCCAAACACTGTAATGACACCCACACATCCAGCACCCCATGAATGACTGTTGATATATACAGTCCAAGCACTGTAATGACACTCACAACAGCATAAATGACAGTTGATATTTACAGTCAAAGCACTGTAATGACACCCACCACCCCATGAATGATGGTTGATATTTACAGTCCAAGCACTGTCATGACAGTTACACACCCACCACCCCATGAATGACTGTTGATATATATTAACAGTCGAAGCCCTGTGATGACACACAAACACCCACCACCCAATGAATGACTGTTGATATTTACAGTCCAAGCTCTGTAATGACACACACACCCACCAACCCATTAATGATTGTTGATATTTACAGTACAAGCACTGTAATGACGCTGACACACCCCATGAATAACAGTTGATATTTACAGTCCAAGCACTGTAATGACACACACACAACAACCCATGAATGACTGTTGATATTTACAGAACAAGCACTGTAATGTCACTGACACACCCCATGAATAACAGTTGATATTTACAGTCCAAGCATTGTAATGCCACCCACACATCCGCCAACCCATGAATGACTGTTGATATTTACAGTCCAAGCACTGTAATGACACCCACAAACCCACCTTCCCATGAATAACTGTTGATATTTACAGTCAAAGCACTGTAATGACACCCACCACCCCATTAATGACTTGATATTTACACTCCAAGCACTGTAATTACACCTACACACCAACCACCCCTTAAATGACTGTTGATATTTACAGTCCAAGCACTGTCATGACACACATTCCCACCAACTTATGAATGACTGTTGATATTTACACTCCAAACTCTGTAATAGCACCTAGACACACCATGAATGACAATTAATATTTACAGTCAAAGCACTGTAAAGACACCCACACACCCACCACCCCATGAATCACTGTTGATATTTACAATCCAAGCACTGTAATGACACCCACCACCCCATGAATGACGGTTGATATTTACAGTCCAAGCACTGTCATGACAGCTACACAACCACCACCCCATGAATGACTGTTGATATATATTAACAGTCGAAGCACTGTAATGACACACAAACACCCACCACCCAATGAATGACTGTTGATATTTACAGTCCAAGAACTGTAATGACACACACACCCACCAACCCATTAATGACTGTTGATATTTAAAGTACAAGCACTGTAATGTCACTGACACACCTCATGAATAACAGTTGATATTTACAGTCCAAGCACTGTAATGACACACACACACCAACCCATGAATGACTGTTGATATTTACAGAACAAGCACTGTAATGTCACTGGCACACCCCATGAATGACAGTTGATATTTACAGTCCAAGCATTGTAATGAAACCCACACATCCACCAACCCATGAATGACTGTTGATATTTACAGTCCAAGAACTGTAATGACACCCACACAACCACAACCCCATGAATGTTGGTTAACATTTACAGTCCAAGAACTGTAATATCACCCACACACCCACCACCCCATGAATGATTGTTGATATTTACAGTCCAAGCACTGTAATGACACCCACCTCCCCATGAATGATGGTTGATATTTACAGTCCAAGCACTCTCATGACAGCTACACACCCACCACCCAATGAATGACTGTTGATATATATTAACAGTCGAGGCACTGTAATGACACACAAACACCCAACACCACATGAATGACTGTTGATATATACAGTCGAAGCACTGTAATTACACTCACCACCCCATGAATTACTATTGATATTTACAGTCAAAGCACTGTAATGACACCCACCACCCTATGAATGACGGTTAATATTTACAGTCCAAGCACTGTAATGACACCTCATACCCACCACACCATGAATGACTGTTGATATATATTAACAGTCCAAGCACTGTAATGACACACAAACACCCACCACCCTATGAATGACTGTTGATATTTACAGTTAAAGCACTGTAATGGCAAAGACACCCACCTACCCATGAATGACTGTTGATATTTAAAGTAGAAGCACTGTAATGTCACCGACACACCCCATGAATGACAGTTGATATTTACAGTCCAAGCACTGTAATGACACACACCCACACCAACCCATGAATGACTGTTGATATTTACAAAACAAGCACTGTAATGTCACTGACACACCTAATGAATGATAGTTGACATTTACAGTCCAAGCATTGTAATGACACCCACACATCCACCAACCCATGAATGACTGTTGATATTTACAGTCCAAGCACTGTAATGACACCCACACAACCACAACCCCATGAATGTTCGTTAATATTTACAGTCCAAGAACTGTAATATCACCCACACACCCACCACCCCATGAATGATTGTTGATATTTACAGTCCAAGCACTGTAATGAGACCCACAAACCCACTTTCCTATGAATAACTGTTAATATTTACAGTCCAAGCACTGTAATGACACCCACCACCCCATTACTTACTGTTGATATTTACAGTCCAAGCACACATCCATCACCCCATGAATGATTTTTGATATTTACAGTCAAATCACTGTAATGACACCCACCACCCCATTAATGACTTGATATTTACACTACAAGCACTGTAATTACACGTACACACCCACCACCCCATGAATGACTGTTGATATTTACAATCCAAGCACTGTAATGACACCCACCACCCCATGAATGATGGTTGATATTTACAGTCCAAGCACTGTCATGACAGCTACACACCCACCACCCAATGAATGACTGTTGATATATATTAACAGTCGAGGCACTGTAATGATACACAAACACCTACCACCCCATGAATTACTATTGATATTTACAGTCAAAGCACTGTAATGACACCCAACACCCTATGAATGACGGTTAATATATACAGTCCAAGCGCTGTAATGACACCTACATACTCACCACACCATGAATGACTCTTGATATATATTAACAGTCCAAGCACTGTAATGACACACAAACACCCACCACCCTATGAATGACTGTTGATATTTACAGTTCAAGCATTGTAATGGCAATCACACCCACTAAACCCATGAATGACTGTTGATATTTAAAGTACAAGCACTGTAATGTCACTGACACACCCCATGAATGACAGTTGATATTTACAGTCCAAGCACTGTAACAACACACACACAAATCAACCCATGAATGACTGTTTGTATTTAAAGTCCAAGCACTGTAATGACACCCACACACCCAAAACCCAATGAATGACTGTTGATAATTACAATCCAAGCACTGTAATGACACCAACAACCCACCACCCCATGAATAACTGTTGATATTTACAGTCAAAGCAATGTAATGACACCCACACAACCACAACCCCATGAATGATGGTTAATATTTATAATCCAAGCACTGTAATATCACCCACACACCCACCACCCCATGAATAACTGTTTGTATTTAAAGTCCAAGCACTGTAATGACACCCACACACCCAAAACCCAATATATGACTGGTGATAATTACAATCCAAGCACTGTAATGACACCAACAACCCACCACCCCATGAATGACTGTTGATATTTACAGTCAAAGCACTGTAATGACACCCACACACCACCCACCTTATAAATGACTGTTGATATTTACAGTCCAAGCATTGTAATGATACCCACACACCCACCACCCCATGAATGTCTGTTGATATTTTTAGTTTAGGCACTGTAATGACACCCACGCACTTACCATCCCATGATTGACTGTTGATATTTGTAGTCCAAGTGCTGTAATGACACCCACACACCAAACATCCTTTAAATGACTGTTGATATTTACAGTACAAGCACTGTAATGACACCCACCACCCCATGAATGACGGTTGATATTTACACTCCAAGCACTGTAATGACACCAACACACCCACGACCCCATGAATGACTGTTGATATTTACAGTCCATGCACTGTAATGACACTCACCACCCCATGAATGACTGTTGGTATTTTCAGTCCAAGCATTGTAATAACACTCACAGACTATCAAACAAATGAATGATTTACAGTCCAAGCACTGTAATGAAACTAACACACCCACCATCCCATGAATAACTGTTTATATTTACGGTCCAAGCACTCTAATGACACTAACAACCCCATGAATGACTGTTGATATTTACAATACAATCACTATAATGACACCCACACACTTCATGATTTACTGATGATATTTACTATCTACGTACTGTACTGACACACACACACCCACCACGCCTTAAATGACTGTTGATATTTACAGTCCAGGCAATGTAATGGAACCCAAACAAACACCACCCCACGAATGACAGTTTATACTTACAGTCCAAGCACTGTAATGACACCCACACACTCACCATTCCATGAATGACTGTTGATATTTACATCCCAAGCACTGTCATAACACCCACACACCAACCACCCCATGAATGACTGTTGATATTTACAGTTCAAGCACTATAATGACTCCCTCACACCCACCACTCCATGAATGATGGTTGATATTTAAAGTCTTAGCACTGTAATGACACCCACACACCCACCACCACTTGAATGACTGTTGATGTTGACAGTCCGAGTTCTGTAATGACACCCACACCCCCACCACCCCATGAATGACTGTTTGGTATTTACAGTCCAAGCTATGTAATGATACGAACACACCCACCACCCTATGAATAACTGTTGATATTTACAGTCCAAGCACTGTAATGACACCTATACACCCAGAACCCCATGAATGACTGACAATATTTACAGTCCATGCACTGTAATGACACCCACACACCCACAACGCCATAAATGACGGTTAATATTTATAGTCCAAGCACTGTAATGACACCCTCACACCCACCACCCCATGAATGACTCTTAATATTTACAGTCCAAGTATTGTAATGACACTCACCACCTCATTAATGACTATTAATATTTACAGTCCAAGCACTGTAATGACACACACATACCAACCACCCCATGAATGGACTTGTGATATTTACAGTCCAAGCACTGTTATGACACCCACACACCCACTACCTCATGAATGACTGTTGATATTTACAGACCAAGCACTGTAATGACACTAACCTTCCCATGAATGACTGTAGATATTTGCAGTCCAAGCACTGTAATCACACCCACCACCCCATTAATACCTGTTGATATTTACAGTACAATTACTATAATGACACCCACACACCTTATGATTGACTGTTGATATTTACTATCCACACACAGTACTGACACCCACACACACACCACCCCCTTAATAACTGTTGATATTTACAGTCCAGGCAATGTAATGGAACCAACACACCCACCACCCAATGAATGACAGTTGATACTTACAGTCCAAGCACTGTAATGACACCCATACACCTACCACCCAATGAATGACTATTGATATATACAGTCCAAACACTGTAATGACACCCGCACAACCACCACCCCATAAATGACGGTTGATATTTACAGATCAACCACTATAATGATATCTACAAACCCACCACCACATGAATGACTGTTGATATTTACAGTCCAAGCTCTGTAATGACAACCACACACCCACCACCCCATGAAAGACTGTTGATATTTAAAGTTCAAGCACTGTAATGACACCCACACAACCACAACCCCATGAATAATGGTTAATATTTATAATCCAAGCACTGTAATATCACCGACACACCCACCACCCCATGAATGACTGTTTGTATTTAAATTCCAAGCACTGTAATGACACCCACACACCCAAAACCCAATGAATGACTGTTGATAATTACAATCCAAGCACTGTAATTACACCAACAACCCACCACCACATAAATGACTGTTGATATTTACAGTCAAAGCACTGTAATGACACCCACACAACTACAACCCCATGAATGATGGTTAATATTTATAATCCAAGCACTGTAATATCACCCACACACACACCACCCCATGAATGACTGTTAATATTTATAGTCCAATCTCTGTAATGATACCCAAACACCCACCTTCCCATGAATAACTGTTGATATTTACAGTCCAAGCACTGCAATGACACCCACCACCCCATTAATGACTGTTGATATTTACAGTCCAAGCACTGAAATGACACCCACACATCCGTCACCCCATAAATGACAGTTGATATTTACAGTCAAAGCACTGTAATTACACCCACCACCTCATGAATAACTTGATATTTACACTCCAAGCACTGTAATTACACCTACACACCCACCACCCCCTGAATAACTGTTAATATTTACAGTCCAAGCACTGTAATGACACACACTCCCACCAACCTATGAATGACTTGATATTTACAATCCAAACTCTGTAATAGCACCCACACACCTCAAGAATGACTGTTGATTTTTACAGTCCAAGTACTGTAATGACACCCAGACACCCACCACCCCATGAATGACTGTTGATATTTACAATCCAAGCACTGTAATGACACCCACACACCCACCACCCCATGAATGACTGTTGATATTTACAATCCAAGAACTGTATTGAGACCCACACACTGACCAACCCATGATTGACTGTTAATATTTACACTCTAAGCACTGAAATGACACCCACACACCCACAAACCCATAAATGACTGTTGATATTTACATTTCAAGCACTGTAATGAGACCAACACACCAACCACCCCATGAATGACTGTTGATATTTACAGTCCAAGCACAGTAATGACACCCACACACCCTCCACCCCAATAATGATCATTGGTATTTATAGTCCAAGCACTGTAATGACACCCACAAACCCACCACCCAATGAATAACTGTTGATATTTACAGTCCAAGCACTGTAATGACACCCACCACCCCATGAATGACTGTTGTTATTTTCAGTCCAAGCATTGTAATAACACTCACAGACTAACCACCCCATGAATGATTGTTGATATTTACAGTCCGAGCACTGTAATGAAAGTAACACACCCACCATCCCATGAATAACGGTTGATATTTACAGTCCAAGCACTGTAATGACACCCACACACCTACCACCCAATTAATGACTGTTTATATATATAGTTCCAGCACTTTAATGACACCCACACACCCACCATCTCATGAATGACTGTTTATATTTACAGTCCAAGCACTGTAATGACACTAACAACATCATGAATGACTGTTGATATTTACAATACAATCACTCTAATGACACCCACACACCCCATGATTGACTGTTGATATTTACTATCCACGCACTGTACTGACACACACACACCCACCACGCCTTGAATGACTGTTGATATTTACAGTCCAGGCAATGTAATGGAACCCACACACACACCACACTTTGAATGACAGTTTATACTTACAGTCCAAGCACTGTAATGACACCCACACACTCACCATGACATGAATGACTGTTGATTTTTACATTCCAAGCACTGTCATAACACCCACACACCAACCACCCCATGAATGACTGTTGATATTTACAGTTCAAGCACTATAATGACACCCTCACACCCACCACTCCATAAATGATGGTTGATATTTACAGTCTTAGCACTGTAATGACACCCACACCCCCACCACCCCATGAATGACTGTTGGTATTTACAGTCCAAGCTCTGTAATGATACCCACACACCCACCACCCTATTAATAACTGTTGATATTTACAGTCCAAACACTGTAATGACACCCACACACCCAACACCCCATAAATGACTTGATTTTTACAGTCCAAGTATTGTAATGACACCCACCACCCCATTAATAACTATTAATATTTACAGTCCAAGCACTCTAATGACACACACACACCAACCACCCCATGAATGGACTGTTGATATTGACATTCCAAGCACTGTAATGACATCCATACACCCACCTTCCCATGAATGACTGTTGATATTTACAGTCCAAACACTGTAATGACACCCCCCACCCCATTAATGACCATTGATATTTATAGTCCATGCACTGTAATGACACCCACCACCCCATGAATGATGGTTGATATTTACTGTCCAAGCACTGTCATGACAGCTACACACCCACCACCCCATTAATGACTGTTGATATTTACAGTCCAAGCACTGTAATTAAGCCAACCAACCCATGAATGACAGTTGATATTTACAGTCCAAGCGCTGTAATGACACCCACCACCCCATAAATGACTGTTGATATTTACTGTCCAAGCTCTGTAATGACACCCACACACCCACCACCCCTTTAATGACTGTTGATATTTACAGTCCAAGCACTGTAATGAAACCCACACAACCACCACCGCATTAATGACTGTTAATATTTACAGTACAAGAACTGTAATGACACCCACCACCCCATGAATGACTGTTGTTATTTACACTCAAAGCACTGTAATGACACGCACCACCCCATAAATGACGGTTGATATTTACAGTCCAAGCACTGTAATGACAGCTTTACACCCACCACCCCAATAATGACTGTTGGTATATATTAACAGTCTAAGCACTGTAATGACACACAAACACCCACTACCCAATAAATGACAGTTGATATTTACAGTCCAAGCACTGTAATAACACCCACACATCCATCAATCCATGAATGAATGTTGATATTTACAGTCCAAACACTGTAATGACATCCACACACCCACCTTCCCATGAATGACTGTTGATATTTACAGTCCAAACACTGTAATGACACCCACCACCCCATTAATGAAAATTGATATTTATAGTCCATGCACTGTAATGACACACACACCAACCCATGAATGACTGTTGATATTTACAGTACAAGCACTGTAATAACACCAACAACCCACTACCCCATGAATGACTGTTGATATTTACAGTCCAAGCACTGTAATGACATCCATACACCCACCTTCCCATGAATGACTGTTGATATTTACAGTCCAAACACTGTAATGACACCCACCACCCCATTAATGACCATTGATATTTATAGTCCATGCACTGTAATGACACCCACACACCAACCACTCAATGAATAACTGTTGATGTTTCAGTTCAACCACTATAATGACACCCACACACACACCACCCCATTAATGACTGTTAATATTTACAGTCCAAACACTGTAATGACACCCACACACCCACCACCCCATGAATGACTGTTGATATATACAGTCCAAGCACTGTAATGACATTTACCACACCATGAATGACTGTTGATATTTACAGTCAAAGCACTGTAATGACACCCACCACCCCATGAATGATGGTTGATAATTACAGTCCAAGCACTGTCATGAAAGCTACACACCCACCACCCCATTAATGACTGTTGAAATATATTAACAGTTGAAGCACTATAATGACCCCCACACACCCACCACCCCATGAATGACTGTTGATATTTACAATCCAAGCACTGTAATGACCCCCACACACCCACCACCCCATGAATGACTCTTGATATTTACAATCCAAGAACTGTATTGAGACCCACACACTGACCAACCCATGATTGACTGTTAATATTTACACTCTAAGCACTGAAATGACACCCACACACCCACGAACCCATAAATGACTGTTGATATTTACATTTCAAGCACTGTAATGAGACCAACACACCAACCACCCCATGAATGACTGTTGATATTTACAGTCCAAGCACTGTAATAAGACTCACACACTATGAACCCCATGAATAACTGTTGATATTTACAGTCCAAGCACAGTAATGACACCCACACACCCTCCACCCCAATAATGACCATTGGTATTTATAGTCCAAGCACTGTAATGACACCCACAAACCCACCACCCAATGAATAACTGTTGATATTTACAGTCCAAGCACTGTAATGACACCCACCACCCCATGAATGACTGTTGTTATTTTCAGTCCAAGCATTGTAATAACACTCACAGACTAACCACCCCATGAATGATTGTTGATATTTACAGTCCGAGCACTGTAATGAAAGTAACACACCCACAATCCCATGAATAATGGTTGATATTTACAGTCCAAGCACTGTAATGACACCCACACACCCACCACCCAATTAATGACTGTTTATATATATAGTTCCAGCACTTTAATGACACCCACACACCCACCATCTCATGAATGACTGTTTATATTTACAGTCCAAGCACTGTAATGACACTAACAACATCATGAATGACTGTTGATATTTACAATACAATCACTATAATGACACCCACACACCCCATGATTGACTGTTGATATTTACTATCCACGCACTGTACTAACACACACACACCCACCACGCCTTGAATGACTGTTGATATTTACAGTCCAGGCAATGTAATGGAACCCACACACACACCACACTTTGAATGACAGTTTATACTTACAGTCCAAGCACTGTAATGACACCCACAAACTCACCATGACATGAATGACTGTTGATTTTTACATTCCAAGCACTGTCATAACACCCACACACCAACCACCCCATGAATGACTGTTGATATTTACAGTTCAAGCACTATAATGACACCCTCACACCCACCACTCCATGAATGATGGTTGATATTTACAGTCTTAGCACTGTAATGACACCCACACCCCCACCACCCCATGAATGACTGTTGGTATTTACAGTCCAAGCTCTGTAATGATACCCACACACCCACCACCCTATTAATAACTGTTGATATTTACAGTCCAAACACTGTAATGACACCCACACACCCAACACCCCTTAAATGACTTGATTTTTACAGTCCAAGTATTGTAATGACACCCACCACCCCATTAATGACTATTAATATTTACAGTCCAAGCACTCTAATGACACACACACACCAACCACCCCATGAATGGACTGTTGATATTTACAGTCCAAGCACTGTTATGACACCCACACACCCACTACCTCATGAATGACTGTTGATATTTACAGTCCAAGCACTGTAATGACACTAACCTTTCCATGAATGACTGTAGATATTTGCAGTCCAAGCACTGTAATCACACCCACCACACAATTAATACCTGTTGATATTTACAGTACAATTACTATAATGACACCAACACACCTTATGATTGAATGTTGATATTTACTATCCACACACCCACCACCCCCTGAATAACTGTTGATATTTACAGTCCAGGCAATGTAATGGAACCAACACACCCACCACCCAATGAATGACAGTTGATACTTACAGTCCAAGCACTGTAATGACACCCATACACCTACCACCCAATGAATGACTATTGATATTTACAGTCCAAACACTGTAATGTCACCCGCACAACCACCACCACATGAATGACTGTTGATATTTACGGATCAAGCACTGTAATAATACCTACAAACCCAAAACAACATAAATGACTGTTGATATTTACAGTCCAAGCTCTGTAATAACAACCACACACCCACCACCCCATTAGGACTGTTGATATTTAAAGTTCAAGCACTGTATTGACACACACACACCCACCACCCCGTGATTGACTGTTGATATTTACAGTCCAAGCACTGTAATGACACCCACACCCACATCACACCATGAATAACTGTTGATATTTACAGTCAAAGCACTGTAATGACACGCACACAACCAACACCCCATAAATGACTGTTGATATTTACAGTACAAGTACTGTAATGACACCCACCACCCCATGAATGACTGTTAATATTTACAGTCCAAGCACTGTAATGACACCCGCACACCCATCACACCATGAATGACTGTTAATATTTACAGTACAAGCACTGTAATGATATCCACACTACCACCACCCTATGAATGACTGTTGATATTTATAGTCCAAGCATTGTAATGATACCCACAGACCCACTATCCCATGAATGACTGTTGATAACTACAGTCCAAGAACTGTAATGACACCCACACACCCAACACCCCATAAATGACAATTGATTTTTGCAGTCCAAGCTCTGTAATGACACCCACACACCCACCACCCTATAAATGACTGTTGATATATACAGTCCAAGCACTGTATTGACACACACCACCCCATTAATGACTGTTGATATTTACACACAAAGCACTGTAATGACCCCCACACACCCACCACCCCATGAATGACTGTTGATATTTACAGTCCGAGTACTGTAATGACACCCACACACACACCACCCCATTAATGACTGTTGATATTTACAGTCCAAGCACTGTAATGACATTCATACACATACCTTCCCATGAATGATTGTTGATATTTACAGTCCAAACACTGTAATAAAACCCACCACCCCATTAATGACCATTGATATTTATAGTCCATGCACTGTAATGACACACACACACCAACCCATGAATGACTGTTGATATTTACAGTACAAGCACTGTAATAACACCAACAACCCACCTCCCTATGAATGACTGTTGATATTTACAGTCCAATCATTGTAATGACACCCACACATCCACCAACCCATGAATGATTGTTGATATTTACAGTCCAAGCACTGTAATGACACCCACACAACCACAACCCCATTAATGTTGGTTAATATTTAGTCCAAGCACTGTAATATCACCCACACACCCACCACCCCATAAATGACTGTTGATATTTACATTCCAAGCACTGTAATGACATCCATACACCCACCTTCCCATAAATGACTGTTGATATTTATAGTCCAAACACTGTAATGACACCCCCCACCCCATTAATGACCATTGATATTTATAGTCCATGCACTGTAATGACACCCACCACCCCATGAATGATGGTTGATATTTACTGTCCAAGCACTGTCATGACAGCTACACACCCACCACCCCATTAATGACTGTTGATATATATTAACAGTCGAAGCACTGTAATGACCCCCACACACCCACCACCCTATGAATGACTGTTGATATTTACAGTCCAAGCAATGTAATTAAGCCAACCAACCCATGAATGACAGTTGATATTTACAGTCCAAGCGCTGTAATGACACCCACCACCCCATAAATGACTGTTGATATTTACTGTCCAAGCTCTGTAATGACACCCACACACCCACCACCACATGAATGACTGTTGATATTTAAAGTCCAAGCACTGTAATGAAACCCACACAACCACCACCGCATTAATGACTGTTAATATTTACAGTACAAGAACTGTAACGACACCCACTACCCCATGAATGACTGTTGTTATTTACACTCAAAGCACTGTAATGACACGCACCACCCCATAAATGACGTTTGATATTTACAGTCCAAGCACTGTAATGACAGCTTTACACCCACCACCCCAATAATGACTGTTGGTATATATTAACAGTCTAAGCACTGTAATGACACACAAACACCCACTACCCAATAAATGACAGTTGATATTTACAGTCCAAGCACTGTAATAACACCCACACATCCATAAATCCAAGAATGAATGTTGATATTTACAGTCCAAACACTGTAATGACATCCACACACCCACCTTCCCATGAATGACTGTTGATATTTACAGTCCAAACACTGTAATGACACCCACCACCCCATTAATGAAAATTGATATTTATAGTCCATGCACTGTAATGACACACACACACCAACCCATGAATGACTGTTGATATTTACAGTACAAGCACTGTAATAACACCAACAACCCACTACCCCATGAATGACTGTTGATATTTACAGTCCAAGCATTGTAATGACACCCACACACCCACCACTCAATGAATAACTGTTGATATTTCAGTCCAAGCACTGTAATGACACCCACACACCCACCACCCCATGAATAACTGTTGATATTTACAGTCCAAGCACTGTAATGACATCCATACACCCACCTTCCCATGAATGACTGTTGATATTTACAGTCCAAACACTGTAATGACACCCACCACCCCATTAATGACCATTGATATTTATAGTCCATGCACTGTAATGACACCCACACACCAACCACTCAATGAATAACTGTTGATGTTTCAGTTCAAGCACTATAATGACACCCACACACCCACCACCCCATTAATGACTGTTAATATTTACAGTCCAAACACTGTAATGACACCCACACACCCTCCACCCCATGAATGACTGTTGATATATACAGTTCAAGCACTGTAATGACATTTACCACACCATGAATGACTGTTGATATTTACAGTCAAAGCAATGTAATGACACCCACCACCCCATGAATGATGGTTGATATTTACAGTTCAAGCACTGTCATGAAAGCTACACACCCACCACCCCATTAATGACTGTTGAAATATATTAACAGTTGAAGCACTGTAATGACCCCCACACACCCACCACCCCATGAATGACTGTTGATATTTACAGTCCAAGCAATGTAATTAAGCCAACCAACCCATGAATGACAGTGGATATTTACAGTCCAAGCGCTGTAATGACACCCACACACCCACCACCCCTTTAATGACTGTTGATATTTACAGTCCAAGCACTGTAATGAAACCCACACAACCACCACCGCATTAATGACTGTTAATATTTACAGTACAAGGACTGTAATGACACCCACCACCCCATGAATGACTGTTGTTATTTACACTCAAAGCACTGTAATGACACCCACCACCCCAGGAATGGCGGTTGATATTTACAGTCCAAGCACTGTAATGACAGCTTTACACCCACCACCCCATGAATGACTGTTGATATATATTAACAGTCTAAGCACTGTAATGACACACAAACACCAACCACCTAATGAATGACAGTTGATATTTACAGTCCAAGCACTGTAATGACACCCACACATCCATCAACCCATAAATGACTGTTGATATTTACAGTCCAAACACTGTAATGACATCCACACACCCACCTTCCCATGTATGACTGTTGATATTTACAGTCCAAACACTGTAATGACACCCACCACCTCTTTAATAACCATTGATATTTATAGTCCATGCACTGTAATGACACACACACACCAACCCATGAATGACTGTTGATATTTACAGTACATGCACTGTAATAACACCAACAACCCACCACCCCATGAATGACTGTTGATATTTACAGTCCAAGCATTGTAATGACACCCACACACCCACTACTCAATGAATAACTGTTGATATTTCAGTCCAAGCACTGTAATGACACCCACACACCCACCACCCCATTAATGACTTTTGATATTTACAGTCCAAGCACTGTAATGACATTCATACACCCACCTTCCCATGAATGACTGTTGATATTTACAGTCCATACACTGTAATGACACCCACCACCCCATTAATAACCATTGATATTTATAGTCCATGCACTGTAATGACACACACACACCAACCCATGAATGACTGTTGATATTTACAGTACAAGCACTGTAATAACACCAACAACCCACCTCCCCATGAATGACTGTTGATATTTACAGTCCAAGCATTGTAATGACACCCACGCATCCACCAACCCATGAATGATTGTTGATATTTACAGTCCAAGTACTGTAATAATACCCACACAACCACAACCCCATTAATGTTGGTTAATATTTGGTCCAAGCACTGTAATATCACCCACACACCCACCACCACATGAATGACTGTTTATATTTACAGTCCAAGCACTGTAATGACATCCATACACCCACCTTTCCATGAATGACTGTTGATATTTACAGTCCAAACACTGTAATGACACCCACACATCCACCACCCCATGAATGACTGTTGATATATACAGTCCAAGCACTGTAATGACACTTACCACACCATGAATAACTGTTGATATTTACAGTCAAAGCACTGTAATGACACCCACCACCCCATGAATGATGGTTGATATTTACAGTCCAAGCACTGTCATGACAGTTACACACCCACCACCCCATGAATGACTGTTGATATATATTAACAGTTGAAGCACTGTAATGACCCCCACACAACCACCACCCCATGAATGACTGTTGATATTTACAGTCCAAGCACTGTAATTAAGCCAACCAACCCATGAATGACAGTTGATATTTACAGTGTAAGCGCTGTAATGACAACCACCACCCCATAAATGACTGTTGATATTTACTGTCCAAGCTCTGTAATGACACCCACACACCCACCACCCCTTTAATGACTGTTGATATATACAGTCCAAGCACTGTAATGACACTCACCACACCATGAATGGCTGTTGATATTTACAGTACAAGGACTGTAATGACACCCACCACCCCATAATTGACTGTTGATATTTACATTCCAAACACTGTAATGACACCCACACACCCACCACCCCATGAATGACTGTTGATATATACAGTTCAAGCACTGTAATGACACTCACCACACCATGAATGGCTGTTGATATTTACACTCAAAGCACTGTAATGACACCCACCACCCCATGAATGACGGTTGATATTTACAGTCCACGCACTGTAATGACAGCTTTATACCCACCACCCCATAAAATACTGTTGATATACATTAACAGTCTAAGCACTGTAATGACACACAAACACCCACCACCCAATGAATGACAGTTGATATTTACAGTCCAAGAACTGTAATGACACCCACACATCCACCAACCCATGAATGACTGTTGATATTTACAGTCCAAACACTGTAATGACATCCACACACCCACCTTCCCATGAATGACTGTTGATATTTACAGTCCAAACACTGAAATGACACCCACCACCCCATTAATGACCTTTGATATTTATAGTCCATGCACTGTAATGACACACACACACCAACCCATGAATGACTGTTGATATTTACAGTACAAGCACTGTAATAACACCAACAACCCACCACCCAATGAATGACTGTTGATATTTACAGTCCAAGCATTGTAATGACACCCACACATCCACCACTCAATGAATAACTGTTGATATTTCAGTCCAAGCACTGTAATGACACCCACACACCCACCACCCCATGAATGACTGTTAATATTTACAGTCCAAACACTGTAATGACACCCACACACCCACCACCCCATGAATGACTGTTGATATATACAGTCCAAGCACTGTAATGACACTCACCACACCATGAATGACTGTTGATCTTTAGAGTCAAAGCACTGTAATGACACCCATCACACCATGAATGACGGTTGATATTTACAGTCCAAGCACTGTCATGACAGCTACACACCCACCGCCCCATGAATGACTGTTGATATATATTAACAGTCGAAACACTGTAATGACACACAAAAACCCACCACCTAATGAATGACTGTTGATATTTACAGTTCAAGCACTGTATTGACATACACACCCACCAACCCTTTAATGACTGTTGATTTTTACAGTACAAGCACTGTATTGTCACTGACACACCCCATGAATGACAGATGATATTTACAATCCAAGCACTGTAATGACACACACACACCAACCCATGAATGACTGTTGATATTTACAGTACAAGCACTGTAATGTCACTGACACACCCCATGAATGACAGTTGATATTTACAGTCCAAGCATTGTAATGACACCCACACATCCACCAACTCATGAATGACTGTTGATATTTTTAGTCCAAGCACTGTAATGACACCAACACAACCACAACCCCATGAATGTTGGTTAATATTTACAGTCCAAGAACTGTAATATCCTTCACACACCCACCACCCCATGAATGACTGTTGATATTTACAGTCCAAGCACTGTAATGACACCCACAAACCCACCTTCCCATGAATAACTGTTGATATTTACACTCCAAGCACTGTAATGACACCCATAACCCCATTCATGACTGTTGATATTTACAGTCCAAGCACTGTAATGACACCCACACATCCATCACCCCATGAATGACTGTTGATATTTACAGTCAAAGCTCTGAAATGACACCCACCACCCCATAATGACTTGATATTTACACTCCAAGCACTGAAATTACACCTACGCACCAACCACCCCTTAAATGACTGTTGATATTTACAGTCCAAGCACTGTCATGACACACATTCCCACCAACCTATGAATGACTGATGATATTAACACTCCAAACTCTGTAATAGCACCCACACACACCATCAATGACAGTTGATATTTACAGTCCAAGCACTGTAAGGACACCCACTCACCCATTATCCCATGAATGACTGTTGATATTTACAATTTAAGCTCTGTAATGACACCCACACATCTACCACCCCATGAATGACTGTTGATATTTACAATCCAAGCACTGTATTGACACCCACACACTGACCACCCCATGATTGACTGTTGTTATTTACAGTCTAAGCACTGTAATGACACCCACATATCCACCACCCCATTAATGACCATTGATATTTATAGTCCAAGCACTGTAATGACACCCACACACCCACCACCCAATGAATAACTGTTGATGTTTACAGTCCAAGCACTGTAATGACACCCACTTTCCCTCCACCCCATGAATGACTGTTTATGTTTACAGTCCAAGCATTGTAATGACACCCACACTCCCATCATCCCATGAATGTCTCTTGATATTAACAGACCAAGCATGGTAATGACACCAACACACTTACTATACCATTAATAACTGTTGATATTTACAGTCCAAGCACTGTAATGACACTCACACACCCACCACCCTTTAAATGACTGTTGATATTTACACTCCAAGCACTGTAATGACACCCACACACCCACCAACCCATGAGTGATGGTTGATATTCAACGTCCAAGCACTGTAATGACACCCCTACACCCACCACTAAATGAATGACTATTGGTATTTACAGACCAAGCACTGTAATGACACACACACACCCACCACCCAATGAATGTCTGTTGATATTTACAGTCCAATCACTGTAATGACACCCACACACCCACCACCCGATGAATGGCTGTTGATATTTACAGTCCAAGCACTATAATGACACCCAAACACCCACTACCCCATTAATACGCTTGATGTTTACAGTCCAAGCACTGTAATGACACCCCCACACCCACCACCCCATATATGACTGTTGATATTTACACTCCAAGCGCTGTAATGACACCCACTAACCCACCACCCCATGAATGACTGTTGATATTTACAATCCAAGCACTGTAATGACACCCACACACCCACCACCCCATGAATGACTGTTGATATTTACAGTCCAAGCACTGTAATGACACCCACACACCCACCATCCCATGAATGACTTGATAATTACAGTCCAGGCACTGTAATGACACACACCCCCACCAACCTATGAATGACTGTTGATATTTACAGTCCAAGCTCTGTAATAGCACCCACACACACCATGAATGACAGTTGATATTTACAGTCCAAACACTGTAATGACAACCACACACCCACAACCCCGTGAATAACTGTTGATATCTACAATCTAAGTACTTTAATGACACCCACACACCCACAATCCCTTGAATGACTGTTGATATTTAAAATCCAAGTACAGTATTAACACTGACACACTGACAACCCCATGCATAACTGTTAATATTTACAGTCCAAGCATTGTATTGACACCCACACACTGACCACATCATGAATGACTGGTGATATTTACAGTCTAAGCACTGTAATGACACTCACACACCATCCACTCCATGAATGACTGTTGATATTTATATTCCAAGCACAGTAATGAGACCTACACACCAACCACCCCATGAATGACTGTTGATATTTACAGTCCAAACACTGTAATGAACCTCACACACCATCCACCCTATAAATGACTGTTAACATTTACTGTCCAAGCACTGTAATCACACCCACACACCCAACACCCCATTAATGACCATTGATATTTATAGTCCAAGCACTGTAATGACACCCACACACCCACCACCCAATGAATGACTGTTGATATTTACAGTCCAAGCACTGTAAAATCACCCACCATCCTATATATGACTGTTGATAATTACAGTCCAAGCACGGTAATGACACCCACACACCCACCATCCCATGAATGACTGTTGATATTTACAGCCCAAGCACTGTAATGACACCTACACACCTACCACCCTTTGAATGACTGTTGATATTGACAGTCCAAACACTGTAAAATCACCCACTATCCTATATATGACTGTTGATAATTACAGTCCATGCACGGTAATGACACCCACACACCCACCATCCCATTAATGACTGTTAATATTTACAGCCCAAGCACTGTAATGACACCCACACACCCACCAACCCATAAATGACTGTTGATATTTACAGTCCAAGCACTGTAATGACACCCAAACACCCACCACTCCATGAATGATGGTTGATAATCACAGTCCAAGCACTGTAATGACACCCCCACACCCACCACTAAATGAATGACTGTTGATATATACAGACCCAGCACTGTAATGACACCCACACAGCCACCACCCCATTAATGACTGTTAATATTTACAGTTCAATCACTGTAATGACACCCACATACCCATCACCCCATGAATGACTATTAGTATTTACAGTCCAAGCACTGTAATGACACATACCACCCCATGAATGACTGTTGATACTTACAGTACAAGCACTGCAATGACACCCACACACCAATCACTCCATGAATGACTTAATATTTACAGTCCTAGCACTGTAGTAAAACACACAAACCCACCACCCCATGAATAACTTGATATTTACACTCCAAGCAATGTCATGACACCCAAACACCCA
This sequence comes from Petrolisthes cinctipes, assembly GCA_033782935.1. NCBI lineage: Eukaryota > Metazoa > Arthropoda > Malacostraca > Decapoda > Porcellanidae > Petrolisthes > Petrolisthes cinctipes. The sequence continues at coordinate 516,989 of JAWQEG010001012.1, read as the reverse complement.
CCACCCCATGAATGACTGTTGATATTAAGAGTACAAGCACAGTAATGACACCCATACACCCCCCACCCCATCAATGACTGTTGATATTCACAGTCCAAGCCCTGAAATGACACCCACACACCCAATACTCCATGAATGATTGTTGATATATACAGTCCAATCACTGTAATGACACCCGCACACCCACCACCCCATAATTGACTGTTGATATATACAGTCCAAGCACTCTAATGACACTCACCACCCCATGAATAACTGTTGATATTTACAGTCAAACCCCTCTAATGACACCCACACACTCACCACCCCATAAATGACCGTTAATATTTGCTGTCCAAGCACCCATTCATTAACCACCCCATGAATGACTCTTGATATTTACAATCCAAAAACTGTAATGACACCCACACTCCCACCACCCCATGAATGACTGTTGATATTTACAGTCCAAGCAATGTAATGACACCCACACACCCACCACCCTATAATTGACTGTTGATATATACAGTCCAAGCACTGTAATGACACTTACCACCCCATGAATAACTGTTGATATTTAAAGTCAAAGCACTGTAATGACACCAACCACCCCATGAATGACAGTTGATATTTACAGTCCAAGCACTGTAATGACACCTACACACCCACCACCCCATGAATGACTGTTTATATATATTAACAGTCCAAGTACTGTAATGACGCACAAACACCCGCCACCCCATGAATGACTATTGATTTTTACAGTCCAAGAACTGTAATGACACACACACCCACCAACCCATAAATGACTGTTGGTATTTGCAGTACAATCACTGTAATGTCACTGACACACCCCACGAATGTCATTTGATTTTTACAGTCCAAGAACTGTAATGACACACACAACCACCACCCCATCAATGACCGTTGACATTTACAGTCCAAGCATTGTAATGACACCCACACACCCACCACCTCATTAATGTCTGGTAATATTTACTGTCCAAGCAATGTAATGACACCCAAACATCCACTACCCCATGAATGACTGTTGATATTTACAGTCCAAGTACTGTAATGACACCAACCATCCCATGAATGACTGTTGATATTTGCAGTCCAAGCACTGTATTGACACCCACACATCCACCTCCCCATGAATGACTGTTGATATTTACAGTCAAAGCACTGTAATAACACCCACCACCCAATAAATGATGGTTGATATTTACAGTCCACCACCCCATGAATGACTGTTGATATTTATGGTCCAAGCTCTGTAATAACACACACCCACCCACCACCCCATGAATGACTGTTGAGATTTACAGTCCAAGCACTGTAATGACACACACACCAACCAACCCATGAATGACTGTTGATATTCACAGTCCAAGCACAGTAATAGCTCCCACACACCCCATGAATGACAGTTGATATTTACAGTCCAAGCACCGTAATGACACCCACACACCCACCACCCAATGAATGACTGTTAATACTTTGCTGTCCAAGCACCCATTCATTAACCACCCCATGAATGACTCTTGATATTTACAATCCAAACACTGTAATGACACCCACACACCCACCACCCCATGAATGACTGTTGATATTTACAGTCCAAGCAATGTAATGACACCCACACACCCACCACCCCATAATTGACTGTTGATATATACAGTCCAAGCACTGTAATGACACTCACCACCCCATGAATAACTGTTGATATTTAAAGTCAAAGCACTGTAATGACACCCACCACCCCATAAATGACAGTTGATATTTACAGTCCAAGCACTGTAATGACACCTACACACCCACCACCCCATGAATGACTGTTTATATATATTAACAGTCCAAGTACTGTAATGACGCACAAACACCCGCCACCCCTTGAATGACTGTTGATTTTTACAGTCCAAGAACTGTAATGACACACACACCCACCAACCCGTGAATGACTGTTGGTATTTGCAGTACAATCACTGTATTGTCACTGACACACCCCATGAATGTCATTTGATCTTTACAGTCCAAGAACTGTAATGACACACACAACCACCACCCCATCAATGACCGTTGATATTTACAGTCCAAGCATTGTAATGACACCCACACACCCACCACCTCATGAATGTCTGGTAATATTTAAAGTCCAAGCAATGTAATGACACCCACACATCCACTACCCCATGAATGACTGTTGATATTTACAGTCCAAGCACTGTAATGACACACACACCAACCAACCCATGAATGACTGTTGATATTCACAGTCCAAGCACAGTAATAGCTCCCACACACCCCATGAATGACAGTTGATATTTACAGTCCAAGCACCGTAATGACACTCACACACCCATCACCCAATGAATGAATGTTAATACTTATAATCCAAGCACCGTAATGACACCCACTACCCCATTAATGACTGTTGATATTTACAGTCTAGGCACAGTAATGACACCCACACACCCACCACCCTATAAATGACTGTTGATATTTACAGTACTAGCACTGTAATGACACCCACACACCAACCACTCTATGACTGACTGTTGATATTTACAGTCCAAGCACTTTAATATTACCCACACATCCACCACCCTATCATTGACTTTTAATATTTACAGTCCAAACAATGTAATGACACCCACACACCCACCACCCGAAGAATGACTGTTGATAGTTACAGTCAAAGCAATGTAATGACACCCACACACCCACCACCCCATGAATGACTGCTGATACATACAGTCCAAGCACTGTAATGACACTCACCACACCAAGAATGACTTTTGATATATTCAGTCAAAGCACTGTAATGACACCCACTACCCTATGAATGACGGTTGATATTTACAGTCCAAGCACTGTAATGACAGTTACACACCCACCACCCTTTGAATGACTGTTGATATATATTACCAGTCCAAGCACTGTAATGACACACAAACACCCACCACCCAATTTATGACTGTTGATATTTACAGTCCAAGCACTGTAATGACACACACACCCACCAACCTATGAATGACTGTTAATATTTACAGTACAAGCACTGTAATGTCACCGACACACCCCATGAATGACAATTGATATTTACAGTCCAAGCACTGTAATGACACCCACACACCAACCACCCTATGAATGACTGTTGATATTTACAATCCAAGCACTGTAATGACACCAACAACCCACCACCCCATGAATGACTATTGATATTTACAGTCCAAGCATTGTATGACACCCACACACCCACCAACCCATGAATGACTGTTGATATTTACAGTCCAAGCACTGTAATGACACCTACACAACCCCAACCCCATTAATGTTGGTTAATATTTACAGTCCAAGCACTGTAATATCACCCACACACCTACCACCACATAAATGACTGTTGATATTTACAGTCCAAGCACTGTAATGACACCCACACACCCACCTTCCCAAGAATGACTGTTGATATTTACAGTCCAAGCTCTGTAATGACACTCACACACCCACCACCTTACGAATGACTGTTGATATTTACAATCCAAGCACTGTAATGACACCCACACACCTACCACCCAATAAATGACTGTTGATATTTTCAGTCCACGCACTGTAATGACATCCACACACTTACCAGCTCATAAATGACTGTTAATATTTACAGTCCTGGCACTCTAATGACACCCACCACCCTCTAAATGACTATTGATATTTACAATCAAAGCACTGTAATGACACCCGCACACCCACCTTCCCATGAATAACTATTGATATTTACAGTCCAAGCTCTGTAATGACACTCACACACCCACCACCTTATGAATGACTGTTGATATTTACAGTCCAAGCACTGTAATGAAACCCACACACATACCACACAATAAATGACTGTTGATATTTTCAGTCCAAGCACCGAAATGACACCCACACACCCACCACCCAATGAATGACTGTTAATACTTATAATCTAAGCACTGTAATGACACCCACTACCCCATGAATGACTGTTGATATTTACAGTCTAGGCACAGTAATGACACCCACACACCCACCACCCTATAAATGACTGTTGATATTTACAGTCCTAGCACTGTAATGACACCCACACACCCACCACCCTATAATTGACTTTTAATATTTACAGTCCAAACAATGTAATGACACCCACAAACCCACCAACCCATGAATGACTGCTGATATATACAGTCCAAGCACTGTAATGACACTCACCACACCAAGAATGACTGTTGATATATACAGTCAAAGCACTGTAATGACACCCACTACCCTATGAATGACGGTTGATATTTACAGTCCAAGCACTGTAATGACAGTTACACACCCACCACCTTTTGAATGACTGTTGATAAATATTAACAGTCCAAGCACTGTAATGACACACAAACACCCACCACCCAATGAATGACTGTTGATACTTACAGTCCAAGAACTGTAATGACACACACACCTACCAACCTATGAATGACTGTTAATATTTACAGTACAAGCAATGTAATGTCACCGACACACCCCATGCACATATCGACTTTGGACACTTAAAATATCGATTTTTAGCATGTTTTGAGCCTATATTTTGAAAATACTCTAACTAGGAGTATGCATGTACAGATCGCTTTTGGGACCCAAAAATATCGAATTTTCGGGTGTTTTGAGCCTGAATTTGAGATATAAACGGGTACAGAAGATGCATGCACATATCGACTTTGGACACTTAAAATATCGATTTTTAGCATGTTTTGAGCCTATATTTTGAAAACATTCTAGCACTGACTAGACATGTACAGATCACTTCTGGGACCCAAAATTATCGAATTTTTGGGTGCTTTGAGGTTGAATTTGGGATATAAACGGGTGCAGAAGATGCATACATATATTGACTTTGGGCACCTAAAATATCGATTTTCAGCATGTTTTGGGCCTGTATTTTGAAAATACTCTAACACGGAGTAGGCATGTACAGATCGCTTCTGGGACCCCAAAATATCGAATTTTCGGGTGTTTTGAGCCTGAATTTGAGATATAAACGTGTACAGAAGATGCATGCACATATCGACTTTGGACACTTAAAATATCGATTTTTAGCATGTTTTGAGCCTATATTTTGAAAACATTCTAGCACTGACTAGACATGTACAGATCGCTTCTGGGACCCAAAATTATCGAATGTTCGGGTGTTTTGAACCTGAATTTGGGATATAAACGGGTGCAGAAAATGCATACACATACTGACTTTGGGCACCTAAAATATCGATTTTCAGCATGTTTTGGGCCTGTACTTTGAAAATACTCTAACTAGGAGTAGGCATGTACAGATCGCTTCTGGGACCACAAAATATCGAATTTTCGGGTGTCTTGAGCCTGAATTTGAGATATAAACGGGTACAGAAGATGCATGCACATATCGACTTTTGGGCACCTAAAATATCGATTTTCAGCATGTTTTTGGACTGTATTTTGAAAATATTCTAACTAGGAGTAGGCATGTACAGATCGCTTATGGGAGCCAAAAATATCGAATTTTCGGGTGTTTTGAGCCTGAATTTGAGATATAAACGGCTACAGAAGATGCATGCACATATCGACTTTGGACACTTAAAATATCGATTTTTAGCATGTTTTGAGCCTATATTTTGAAAACATTCTAGCACTGACTAGACATGTACAGATCGCTTCTGGGACCCAAAATTATCACATTTTCGGTTGTTTTGAGGTTGAATTTGGGATATAAACGGGTGCAGAAGATGCATACACATATTGACTTTGGGCACCTAAAATATCGATTTTCAGCATGTTTTGGGCCTGTATTTTGAAAATACTCTAACTAGGACTAGGCATGTACAGATCGCTTCTGGGACCCAAAAATATCGAATTTTCGGGTGTTTTGAGCCAAAATTTGAGATATAAACGGGTGCAGAAGATGCATGCACATATCGACTTTGGACACTTAAAATATCGATTTTTAGCATGTTTTGAGCCTATATTTTGAAAACATTCTAGCACTGACTAGACATGTACAGATCACTTCTGGGAGCCAAAATTATCGAATTTTCGGGTGTTTTGAGGTTGAATTTGGGATATAAACGGGTGCAGAAGATGCATACACATATTGACTTTGGGCACCTAAAATATCGATTTTCAGCATGTTTTGGGCCTGTATTTTGAAAATACTCTAACTAGGACTAGGCATGTACAGATCGCTTCTGGGACCCAAAAATATCGAATTTTCGGGTGTTTTGAGCCAAAATTTGAGATATAAACGGGTGCAGAAGATGCATGCACATATCGACTTTGGACACTTAAAATATCGATTTTTAGCATGTTTTGAGCCTATATTTTGAAAACATTCTAGCACTGACTAGACATGTACAGATCACTTCTGGGACCCAAAATTATCGAATTTTCGGGTGTTTTGAGGTTGAATTTGGGATATAAACGGGTGCAGAAGATGCATACACATATTGACTTTGGTCACCTAAAATATCGATTTTCAGCTTGTTTTGGGCCTGTATTTAGAAAATACTCTAACACGGAGTAGGCAAGTACAGATCGCTTCTGGGACCCCAAAATATCGAAGTTTCGGGTGTTTTGAGCCTGAATTTGAGATATAAACGGGCACAGAAGATGCATCCACATATCGACTTTTGGGCAGCTAAAAGATCGATTTTCAGTATGTTTTGTGCCTGTATATTGAAAATACTAGAACACGGAGTAGGCATGTACAGATCGCTTCTGGGACCCTAAAATATCGAATTTTTGGGCGTTTTGGGCCTGAATTTTAAATATCGACTTTGGGCACCTAAAATATCGATTTTTAGCATGTTTTGGGCCTATATTTTGAAAATATTCTAGCACTGAGTAGGAATGTATAGATCGCTTCTGGGACCCCAAAATATCGAATTTTCGGGTGTTTTGAGCCTGAATTTGAGATATAAACGGGTACAGAAGATGCATGCACATATCGAATTTTGGGCACCTAAAAGATCGATTTTCAGTATGTTTTGGGCCTGTATTTTGAAAATACTCTAACACGGAGTAGGCATGTACAGTTCGCTTCTGGGACCCCAAAATATCGAATTTTCGGGTGTTTCGGGCCTTAATTTGAGATATCGACTTTGGGCACCTAAAATATCGATTTTTACATTGTTTTGGGCCTATATTTTGAAAATATTCTAGCACTAAGTAGGCATGTACAAATCGCTTCTGGGACCCAAAAATACCGAATTTTCGGGAGATTTGAGCCTGAATTTGAGATATAAACGGGTACAGAAGATGCATACACATATTGACTTTGGGCACCTAAAATATCGATTTTCAGCATGTTTTGGGCCTGTATTTTGAAAATACTTTAACACGGAGTAGGCATGTACAGTTTGCTTCTGGGACCCCAAAATATCGAATTTTTGGGTGTTTTGGGCCTGAATTTGAGATATAGACGGGTGCAGAAGATGCATGCACATATCGACTTTGGACACTTAAAATATCGATTTTTAGCATGTTTTGAGCCTATATTTTGAAAACATTCGAGCACTGATTAGACATGTACAGATCGCTTCTGGGACCCAAAATTATCAAATTTTCGCGTGTTTTGAGGTTGAATTTGGGATATAAACGGGTGAAGAAGATGCATACACATATTGACTTTGGGCACCTAAAATATCGATTTTCATCATGTTTTGGGCCTGTATTTTGAAAATACTCTAACTAGGAGTAGGCATGTACAGATCGGTTCTGACACCCAAAAATATCGAATTTTCGGGTGTTTTAAGCCTGAATTTGAGATATAAACTGGTACAGAAGATGCATGCACATATCGACTTGGGAACTTAAAATATCGATTTTTAGCATGTTTTGAGCCTATATTTTGAAAACATTCTAGCACTGACTAGACATGTACAGATCACTTCTGGGAGCCAAAATTATCGAATTTTCGGGTGTTTTGAGGTTGAATTTGGGATATAAACGGGTGTGGAAGATGCATACACATATTGACTTTGGTCACCTAAAATATCGATTTTCAGCTTGTTTTGGGCCTGTATTTTGAAAATACTCTAAAACGGAGTAGGCAAGTACAGATCGCTTCTGGGACCCAAAAATATCGAATTTTCGGGTGTTTTGAGCCTGAATTTGAGATATAAACGGGTGCAGAAGATGCATGCACATATCGACTTTGGACACTTAAAATATCGATTTTTAGCATGTTTTGAGCCTATATTTTGAAAATACTCTAACTAGGAGTATGCATGTACAGATCGCGTCTGGGACCCAAAAATATCGAATTTTCGGGTGTTTTGAGCCTGAATTTGAGATATAAACGGCTACAGAAGATGCATGCACATATCGACTTTGGACACTTAAAATATCGATTTTTAGCATGTTTTGAGCATATATTTTGAAAACATTCTGGCACTGACTAGACATGTACAGATCACTTCTGGGACCCAAAATTATCAAATTTTCGGGTTTTTTGAGGTTGAATTTGGGATATAAACGGGTGCAGAAGATGCATACACATATTGACTTTGGGCACCTAAAATATCGATTTTCAGCATGTTTTGGGCCTGTACTTTGAAAATACTCTAACTAGAAGTAGGCATGTACAGATCGCTTCAGGGACCCCAAAATATCGAATTTTCGGGTGTTTTGAACCTGAATTTGAGATATAAACGGGTGCAGAAGATGCATGCACATATCGACTTTGGACACTTAAAATATCGATTTTTAGCATGTTTTGAGCATATATTTTGAAAACATTCTGGCACTGACTAGACATGTACAGATCACTTCTGGGACCCAAAATTATCAAATTTTCGGGTTTTTTGAGGTTGAATTTGGGATATACACGGGTGCAGAAGATGCATACACATATTGACTTTGGGCACCTAAAATATCGATTTTCAGCATGTTTTGGGCCTGTACTTTGAAAATACTCTAACTAGAAGTAGGCATGTACAGATCGCTTCTGGGACCCCAAAATATCGAATTTTCGGGTGTTTTGAACCTGAATTTGAGATATAAACGGGTGCAGAAGATGCATGCACATATCGACTTTGGACACTTAAAATATCGATTTTTAGCATGTTTTGAGCCTATATTTTGAAAATACTCTAACTAGGAGTATGCATGTACAGATCGCTTCTGGGACCCCAAAATATCGAATTTTCGGGTGTTTTGAACCTGAATTTGAGATATAAACGGGTGCAGAAGATGCATGCACATATCGACTTTGGACACTTAAAATATCGATTTTTAGCATGTTTTGAGCCTATATTTTAAAAATACTCTAACTAGGAGTATGCATGTACAGATCGCTTCTGGGACCCAAAAATATCGAATTTTCGGGTGTTTTGAGCCTGAATTTGAGATATAAACGGGTACAGAAGATGCATGCACATATCGACTTTGGACACTTAATATATCGATTTTTAGCTTGTTTTGGGCCTGTAATTTGAAAATACTCTAACACGGAGTAGGCAAGTACAGATCGCTTCTGGGACCCCAAAATATCGAATTTTCGGGTGTTTTGAGCCTGAATTTGATATATAAACGGGTACAGAAGTTGCATCCACATATCGTTTTTGGGCACCTAAAATATCGATTTTCAGCATGTTTTGTGCCTGTATTTTTAAATTACTCTAACTAGGAGTAGGCATGTACAGATCGCTTCTGGGACCCAAACATATCGAATTTTCGGGTGTTTTGAGCCTGAATTTGAGATACAAACGGGCACAGAAGATGCATGCACATATCGACTTTGGACACTTAAAATATCGATTTTTAGCATGTTTTGAGCATATATTTTGAAAACCTTCTAGCACTGACTAGACATGTACAGATCGCTTCTGGGACCCAAAATTATCAAATTTTCGGGGTTTTTGAGGTTGAATTTGGGATATAAACGGGTGCAGAAGATGCATACACATATTGACTATGGGCACCTAAAATATCGATTTTCAGCATGTTTTGGGCCTGTATTTTGAAAATACTCTAACTAGGAGTAGGCATGTACAGATCGCTTCTGGGACCCAAAAATATCGAATTTTCGGGAGTTTTGAGCCTGAATTTGAGATATAAACGGGTGCAGAAGATGCATGCACATATCGACTTTGGACACTTAAAATATCGATTTTTAGCATGTTTTGAGCCTATATTTTGAAAATACTTTAACTAGGAGTATGCATGTACAGATCGCGTCTGGGACCCAAAAATATCGAATTTTCGGGTGTTTTGAGGTTGAATTTGGGATATAAACGGGTGCAGAAGATGCATACACATATTGACTTTGGGCACCTAAAATATCGATTTTCAGCATGTTTTGGGCCTGTACTTTGAAAATACTCTAACTAGGAGTAAGCATTTACAGATCGCTTCTTGGACCCCAAAACATTGAATTTTCGGGTGTTTTGAACCTGAATTTGAGATATAAACGGGTGCAGAATATGCATGCACATATCGACTTTGGATACTTAAAATATCGATTTTTAGCATGTTTTGACCCTATATTTTGAAAATACTCTAACTAGGAGTATGCATGTACAGATCGCTTCTGGGACCCAAAAATATCGAATTTTCGGGTGTTTTGGGCCTGAATTTGAGATATAAACGGGTACAGAAGATGCATGCCATGCACATATCGACTTTGGGCACTTAAAATATCGATTTTTAGCATGTTTTGAGCCTATATTTTGAAAACATTATAGCACTGACTAGACATGTACAGATCGCTTCTGGGACCCAAAATTATCAAATTTTAGGGTGTTTTGAGGTTGAATTTGGGATATAAACGGGTGCAGAAGATGCATACACATATTGACTTTGGGCACCTAAAATATCGATTTTCAGCATGTTTTGGGCCAGTATTTTGAAAATACTCTAACTAGGAGTAGGCATGTACAGATCGGTTCTGACACCCAAAAATATCGAATTTTTGGGTGTTTTGAGCCTGAATTTGAGATATAAACTGGTACAGAAGATGCATGCACATATCGACTTGGGAACTTAAAATATCGATTTTTAGCATGTTTTGAGCCTATATTTTGAAAACATTCTGGCACTGACTAGACATGTACAGATCGCTTCTGGGACCCAAAATTATCAAATTTTCGGGTGTTTTGAGGTTGAATTTGGGATATAAACGGGTGCAGAAGATGCATACACATATTGACTTTGGGCACCTAAAATATCGATTTTCAGCATGTTTTGGGCCTGTATTTTGAAAATACTCTAACTAGGACTAGGCATGTACAGATCGCTTCTGGGACCCAAAAATATCGAATTTTCGGGTGTTTTGAGCCTGAATTTTAGATATAAACGGGTGCAGAAGATGCATGCACATATCGACTTTGGACACTTAAAATATCGATTTTTAGCATGTTTTGAGCCTATATTTTGAAAATACTCTAACTAGGAGTATGCATGTACAGATCGCGTCTGGGAACCAAAAATATCGAATTTTCGGGTATTTTGAGCCTGAATTTGAGATATAAACGGCTACAGAAGATGCATGCACATATCGACTTTGGACACTTAAAATATCGATTTTTAGCATGTTTTGAGCCTATATTTTGAAAACATTCTAGCACTGACTAGACATGTACAGATCACTTCTGGGACCCAAAATTATCGAATTTTCGGGTGTTTTGAGGTTGAATTTGGGATATAAACGGGTGCAGAAGATGTATACATATATTGACTTTGGGCACCTAAAATATCGATTTTTAGCATGTTTTGGGCCTGTATTTTGAAAATACTCTAACTAGGAGTATGCATGTACAGATCGCTTCTGGGACCCAAAAATATCGAATTTTCGGGTGTTTTGAGCCTGAATTTGAGATATAAACGGGTACAGAAGATGCATGCACATATCGACTTTGGACACTTAAAATATCGATTTTTGGCATGTTTTAAGCCTATATTTTGAAAACATTCTAGCACTGACTAGACATGTACAGATCGCTTCTGGGACCCAAAATTATCAAATTTTCGGGTTTTTTGAGGTTGAATTTGGGATATAAACGGGTGCAGAAGATGCATACACATATTGACTTTGGGCACCTAAAATATCGATTTTCGGCATGTTTTGGGCATGTACTTTGAAAATACTCTAACTAGGAGTAGGCATGTACAGATCGCTTCTGGGACCCCAAAATATCGAATTTTCGGGTGTTTTGAACCTGAATTTGAGATATAAACGGGTGCAGAAGATGCATGCACATATTGACTATGGGCACCTAAAATATCGATTTTCAGCATGTTTTGGGCCTGTATTTTGAAAATACTCTAACTAGGAGTAGGCATGTACAGATCGCTTCTGGGACCCAAAAATATCGAATTTTCGGGTGTTTTGAGCCTGAATTTGAGATATAAACGGGTGCAGAAGATGCATGCACATATCGACTTTGGACACTTAAAATATCGATTTTTAGCATGTTTTGAGCCTATATTTTGAAAATATTTTAACTAGGAGTATGCATGTACAGATCGCGTCTGGGACCCAAAAATATCGAATTTTCGGGTGTTTTGAGGTTGAATTTGGGATATAAACGGGTGCAGAAGATGCATACACATATTGACTTTGGGCACCTAAAATATCGATTTTCAGCATGTTTTGGGCCTGTACTTTGAAAATACTCTAACTAGGAGTAGGCATGTACAGATCGCTTCTTGGACCCCAAAATATCGAATTTTCGGGTGTTTTGAACCTGAATTTGAGATATAAACGGGTGCAGAAGATGCATGCACATATCGACTTTGGACACTTAAAATATCGATTTTTAGCATGTTTTGAGCCTATATTTTGAAAATACTCTAACTAGAAGTATGCATTTACAGATCGCTTCTGGGACCCCAAAACATCGAATTTTCGGGTGTTTTGAACCTGAATTTGAGATATAAACGGGTGCAGAATATGCATGCACATATCGACTTTGGACACTTAAAATATCGATTTTTAGCATGTTTTGACCCTATATTTTGAAAATACTCTAACTAGGAGTATGCATGTACAGATCGCTTCTGGGACCCAAAAATATCGAATTTTCGGGTGTTTTGGGCCTGAATTTGAGATATAAACGGGTACAGAAGATGCATGCACATATCGACTTTGGGCACTTAAAATATCGATTTTTAGCATGTTTTGAGCCTATATTTTGAAAACATTATAGCACTGACTAGACATGTACAGATCGCTTCTAGGACCCAAAATTATCAAATTTTCGGGTGTTTTGAGGTTGAATTTGGGATATAAACGGGTGCAGAAGATGCATACACATATTGACTTTAGGCACCTAAAATATCGATTTTCAGCATGTTTTCGGCCTGTATTTTGAAAATACTCTAACTAAGACTAGGCATGTACAGATCGCTTCTGGGACCCAAAAATATCGAATTTTTGATTGTTTTGAGCCTGAATTTGAGATATAAACGGGTGCAGAAGATGCATGCACATATCGACTTTGGACACTTAAAATATCGATTTTTAGCATGTTTTGAGCCTATATTTTGAAAATACTCTAACTAGGAGTATGCATGTACAGATCGCGTCTGGGACCCAAAAATATCGAATTTTCGGGTGTTTTGAGCCTGAATTTGAGATATAAACGGCTACAGAAGATGCATGCACATATCGACTTTGGACACTTAAAATATCGATTTTTAGCATGTTTTGAGCCTATATTTTAAAAACATTCTAGCACTGACTAGACATGTACAGATCACTTCTGGGACCCAAAATTATCGAATTTTCGGGTGTTTTGAGGTTGAATTTGGGATATAAACGGGTGCAGAAGATGTATACATAGTTTGACTTTGGGCACCTAAAATATCGATTTTCAGCATGTTTTGGGCCTGTATTTTGAAAATACTCTAACTAGGAGTAGGCATGAACAGATCGCTTCTGGGACCCAAAAATATCGAATTTTCGGGTGTTTTGAGCCTGAATTTGAGATATAAACGGGTACAGAAGATGCATGCACATATCGACTTTTGACACTTAAAATATCGATTTTTGGCATGTTTTAAGCCTATATTTTGAAAACATTCTAGCACTGACTAGACATGTACAGATAGCTTCTGGGACCCAAAATTATCAAATTTTCGGGTTTTTTGAGGTTGAATTTGGGATATAAACGGGTGCAGAAGATGCATACACATATTGACTTTTGGCACCTAAAATATCGATTTTCAGCATGTTTTGGGCCTGTACTTTGAAAATACTCTAACTAGGAGTAGGCATGTACAGATAGCTTCTGGGACCCCAAAATATCGAATTTTCGGGTGTTTTGAACCTGAATTTGAGATATAAACGGGTGCAGAAGATGCATGCACATATCGACTTTGGACACTTAAAATATCGATTTTTAGCATGTTTTGAGCCTATATTTTGAAAATACTCTAACTAGGAGTATGCATGTACAGATCGCTTCTGGGACCCCAAAATATCGAATTTTCGGGTGTTTTGAACCTGAATTTGAGATATAAACGGGTGCAGAAGATGCATGCACATATCGACTTTGGACACTTAAAATATCGATTTTTAGCATGTTTTGAGCCTATATTTTGAAAATACTCTAACTAGGAGTATGCATGTACAGATCGCTTCTGGGACCCAAAAATATCGAATTTTCGGGTGTTTTGAGCCTGAATTTGAGATATAAACGGGTACAGAAGATGCATGCACATATCGACTTTGGACACTTAAAATATCGATTTTTAGCATGTTTTGAGCCTATATTTTGAAAATATTTTAACTAGGAGTATGCATGTACAGATCGCGTCTGGGACCCCAAAATATCGAATTTTCGGGTGTTTTGAGCCTGAATTTGATATATAAACGGGTACAGAAGATGCATCCACATATCGTTTTTGGGCACCTAAAATATCGATTTTCAGCATGTTTTGGGCCTGTATCTTGAAAATACTCTAACTAGGAGTAGGCATGTACAGATCGCTTCTGGGACCCAAACATATCGAATTTTCGGGTGTTTTGAGCCTGAATTTGAGATACAAACGGGCACAGAAGATGCATGCACATATCGACTTTGGACACTTAAAATATCGATTTTTAGCATGTTTTGAGCATATATTTTGAAAACATTCTAGCACTGACTAGACATGTACAGATCGCTTCTGGGACCCAAAATTATCAAATTTTCGGGTGTTTTGAGGTTGAATTTGGGATATAAACGGGTGCAGAAGATGCATACACATATTGACTATGGGCACCTAAAATATCGATTTTCAACATGTTTTGGGCCTGTATTTTGAAAATACTCTAACTAGGAGTAGGCATGTACAGATCGCTTCTGGGACCCAAAAATATCGAATTTTCGGGTGTTTTGAGCCTGAATTTGAGATATAAACGGGTGCAGAAGATGCATGCAGATATCGACTTTGGACACTTAAAATATCGATTTTTAGCATGTTTTGAGCCTATATTTTGAAAATACTTTAACTAGGAGTATGCATGTACAGATCGCGTCTGGGACCCAAAAATATCGAATTTTCGGGTGTTTTGAGGTTGAATTTGGGATATAAACGGGTGCAGAAGATGCATACATACACAAATTGACTTTGGGCACCTAAAATATCGATTTTCAGCATGTTTTGGGCCTGTACTTTGAAAATACTCTAACTAGGAGTAGGCATGTACAGATCGCTTCTTGGACCCCAAAATATCGAATTTTTGGGTTTTTTGAACCTGAATTTGAGATATAAACGTGTGCAGAAGATGCATGCACATATCGACTTTGGACACTTAAAATATTGATTTTTAGCATGTTTTGAGCCTATATTTTGAAAATACTCTAACTAGGAGTATGCATGTACAGATCGCTTCTGGGACCCCAAAATATCGAATTTTCGGGTGTTTTGAACCTGAATTTGAGATATAAATGGGTGCAGAAGATGCATGCACATATCGACTTTGGACACTTAAAATATCGATTTTTAGCATGTTTTGAGCCTATATTTTGAAAATACTCTAACTAGGAGTATGCATGTACAGATCGCTTCTGGGACCCAAAAATATCGAATTTTCGGGTGTTTTGAGCCTGAATTTGAGATATAAACGGGTACAGAAGATGCATGCACATATCGACTTTGGGCACTTAAAATATCGATTTTTATCATGTTTTGAGCCTATATTTTGAAAACATTATAGCACTGACTAGACATGTACAGATCACTTCTGGGACCCAAAATTATCGAATTTTCGGGTGTTTTGAGGTTGAATTTGGGATATAAACGGGTGCCGAAGATGCATACACATATGGACTTTGGTCACCTAAAATATCGATTTTCAGCTTGTTTTGGGCCTGTATTTTGAAAATACTCTAACACGGAGTAGGCAAGTACAGATCGCTTCTGGGACCCCAAAATATCGAATTTTCGGGTGTTTTGAGCCTGAATTTGAGATATAAACGGGAACAGAAGATGCATCCACATATCGACTTTGGGCACCTAAAATATCGATTTTCAGCATGTTTTGGGACTGTATTTTGAAAATACTCTAACTAGGAGTAGGCATGTACAGATTGCTTCTGGAACCCAAAAATATCGAATTTTCGGGTGTTTTGAGCCTGAATTTGAGATATAACCGGGTACAGAAGATGCATGCACATATCGACTTTGGACACGTAAAATATCGATTTTTAGCATGTTTTGAGCCTATCTTTTGAAAACATTCTAGCACTGACTAGACATGTACAGATCGCTTCTGGGACCCAAAATTATCAAATTTTCGGGTGTTTTGAGGTTAAATTTGGGATATAAACGGGTGCAGAAGATGCATACACATTGGGCACCTAAAATATCGATTTTCAGCATGTTTTGGGGCTGTATTTTGAAAATACTCTAACTAGGAGTAGGCATGTACAGATCGCTTCTGGGACCCAAAAATATCGAATTTTCGGGTGTTTTTGAGCCTGAATTTGAGATATAAACGGGTGCAGAAGATGCATGCACATATCGACTTTGGACACTTAAAATATCGATTTTTAGCATGTTTTGAGCCTATATTTTGAAAATACTTTAACTAGGAGTATGCATGTACAGATCGCGTCTGGGACCCAAAAATATCGAATTTTCGGGTGTTTTGAGGTTGAATTTGGGATATAAACGGGTTCAGAAGATGCATACACATATTGACTTTGGGCACCTAAAATATCGATTTTCAGCATGTTTTGGGCCTGTACTTTGAAAATACTCTAACTAGGAGTAGGCATGTACAGATCGCTTCTTGGACCCCAAAATATCGAATTTTCGGGTGTTTTGAACCTGAATTTGAGATATAAACGGGTGCAGAAGATGCATGCACATATCGACTTTGGACACTTAAAATATCGATTTTTAGCATGTTTTGAGCCTATATTTTGAAAATACTCTAACTAGGAGTATGCATGTACAGATCGCTTCTGGGACCCCAAAATATCGAATTTTCGGGTGTTTTGAACCTGAATTTGAGATATAAACGGGTGCAGAAGATGCATGCACATATCGACTTTGGACACTTAAAATATCGATTTTTAGCATGTTTTGAGCCTATATTTTGAAAATACTCTAACTAGGAGTATGCATGTACAGATCGATTTTGGGACCCAAAAATATCGAATTTTCGGGTGTTTTGAGCCTGAATTTGAGATATAAACGGGTACAGAAGATGCATGCACATATCGACTTTGGGCACTTAAAATATCGATTTTTAGCATGTTTTGAGCCTATATTTTGAAAACATTATAGCACTGACTAGACATTAACAGATCACTTCTGGGACCCAAAATTATCGAATTTTCGGGTGTTTTGAGGTTGAATTTGGGATATAAACGGGTGCAGAAGATGCATACACATATGGACTTTGGTCACCTAAAATATCGATTTTCAGCTTGTTTTGGGCCTGTATTTTGAAAATACCCTAACACGGAGTAGGCAAGTACAGATCGCTTCTGGGACCCCAAAATATCGAATTTTCGGGTCTTTTGAGCCTGAATTTGAGATATAAACGGGTACAGAAGATGCATCCACATATCGACTTTGGGCACCTAAAATATCGATTTTCAGCATGTTTTGGGACTGTATTTTGAAAATACTCTAACTAGGATTAGGCATGTACAGATTGCTTCTGGAACCCAAAAATATCGAATTTTCGGGTGTTTTGAGCCTGAATTTGAGATATAACCGTGTACAGAAGATGCATGCACATATCGACTTTGGACACTTAAAATATCGATTTTTAGCATGTTTTGAGCCTATATTTTGAAAACATTCTAGCACTGACTAGACATGTACAGATCGCTTCTGGGACCCAAAATTATCAAATTTTCGGGTGTTTTGAGGTTAAATTTGGGATATAAACGGGTGCAGAAGATGCATACACATATTGACTTTGGGCACCTAAAATATCGATTTTCAGCATGTTTTGGGGCTGTATTTTGAAAATACTCTAACTAGGAGTAGGCATGTACAGATCGCTTCTGGGACCCAAAAATATCGAATTTTTGGGTGTTTTGAGCCTGAATTTGAGATATAAACGGGTGCAGAAGATGCATGCACATATCGACTTTGGACACTTAAAATATCGATTTTTAGCATGTTTTGAGCCTATATTTTGAAAATACTCTAACTAGGAGTATGCATGTACAGATTGCTTCTGGGACCCAAAAATATCGAATTTTCGGGTGTTTTGAGCCTGAATTTGAGATATAAACGGGTACAGAAGATGCATGCACATATCGACTTTGGACACTTAAAATATCGATTTTTAGCATGTTTTGAGCCCATATATTTTGAAAACATTCTAGCACTGACTAGACATGTACAGATCACTTCTGGGACCCAAAATTATCGAATTTTCGGGTGTTTTGAGGTTGAATTTGGGATATAAACGGGTGAAGAAGATGCATACATATATTGACTTTGGGCACCTAAAATATTGATTTTCAGCATGTTTTGGGTCTGTATTTTGAAAATACTCAAACTAGGAGTAGGCATGTACAGATCGCTTCTGGGACCCCAAAATATCGAATTTCCGGGTGTTTTGAGCCTGAATTTGAGATATAAACGGGTTCAGAAGATGCATGCACATATCGACTTTGGACACTTAAAATATCGATTTTTAGCATGTTTTGAGCCTATATTTTGAAAACATTCTAGCACTGACTAGACATGTACAGATCGCTTCTGGGACCCAAAATTATCAAATTTTCTGGTGTTTTGAGGTTGAATTTGGGATATAAACGGGTGCAGAAGATGCATACACATATTGACTTTGGGCACCTAAAATATCGATTTTCAGCATGTTTTGGGCCTGTACTTTGAAAATACTCTAACTAGGAGTAGGCATGTACAGATAGCTTCTGGGACCCCAAAATATCGAATTTTCGGGTGTTTTGAGCCTGAATTTGAGATATAAACGGGTGCAGAAGATGCATGCACATATCGACTTTGGACACTTAAAATATCGATTTTTAGCATGTTTTGGGACTGTATTTTGAAAATATTCTAACTAGGAGTAGGCATGTACAGATAGCTTATGGGACCCAAAAATATCGAATTTTCGGGTGTTTTGAGCCTGAATTTGAGATATAAACGGGTACAGAAGATGCATGCACATATCGGCTTTGGACACTTAAAATATCGATTTTTAGAATGTTTTGAGCCTATATTTTGAAAACATTATAGCACTGACTAGACATGTACAGATCGCTTCTGGGACCCAAAAATATCAAATTTTCGGGTGTTTTGAGCCTGAATTTGAGATATAAACGGGTGCAGAAGATGCATGCACATATCGACTTTAGACACTTAAAATATCGATTTTTAGCATGTTTTGAGCCTATATTTTGAAAATACTCTAACTAGGAGTATGCATGTACAGATCGCTTCTGGGACCCAAAAATATCGAATTTTCGGGTGTTTTGAGCCGGAATTTGAGATATAAACGGGTACAGAAGATGCATGCACATATCGACTTTTGGGCACCTAAAAGATCGATTTTCAGTATGTTTTGGGCCTGTATTTTGAAAATACTCTAACACGGAGTAGGCATGTACAGTTCGCTTCTGGGACCCCAAAATATCGAATTTTCGGGTGTTTTGGGCCTGAATTTGAGATATCGACTTTGGGCACCTAAAATATCGATTTTAGCATGTTTCGGGCCTATATTTTGAAAATATTCTAGCACTAAGTAGGCATGTACAGATCGCTTCTGGGACCCAAAAATACCGAATTTTCGGGTGTTTTGAGCCTGAATTTGAGATATAAACGGGTACAGAAGATGCATACACATATTGACTTTGGGCACCTAAAATATCGATTTTCAGCATGTTTTGGGCCTATATTTTGAAAATACTGTAACTAGGAGTAGGCATGTACAGATCACTTCTGGGACCCAAAAATATCGAATTTTCGTGTGTTTTGAGCCTTAATTTGAGATATAAACACGTACAGATGATGCATGCACATACAGATTTTTGACACTTAAAATATCGATTTTTAGCATGTTTTGAGCCTATATTTTGAAAACATTCTAGCACTGACTAGACATGTACAGATCGCTTCTGGGACCCAAAATTATCGAATTTTCGATTGTTTTGAGCCTGAATTTGAGATATAAACGGGTGCAGAAGATGCATGCACATATCGACTTTGGACACTTAAAATATCGATTTTTAGCATGTTTTGAGCCTATATTTTGAAAATACTCTAACTAGGAGTATGCATGTACAGATCGCGTCTGGGACCCAAAAATATCGAATTTTCGGGTGTTTTGAGCCTGAATTTGAGATATAAACGGCTACAGAAGATGCATGCACATATCGACTTTGGACACTTAAAATATCGATTTTTAGCATGTTTTGAGCCTATATTTTAAAAACATTCTAGCACTGACTAGACATGTACAGATCACTTCTGGGACCCAAAATTATCGAATTTTCGGGTGTTTTGAGGTTGAATTTGGGATATAAACGGGTGCAGAAGATGTATACATAGTTTGACTTTGGGCACCTAAAATATCGATTTTCAGCATGTTTTGGGCCTGTATTTTGAAAATACTCTAACTAGGAGTAGGCATGAACAGATCGCTTCTGGGACCCAAAAATATCGAATTTTCGGGTGTTTTGAGCCTGAATTTGAGATATAAACGGGTACAGAAGATGCATGCACATATCGACTTTTGACACTTAAAATATCGATTTTTGGCATGTTTTAAGCCTATATTTTGAAAACATTCTAGCACTGACTAGACATGTACAGATAGCTTCTGGGACCCAAAATTATCAAATTTTCGGGTTTTTTGAGGTTGAATTTGGGATATAAACGGGTGCAGAAGATGCATACACATATTGACTTTTGGCACCTAAAATATCGATTTTCAGCATGTTTTGGGCCTGTACTTTGAAAATACTCTAACTAGGAGTAGGCATGTACAGATAGCTTCTGGGACCCCAAAATATCGAATTTTCGGGTGTTTTGAACCTGAATTTGAGATATAAACGGGTGCAGAAGATGCATGCACATATCGACTTTGGACACTTAAAATATCGATTTTTAGCATGTTTTGAGCCTATATTTTGAAAATACTCTAACTAGGAGTATGCATGTACAGATCGCTTCTGGGACCCCAAAATATCGAATTTTCGGGTGTTTTGAACCTGAATTTGAGATATAAACGGGTGCAGAAGATGCATGCACATATCGACTTTGGACACTTAAAATATCGATTTTTAGCATGTTTTGAGCCTATATTTTGAAAATACTCTAACTAGGAGTATGCATGTACAGATCGCTTCTGGGACCCAAAAATATCGAATTTTCGGGTGTTTTGAGCCTGAATTTGAGATATAAACGGGTACAGAAGATGCATGCACATATCGACTTTGGACACTTAAAATATCGATTTTTAGCATGTTTTGAGCCTATATTTTGAAAATATTTTAACTAGGAGTATGCATGTACAGATCGCGTCTGGGACCCCAAAATAGCGAATTTTCGGGTGTTTTGAGCCTGAATTTGATATATAAACGGGTACAGAAGATGCATCCACATATCGTTTTTGGGCACCTAAAATATCGATTTTCAGCATGTTTTGGGCCTGTATCTTGAAAATACTCTAACTAGGAGTAGGCATGTACAGATCGCTTCTGGGACCCAAACATATCGAATTTTCGGGTGTTTTGAGCCTGAATTTGAGATACAAACGGGCACAGAAGATGCATGCACATATCGACTTTGGACACTTAAAATATCGATTTTTAGCATGTTTTGAGCATATATTTTGAAAACATACTAGCACTGACTAGACATTTACAGATCGCTTCTGGGACCCAAAATTATCAAATTTTCGGGTGTTTTGAGGTTGAATTTGGGATATAAACGGGTGCAGAAGATGCATACACATATTGACTATGGGCACCTAAAATATCGATTTTCAACATGTTTTGGGCCTGTATTTTGAAAATACTCTAACTAGGAGTAGGCATGTACAGATCGCTTCTGGGACCCAAAAATATCGAATTTTCGGGTGTTTTGAGCCTGAATTTGAGATATAAACGGGTGCAGAAGATGCATGCAGATATCGACTTTGGACACTTAAAATATCGATTTTTAGCATGTTTTGAGCCTATATTTTGAAAATACTTTAACTAGGAGTATGCATGTACAGATCGCGTCTGGGACCCAAAAATATCGAATTTTCGGGTGTTTTGAGGTTGAATTTGGGATATAAACGGGTGCAGAAGATGCATACATACACAAATTGACTTTGGGCACCTAAAATATCGATTTTCTGCATGTTTTGGGCCTGTACTTTGAAAATACTCTAACTAGGAGTAGGCATGTACAGATCGCTTCTTGGACCCCAAAATATCGAATTTTTGGGTTTTTTGAACCTGAATTTGAGATATAAACGTGTGCAGAAGATGCATGCACATATCGACTTTGGACACTTAAAATATTGATTTTTAGCATGTTTTGAGCCTATATTTTGAAAATACTCTAACTAGGAGTATGCATGTACAGATCGCTTCTGGGACCCCAAAATATCGAATTTTCGGGTGTTTTGAACCTGAATTTGAGATATAAATGGGTGCAGAAGATGCATGCACATATCGACTTTGGACACTTAAAATATCGATTTTTAGCATGTTTTGAGCCTATATTTTGAAAATACTCTAACTAGGAGTATGCATGTACAGATCGCTTCTGGGACCCAAAAATATCGAATTTTCGGGTGTTTTGAGCCTGAATTTGAGATATAAACGGGTACAGAAGATGCATGCACATATCGACTTTGGGCACTTAAAATATCGATTTTTAGCATGTTTTGAGCCTATATTTTGAAAACATTATAGCACTGACTAGACATGTACAGATCACTTCTGGGACCCAAAATTATCGAATTTTCGGGTGTTTTGAGGTTGAATTTGGGATATAAACGGGTGCCGAAGATGCATACACATATGGACTTTGGTCACCTAAAATATCGATTTTCAGCTTGTTTTAGGCCTGTATTTTGAAAATACTCTAACACGGAGTAGGCAAGTACAGATCGCTTCTGGAACCCAAAAATATCGAATTTTCGGGTGTTTTGAGCCTGAATTTGAGATATAACCGGGTACAGAAGATGCATGCACATATCGACTTTGGACACTTAAAATATCGATTTTTAGCATGTTTTGAGCCTATCTTTTGAAAACATTCTAGCACTGACTAGACATGTACAGATCGCTTCTGGGACCCAAAATTATCAAATTTTCGGGTGTTTTGAGGTTAAATTTGGGATATAAACGGGTGCAGAAGATGCATACACATTGGGCACCTAAAATATCGATTTTCAGCATGTTTTGGGGCTGTATTTTGAAAATACTCTAACTAAGAGTAGGCATGTACAGATCGCTTCTGGGACCCAAAAATATCGAATTTTCGGGTGTTTTTGAGCCTGAATTTGAGATATAAACGGGTGCAGAAGATGCATGCACATATCGACTTTGGACACTTAAAATATCGATTTTTAGCATGTTTTGAGCCTATATTTTGAAAATACTTTAACTAGGAGTATGCATGTACAGATCGCGTCTGGGACCCAAAAATATCGAATTTTCGGGTGTTTTGAGGTTGAATTTGGGATATAAACGGGTGCAGAAGATGCATACACATATTGACTTTGGGCACCTAAAATATCGATTTTCAGCATGTTTTGGGCCTGTACTTTGAAAATACTCTAACTAGGAGTAGGCATGTACAGATCGCTTCTTGGACCCCAAAATATCGAATTTTCGGGTGTTTTGAACCTGAATTTGAGATATAAACGGGTGCAGAAGATGCATGCACATATCGACTTTGGACACTTAAAATATCGATTTTTAGCATGTTTTGAGCCTATATTTTGAAAATACTCTAACTAGGAGTATGCATGTACAGATCGCTTCTGGGACCCCAAAATATCGAATTTTCGGGTGTTTTGAACCTGAATTTGAGATATAAACGGGTGCAGAAGATGCATGCACATATCGACTTTGGACACTTAAAATATCGATTTTTAGCATGTTTTGAGCCTATATTTTGAAAATACTCTAACTAGGAGTATGCATGTACAGATCGCTTTTGGGACCCAAAAATATCGAATTTTCGGGTGTTTTGAGCCTGAATTTGAGATATAAACGGGTACAGAAGATGCATGCACATATCGACTTTGGGCACTTAAAATATCGATTTTTAGCATGTTTTGAGCCTATATTTTGAAAACATTATAGCACTGACTAGACATTAACAGATCACTTCTGGGACCCAAAATTATCGAATTTTCGGGTGTTTTGAGGTTGAATTTGGGATATAAACGGGTGCAGAAGATGCATACACATATGGACTTTGGTCACCTAAAATATCGATTTTCAGCTTGTTTTGGGCCTGTATTTTGAAAATACCCTAACACGGAGTAGGCAAGTACAGATCGCTTCTGGGACCCCAAAATATCGAATTTTCGGGTGTTTTGAGCCTGAATTTGAGATATAAACGGGTACAGAAGATGCATCCACATATCGACTTTGGGCACCTAAAATATCGATTTTCAGCATGTTTTGGGACTGTATTTTGAAAATACTCTAACTAGGATTAGGCATGTACAGATTGCTTCTGGAACCCAAAAATATCGAATTTTCGGGTGTTTTGAGCCTGAATTTGAGATATAACCGTGTACAGAAGATGCATGCACATATCGACTTTGGACACTTAAAATATCGATTTTTAGCATGTTTTGAGCCTATATTTTGAAAACATTCTAGCACTGACTAGACATGTACAGATCGCTTCTGGGACCCAAAATTATCAAATTTTCGGGTGTTTTGAGGTTAAATTTGGGATATAAACGGGTGCAGAAGATGCATACACATATTGACTTTGGGCACCTAAAATATCGATTTTCAGCATGTTTTGGGCCTGTACTTTGAAAATACTCTAACTAGGAGTAGGCATGTACAGATAGCTTCTGGGACCCCAAAATATCGAATTTTCGGGTGTTTTGAGCCTGAATTTGAGATATAAACGGGTGCAGAAGATGCATGCACATATCGACTTTGGACACTTAAAATATCGATTTTTAGCATGTTTTGGGACTGTATTTTGAAAATATTCTAACTAGGAGTAGGCATGTACAGATAGCTTATGGGACCCAAAAATATCGAATTTTCGGGTGTTTTGAGCCTGAATTTGAGATATAAACGGGTACAGAAGATGCATGCACATATCGGCTTTGGACACTTAAAATATCGATTTTTAGAATGTTTTGAGCCTATATTTTGAAAACATTATAGCACTGACTAGACATGTACAGATCGCTTCTGGGACCCAAAAATATCAAATTTTCTGGTGTTTTGAGCCTGAATTTGAGATATAAACGGGTGCAGAAGATGCATGCACATATCGACTTTAGACACTTAAAATATCGATTTTTAGCATGTTTTGAGCCTATATTTTGAAAATACTCTAACTAGGAGTATGCATGTACAGATCGCTTCTGGGACCCAAAAATATCGAATTTTCGGGTGTTTTGAGCCGGAATTTGAGATATAAACGGGTACAGAAGATGCATGCACATATCGACTTTTGGGCACCTAAAAGATCGATTTTCAGTATGTTTTGGGCCTGTATTTTGAAAATACTCTAACACGGAGTAGGCATGTACAGTTCGCTTCTGGGACCCCAAAATATCGAATTTTCGGGTGTTTTGGGCCTGAATTTGAGATATCGACTTTGGGCACCTAAAATATCGATTTTAGCATGTTTTGGGCCTATATTTTGAAAATATTCTAGCACTAAGTAGGCATGTACAGATCGCTTCTGGGACCCAAAAATACCGAATTTTCGGGTGTTTTGAGCCTGAATTTGAGATATAAACGGGTACAGAAGATGCATACACATATTGACTTTGGGCACCTAAAATATCGATTTTCAGCATGTTTTGGGCCTATATTTTGAAAATACTGTAACTAGGAGTAGGCATGTACAGATCGCTTCTGGGACCCAAAAATATCGAATTTTCGTGTGTTTTGAGCCTTAATTTGAGATATAAACACGTACAGATGATGCATGCACATACAGATTTTTGACACTTAAAATATCGATTTTTAGCATGTTTTGAGCCTATATTTTGAAAACATTCTAGCACTGACTAGACATGTACAGATCGCTTCTGGGACCCAAAATTATCGAATTTTCGATTGTTTTGAGCCTGAATTTGAGATATAAACGGGTGCAGAAGATGCATGCACATATCGACTTTGGACACTTAAAATATCGATTTTTAGCATGTTTTGAGCCTATATTTTGAAAATACTCTAACTAGGAGTATGCATGTACAGATCGCGTCTGGGACCCAAAAATATCGAATTTTCGGGTGTTTTGAGCCTGAATTTGAGATATAAACGGCTACAGAAGATGCATGCACATATCGACTTTGGACACTTAAAATATCGATTTTTAGCATGTTTTGAGCCTATATTTTAAAAACATTCTAGCACTGACTAGACATGTACAGATCACTTCTGGGACCCAAAATTATCGAATTTTCGGGTGTTTTGAGGT
This sequence comes from Petrolisthes cinctipes, assembly GCA_033782935.1. Lineage (NCBI taxonomy): Eukaryota > Metazoa > Arthropoda > Malacostraca > Decapoda > Porcellanidae > Petrolisthes > Petrolisthes cinctipes. The sequence goes on along the minus strand of JAWQEG010001012.1, from coordinate 489,917 downwards.
TGAATTTGGGATATAAACGGGTGCAGAAGATGTATACATAGTTTGACTTTGGGCACCTAAAATATCGATTTTCAGCATGTTTTGGGCCTGTATTTTGAAAATACTCTAACTAGGAGTAGGCATGAACAGATCGCTTCTGGGACCCAAAAATATCGAATTTTCGGGTGTTTTGAGCCTGAATTTGAGATATAAACGGGTACAGAAGATGCATGCACATATCGACTTTTGACACTTAAAATATCGATTTTTGGCATGTTTTAAGCCTATATTTTGAAAACATTCTAGCACTGACTAGACATGTACAGATAGCTTCTGGGACCCAAAATTATCAAATTTTCGGGTTTTTTGAGGTTGAATTTGGGATATAAACGGGTGCAGAAGATGCATACACATATTGACTTTTGGCACCTAAAATATCGATTTTCAGCATGTTTTGGGCCTGTACTTTGAAAATACTCTAACTAGGAGTAGGCATGTACAGATAGCTTCTGGGACCCCAAAATATCGAATTTTCGGGTGTTTTGAACCTGAATTTGAGATATAAACGGGTGCAGAAGATGCATGCACATATCGACTTTGGACACTTAAAATATCGATTTTTAGCATGTTTTGAGCCTATATTTTGAAAATACTCTAACTAGGAGTATGCATGTACAGATCGCTTCTGGGACCCCAAAATATCGAATTTTCGGGTGTTTTGAACCTGAATTTGAGATATAAACGGGTGCAGAAGATGCATGCACATATCGACTTTGGACACTTAAAATATCGATTTTTAGCATGTTTTGAGCCTATATTTTGAAAATACTCTAACTAGGAGTATGCATGTACAGATCGCTTCTGGGACCCAAAAATATCGAATTTTCGGGTGTTTTGAGCCTGAATTTGAGATATAAACGGGTACAGAAGATGCATGCACATATCGACTTTGGACACTTAAAATATCGATTTTTAGCATGTTTTGGGCCTATATTTTGAAAATATTCTAGCACTAAGTAGGCATGTACAGATCGCGTCTGGGACCCCAAAATATCGAATTTTCGGGTGTTTTGAGCCTGAATTTGAGATATAAACGGGTACAGAAGATGCATACACATATTGACTTTGGGCACCTAAAATATCGATTTTCAGCATGTTTTGGGCCTGTATCTTGAAAATACTCTAACTAGGAGTAGGCATGTACAGATCGCTTCTGGGACCCAAAAATATCGAATTTTCGTGTGTTTTGAGCCTTAATTTGAGATATAAACGGGTACAGATGATGCATGCACATACAGATTTTTGACACTTAAAATATCGATTTTTAGCATGTTTTGAGCCTATATTTTGAAAACATTCTAGCACTGACTAGACATGTACAGATCGCTTCTGGGACCCAAAATTATCGAATTTTCGGGTGTTTTGAGGTTGAATTTGAGATATAAACGAGTGCAGAAGATGCATACACATGTTGACTTTGGGCACCTAAAATATCGATTTTCAGCATGTTTTGGGCATGCATCTGAGTAGGCATGTACAGATCGCTTCTGGGACCCCAAAATATCGAATTTTCGGGTGTTTTGAGCCTGAATTTGAGATATAAACGGGTAGAGAAGATGCATGCACATATCGAGGAGTAGGTATGTACAGTTCGCTTCTGGGACCCCAAAATATCGAATTTTTGGGTGTTTTGGGCCTGAATTTGAGATATCGACTTTGGGCACCTAATATATCGATTTTTAGCATGTTTTGGGCCTATTTTTTGAAAATATTCTAGCACTAAGTAGGCATGTAACGATCACTTCTGGGACCCCAAAATATCGAATTTTCGGGTGTTTTTAGCCTGAATTTGATATATAAACGGGTACAGATGATGCATGTACATATCGATTTTGGACACTTAAAATATCGATTTTTACCATGTTTGGAGCCTATATTTTGAAAACATTCTAGCACTGACTAGACATGTACAGATCGCTTCTGGAACCCAAAATAATCGAATTTTCGGATGTATTGAAGTTGAATTTGAGATATAAACGAGTGCAGAAGATGCATACACATGTTGACTTTGGGCACCTAAAATATCGATTTTCAGCATGTTTTGGGCCTGCATCTGAGTAGGCATGTACAGATCGCTTCTGGGACCCCAAAATATCGAATTTTTGGGTGTTTAGAGCCTGAATTTGAGATATAAACGGGTAGAAAAGATGCATGCACATATAGACTTTGGGCACCTAAAATATCGATTTTCAGCATGTTTTGGGCCTGCATCTGAGTAGGCATGTACAGTTCGCTTCTGGGACCCCAAAATATCGAATTTTCGGGTGTTTTGGGCCTGAATTTGAGATATCGACTTTGGGCACCTAAAATATCTATTTTTAGCATGTTTTGGGCCTATATTTTGAAAATATTCTAGCACTAAGTAGGCATGTACAGATCACTTCTGAGACCCCAAAATATCGAATTTTCTTGTGTTTTGATCCTGAATTTGAGATATAAACGGGTACAGATGATGCATGCACATACCGATTTTGGACACTTAAAATATCGATTTTTAGCATGTTTTGAGCCTATATTTTGAAAACATTCCAGCACTGACTGGACATGTACAGATCGCTTCTGGGATCCAAAATTATCGAATTTTCGGGTGTTTTGAGGTTGAATTTGAGATATAAACGAGTGCAGAAGATGCATACACATGTTGACTTTGGGCACCTAAAATATCGATTTTCAGCATGTTTTGGGCCTGCATCTAAGTAGGCATGTACAGATCGCTTCTGGGACCCCAAAATATCGAACTTTCGGGTGTTTGGAGCCTGAATTTGAGATATAAACGGGTACAGAAGATGCATGCACATATCGACTTTTGGGCACCTAAAATATCGATTTTGAGCATGTTTTGGGTCTATATCTTGAAAACATTCTAACTAGGAGTAGGGATGTACAGATCGCTTTTGGGACCCAAAAATACCGAATTTTCGGGTGGTCTGAGCCTGAATTTGAGATATAAACGGGTACAGAAGATGCATGCACATATCGACTTTGGACACTTAAAATATCGATTTTTAGCATGTTTTAAGCCTATATTTTGAAAACATTCTAAGACTGACTAGACATGTACAGATCGCTTCTGGGACCCAAAATTATCGAATTTTCGGGTGTTTTGAGGTTGAATTTGAGATATAAACGAGTGCATAAGATGCATACACATGTTGACTTTGGGCACCTAAAATATCGATTTTCAGCATGTTTTGGGCTTGCATCTTAGTAGGCATGTACAGATCGCTTCTGGGACCCCAAAATATCGAATTTTCGGGTTTTTGGAGCCTGAACTTGAGATATAAACGGGTACAGAAGATGCATGCACATATCGACTTTTGAGCACCTAAAAGATTGATTTTCAGTATGTTTTAGGCCTGTATTTTGAAAATACTCTAACACGGAGTAGGCAAGTACAGTTCGCTTCTGGGCCGCCAAAATATCGAATTTTCGGGTGTTTTTGGCCTGAATTTGAGATATCGACTTTGGGCACCTAAAATATCGATTTTTAGCATGTTTTGGGCCTATTATTTGAAAACATTCTAGCACTGAATAGACATGTACAGATCGCTTCTGGGACCCAAAATTATCAAATTTTCGGATGTTTTGAGATTGAATTTGGGATATAAACGGGTGCAGAAGATGCATACACATATTGACTTTGGTCACCTAAAATATCTATTTTCAGCTTGTTTTGGGCCTGTATTTTGAAAATACTCTAACACGGAGTAGGCAAGTACAGATCGCTTCTGGGACCCCAAAATATCGAATTTTCGGGTGTTTTGAGCATGAATTTGAGATATAAACGGGTACAGAAGATGCATCCACATATCGACTTTGGGCACTTAAAATATCGATTTTCAGCATGTTTTAGGCCTGTATTTTGAAAATACTCTAACTAGGAGTAGGCATGTACAGATCGCTTCTGGGACCCAAAAATATCGAATTTTCGGGTGTTTTGGGCTTAAATTTGAGATATAAACGGGTACAGAAGATGCATGCACATATCGACTTTGGACACTTAAAATATCAATTTTTAGCATGTTTTAAGCCTATATTTTAAAAAACATTCTAGCACTGACTAGACATGTACAGATCGCTTCTGGGACCCAAAATTATCGAATTTTCGGGTGTTTTGAGGTTGAATTTGAGATATAAACGAGTGCAGAAGATGCATGCACATATCGACTTTTGGGAACCTAAAAGATTGATTTTCAGTATGTTTTGGGCCTGTATTTTGAAAATACTCTAACACGGAGTAGGCATGTACAGTTCGCTTCTGGGACCCCAATATATCGAATTTTCGGGTGTTTTGGGCCTGAATTTGAGATATCGACTTTGGGCACCTAAAATATCGATTTTTAGCATGTTTTGGGCCTATATTTTGAAAATATTCTAGCACTAAGTAGGCATGTACAGATCACTTCTGGGACCCCAAAATATCGAATTTTCGGGTGTTTTGAGCCTGAATTTGAGATATAAACGGGTACAGATGATGCATGCACATATCGACTTTGGACAATTAAAATATCGATTTTCAGCTTGTTTTGGGCCTGTAATTTGAAAATACTCTAACACGGAGTAGGCAAGTACAGATCGCTTCTGGGACCCTAAAATATCGAATTTTCGGGTGTTTTGAGCCTGAATTTGAGATATAAACGGGTACAGAAGATGCATCCACATATCGACTTTTGGGCAACTAAAAGATCGATTTTCAATATGTTTTAGGCCTGTATATTGAAAATACTCTAACACGGAGTAGGCATGTACAGATCGCTTCTGGGACCCCAAAATATCGAATGTTCGGGTGTTTTGAGCCTGAATTTGAGATATAAACGGGTACAGAAGATGCATGCACGTAATGACTTTGGGCACCTAAAATTTCGATTTTGAGCATGTTTTGGGTCTGTATCTTGAAAACATTCTAACTAGGAGTAGGGATGTACAGATCGCTTCTAGGACCCAAAAATACCGAATTTTCGGGTGTTTTGAGCCTGAATTTGAGATATAAACGGGTACAGAAGAAGCATGCACATATCGACTTTGGACACTTAAAATATCGATTTTTAGCATGTTTTAAGCCTTTATTTTGAAAACATTCTAGCACTGACTAGACATGTACAGATCGCTTCCGGGACCCAAAATTATCGAATTTTCGGGTGTTTTGAGGTTGAATTTGAGATATGAACGAGTGAAGAAGATGCATACACATGTTGGCTTTGGGCACCTAAAATATCGATTTTCAGCATGTTTTGGGCCTGCATCTGAGTAGGCATGTACAGATCGCTTCTGGGACCACAAAATATCGAATTTTCGGGTGTTTGGAGCCTGAATTTGAGATATAAACGGGTACAGAAGATGCATGCACATATCGACCTTTGGGCACCTAAAAGATCAATTTTCAGTATGTTTTGGGCCTATATTTTGAAAATACTCTAACACGGAGTAGGCATGTACAGTTCGCTTTTGGGACCCCAAAATATCGAATCTTTGGGTGTTTTGGGCCTGAATTTGAGATATCGACTTTGGGCACCTAAAATATCAATTTTTAGCATGTTTTGGGTCTGTATCTTGAAAACATTTTAACTAGGAGTAGGGATGTACAGATCGCTTTTAGGACCCAAAAATATCGAATTTCGGGTGGTTTGAGCCTGAATTTGAGATATAAACGGGTAGAGAAGATACAAGCACATATTGACTGTGGGCACATAAAATATCGATTTTCAGTATGTTTTGGGCCTTTATTTTGAAAATACTCTAACTAGGAGTAGGCATGTACAGATCGCTTTTGGGACCCAAAAATATCGAATTTTCGGGTGTTTTGAGCCTGAATTTGAGATATCGACTTTGGGCACCTAAAATATCGATTTTCAGCATGTTTTGGGCTTGCATCTGAGTACACATGTACAGATCGCTTCTGGGACCCCAAAATATCGAATTTTCGGGTGTTTGGAGCCTGAATTTGAGATATAAACGGGAGCAGAAGATGCATGCACATATCGACTTTGGACACTTAAAATATCGATTTTTAGCATGTTTTGAGCCTATATTTTGAAAACATTCTAGCACTGAGTAGGCATGTAATGATCGCTTCTGGGACCCAAAAATACTGAATTTTCGGGTGTTTTGAGCCTGAATTTGAGATATAAACGGGTACAGATGATGCATGCACATATCGACTTTGGACACTTAAAATATCGATTTGTAGCATGTTTTGAGCCTATATTTTAAAAACATTTTAGCACTGAGTAGGCATGTACAGATCGCTTCGGGGACCCTAAAATATCGAATTTTAGGGTGTTTTGAGCCTGAATTTGAGATATAAACGGGTACAGATGATGCATACACATATTGACTTTGGTCACCTAAAATATCGATTTTATGCTTGTTTTGGGCCTGTAATTTGAAAATACTCTAACACGGAGTAGGCAAGTACAGTTCGCTTCTGGGACCCCAAAATATCGAATTTTTGGGTGTTTTGGGCCTGAATTTGAGATATCGACTTTGGGCACCTAAAATATCGATTTTTAGCATGTTTTGGGCCTATATATTTAAAATATTCTAGAACTAAGTAGGCATGTACAGATCACTTCTGGGACCCCAAAATATCGAATTTTCGGGTGTTTTGAGCCTGAATTTGAGATATAAACGGGTAGAGAAGATGCATGCACATATCGAGGAGTAGGCATGTACAGTTCGTTTCTGAGACCCCAAAATATCGAATTTTCGGGTGTTTTGGGCCTGAATTTGAGATATCGACTTTGGGCACCTAAAATATCGATTTTTAGCATGTTTTGGGCCTATATTTTGAAAATATTCTAGCACTAAGTAGGCATGTACCGATCACTTCTGGAACCCCAAAATATCGAATTTTCGGGTGTTTTTAGCCTGAATTTGATATATAAACGGGTACAGATGATGCATGCACATATCGATTTTGGACACTTAAAATATCGATTTTTAGCATGTTTGGAGCCTATATTTTGAAAACATTCTAGCACTGACTGGACATGTACAGATCGCTTCTGGGACCCAAAATTATCGAATGTTCGGGTGTTTTGAGGTTGAATTTGAGATATAAACGAGTGCAGAAGATGCATACACATGTTGACTTTGGGCACCTAAAATATCGATTTTCAGCATGTTTTGGGCCTGCATCTGAGTAGGCATGTACAGATCGCTTCTGGGACCCCAAAATATCGAATTTTCGGGAGTCTAGAGCCTGAATTTGAGATATAAACGGGTAGAAAAGATGCATGCACATATTGACTTTCGACACCTAAAATATCGATTTTCAGCATGTTTTGGGCCTGTATTTTGAAAATTCTCAAACACGGATTAAGCATGTACAGTTCGCTTCTATGACCCCAAAATATTGAATTTTCGGGTGTTTTGGGCCTGAATTTGAGATATCGACTTTGGGCACCTAAAATATCGATTTTTAGCATGTTTTGGGCCTATATTTTGAAAATATTCTAGCACTAAGTAGGCATGTACAGATCACTTCTGGGACCCCAAAATATCGAATTTTTGGGTGTTTTGAGCCTGAATTTGAGATATAAACGGGTACAGATGATGCATGCACATATCGATTTTGGACACTTAAAATATCGATTTTTAGCATGTTTTGAGCTTATATTTTGAAAACATTCCAGCACTGACTAGACATGTACAGATCGCTTCTGGGACCCAAAAATATCGAATTTTCGGGTGTTTTGAGGTTGAATTTGGGATATAAACGGGTGCAGAAGATGCATACACATATTGATTTTAATCACCTAAAATATCGATTTTCAGCATGATTTGGGCCTGTATTTTGAAAATATTCTAACACGGAGTAGGCATGTACAGTTCGCCTCTGAGACCCCAAAATATCGAATTTTCGGGTGTTTGGGGCCGGAATTTGAGATATCGACTTTGGGCACCTAAAATATCGATTTTCAGCTTGTTTTGGGCCTGTATTTTGAAAATACTCTAACACGGAGTAGGCAAGTACAGATCGCTTCTGGGACCCCAAAATATCGAATTTTCGTGTGTTTTGAGCCTGAATTTGAGATATAAACGGGTACAGAAGATGCATCCACATATCGACTTTTGGACACCTAAAAGATCGATTTTCAGTATGTTTTGGGCCTCTATATTGAAAATACTCAAACACGGAGTAGGCATGTACAGATCGATTCTGGGACCCCAAAATATCGAATTTTTGGGTGTTTTGGGCCTGAATATGAGATATCGACTTTGGGCACCTAAAATATCGATTTTTAGCATGTTTTGGGTCTGTATCTTGAAAACATTCTAACTAGGAGTAGGGATGTACAGATCGCTTCTAGGACCCAAAAATACCGAATTTTCGGGTGTTTTGAAGTTGAATTTGAGATATAAACGAGTGCAGAAGATGCATACACATGTTGACTTTGGTCACCTAAAATATCGATTTTCATCATGTTTTGGGCCTGCATCAGAGTAGGCATGTACAGATCGCTTCCGGGACCCCAAAATATCGAATTTTCGGGTGTTTTGAGCCTGAATTTGAGATATAAACGGGTACAAATGATGCATGCACATATCGACTTTGAACACTTAAAATATCGATATTTAGCATGTTTTGAGCCTATATTTTGAAAAATTCTAGCACTGAGTAGGCATGTTCAGATCGCTTCTGGGACCCAAAAATATCGTATTTTCCGGTGTTTTGAGGTTGAATTAGGGATATAAACGGGTACAGACTTTTGGGCACCTACAAGATCGATTTTCAGTATGTTTTGGGCCTGTATATTGAAAATACTCTAACACGGAGTAAGCATGTACAGATCGCTTCTGGGACCCCAAAATTTCGAATTTTTGGGTGTTTTGGGCCTGAATTTGAGATATCGACTTTGGGCACCTAAATTATCGATTTTTAGCATGTTTTGGGCCTGTATATTGAAAATACTCTAACACGGAGTAGGTAAGTACCGATCGCTTCTGGGACCCCAAAATATCGAATTTTCGTGTGTTTTGAGAATGAATTTGAGATATAAACGGGTTCAGAAGATGCATCCACATATCGACTTTTGGGCACCTAAAAGATCGATTTTCAGTATGTTTTGGGCCTGTATATTGAAAATACTCAAACACGGAGTAGGCATGTACAGATCGCTTCTGGGACCCCAAAATATCGAATTTTTGGGTGTTTTGGGCCTGAATTTGAGATATCGACTTTGGGCACCTAAAATATCGATTTTTAGCATGTTTTGGGCCTATATTTTGAAAATATTCTAGCACTGAGTAGGCATGTACAGATCGCTTCTAGGACCCAAAAATACCGAATTTTCGGGTGTTTTGAAGTTGAATTTGAGATATAAACGAGTGCAGAAGATGCATACACATGTTGACTTTGGTCACCTAAAATATCGATTTTCATCATGTTTTGGGCCTGCATCAGAGTAGGCATGTACAGATCGCTTCTGGGACCCAAAAATACCGAATTTTCGGGTGTTTTGAGCCTGAATTTGAGATATAAACGGGTACAAATGATGCATGCACATATCGACTTTGAACACTTAAAATATCGATATTTAGCATGTTTTGAGCCTATATTTTGAAAAATTCTAGCACTGAGTAGGCATGTTCAGATCGCTTCTGGGACCCAAAAATATCGTATTTTCCGGTGTTTTGAGGTTGAATTAGGGATATAAACGGGTACAGACTTTTGGGCACCTACAAGATCGATTTTCAGTATGTTTTGGGCCTGTATATTGAAAATACTCTAACACGGAGTAAGCATGTACAGATCGCTTCTGGGACCCCAAAATTTCGAATTTTTGGGTGTTTTGGGCCTGAATTTGAGATATCGACTTTGGGCACCTAAATTATCGATTTTTAGCATGTTTTGGGCCTGTATATTGAAAATACTCTAACACGGAGTAGGTAAGTACCGATCGCTTCTGGGACCCCAAAATATCGAATTTTCGTGTGTTTTGAGAATGAATTTGAGATATAAACGGGTTCAGAAGATGCATCCACATATCGACTTTTGGGCACCTAAAAGATCGATTTTCAGTATGTTTTGGGCCTGTATATTGAAAATACTCAAACACGGAGTAGGCATGTACAGATCGCTTCTGGGACCCCAAAATATCGAATTTTTGGGTGTTTTGGGCCTGAATTTGAGATATCGACTTTGGGCACCTAAAATATCGATTTTTAGCATGTTTTGGGCCTATATTTTGAAAATATTCTAGCACTGAGTAGGCATGTACAGATCGCTTCTGGGTCCCCAAAATATCGGATTTTCGGTGTTTTGAGCCTGAATTTGAGATATAAACGGGTACAGAAGATGAATGCACATATCGACTTTTGGGCACCTAAAATATCGATTTTGAGCATGTTTTGGGTCTGTATCTTGAAAACATTCTAACTAGGAGTAGGGATGTACAGATCGCTTCTGGGACCCAAAAATACCGAATTTTCGGGTGTTTTGAGGTTGAATTTGAGATATAAACGAGTGCAGAAGATGCATACACATGTTGACTTTGGGCACCTAAAATATCGATTTTCATTATGTTTTGGTCCTGCATCTGAGTAGGCATGTACAGATCGCTTCTGGGACCCCAAAATATCGAATTTTCGGGTGTTTTGAGCCTGAATTTAAGATATAAACGGGTACAGAAGATGCATGCACATATCGACTTTTGGGCACCTAACAGATCGATTTTCAGTATGTTTTGGCCCTGTATTTTGAAAATACTCTAACACGGAGTAGGCATATACAGTTCGCTTCTGGGACCCCAAAATATCGAATTTTCGGGTGTTTTGGGCCTGAATTTGAGATATCGACTTTGGGCACTTAAAATATCGATTTTTAGCATCTTTTAGGCCTATATTTTGAAAATATTCTAGCACTGTGTAGGCATGTACAGATAACTTTTCGGACCCCAAAATATCGAATTTTCGGGTGTTTTGAGCTTGAATTTGAGATATAAACGGGTACAGATGATGCATGCACATATCGACTTTGGACACTTAAAATATCGATTTTTAGCATGTTTTGAGCCTATATTTTGAAAATATTCTAGCACTGAGTAGGCGTGTACAGATCGCTTCTGGGACCCCAAAATATCGAATTTTCGGGTGTTTTGAGCCTGAATTTGAGATATAAACGGGTACAGAAGATGCATGCACATATCGACTTTTGGGCACCTAAAAGATCGATTTTCAGTATGTTTTGGGCCTGTATATTGAAAATACTCTAACACGGAGTAGGCATGTACAGATCGCTTCTGGGACCCCAAATTATCGAATTATTGGGTGTTTTGGGCCTGAATTTGAGATATTGACTTTGGGCACCTAAAATATCGATTTTTAGCATGTTTTGGGCCTATATTTTGAAAAAATTCTAGCACTGTCTAGGGATGTACAGATTGCTTCTGGGACCCAAAAATATCGTATTTTCCGGTGTTTTGAGGTTGAATTAGGGATACAAAAGGGTACAGAAGATGCATGCACATATCGACTTTTGGGCACCTAAAAGATCGATTTTCAGTATGTTTTGGGCCTGTATATTGAAAATACTCTACCACGGAGTAAGCATGTACAGATCGCTTCTGGGACCCCAAAATTTCGAATTTTTGGGTGTTTTGGGCCTGAATTTGAGATATCGACTTTGGGCACCTAAAATATCGATTTTCAGCATGTTTTGGGCCTATATTTTGAAAATATTCTAGCACTGAGTAGGCATGTACAGATCGCTTCTGGGACCCCAAAATATCGAATTTTCGGGTGTTTTGAGCCTGAATTTGAGATATAAACGTGTACAGAAGATGCATGCACATATCGACGTTTGGGCACCTAACAGATCGATTTTCAGTATGTTTTACGCCTATATTTTGAAAATATTCTAGCACTAAGTAGGCATGTACAGATCACTTCTGGGACGCCAAAATATCGAATTCTCGGGTGTTTTGAGCCTGAATTTGAGATATAAACGGATACAGATGATGCATGCACATATCGACTTTGGACACTTAAAATATCGATTTTTAGCATGTTTTGAGCCTATATTTTGAAAAAATTCTAGCACTGAGTAGGCATGTACAGATCGCTTCTGGGACCCCAAAATATCGTATTTTCGGGTGTTTTGAGGTTGAATTTGGGATATAAACGGGTACAGAAGATGCATGCACATATCGACTTTTGGGCACCTAAAAGATAGATTTTCAGTATGTTTTGGGCCTGTATTTTGAAAATACTCTAACACGGAGTAGGCATATACAGTTCGCTTCTGGGACCCCAAAATATAGAATTTTCGGGTGTTTTGGGCCTGAATTTGAGATATCGACTTTGGGCACTTAAAATATCGATTTTTAGCATGTTTTAGGCCTATATTTTGAAAATATTCTAGCACTAAGTAGGCATGTACAGATTACTTCTAGGACCCCAAAATATCGAATTTTCGGGTGTTTTGAGCCTGAATTTGAGATATAAACGGATACAGATGATGCATGCACATATCGACTTTGGACACTTAAAATATCGATTTTTAGCATGTTTTGAGCCTATATTTTGAAAAAATTCTAGCACTGAGTAGGCATGTACAGATCGCTTCTGGGACCCCAAAATATCGTATTTTCGGGTGTTTTGAGGTTGAATTTGGGATATAAACGGGTACAGAAGATGCATGCACATATCGACTTTTGGGCACCTAAAAGATAGATTTTCAGTATGTTTTGGGCCTGTATTTTGAAAATACTCTAACACGGAGTAGGCATATACAGTTCGCTTCTGGGACCCCAAAATATAGAATTTTCGGGTGTTTTGGGCCTGAATTTGAGATATCGACTTTGGGCACTTAAAATATCGATTTTTAGCATGTTTTAGGCCTATATTTTGAAAAAATTCTAGCACTGTGTAGGCATGTACAGAGATCGCTTCTGGGACCCCAAAATATCGAATTTTCGGGTGTTTTGAGCCAGAATTTGAGATATAAACGGGTACAGAAGATGCATGCACATATCGATTTTGGACACTTAAAATATCGATTTTAGCATGTTTTGAGCCTATATTTTGAAAACATTCCAGCACTGACTAGACATGTACAGATCGCTTCTGGGACCCAAAAATATCGAATTTTCGGGTGTTTTGAGGTTGAATTTGGGATATAAACGGGTGCAGAAGATGCATACACATATTGATTTTAATCACCTAAAATATCGATTTTCAGCATGATTTGGGCCTGTATTTTGAAAATATTCTAACACGGAGTAGGCATGTACAGTTCGCCTCTGAGACCCCAAAATATCGAATTTTCGGGTGTTTGGGGCCGGAATTTGAGATATCGACTTTGGGCACCTAAAATATCGATTTTCAGCTTGTTTTGGGCCTGTATTTTGAAAATACTCTAACACGGAGTAGGCAAGTACAGATCGCTTCTGGGACCCCAAAATATCGAATTTTCGTGTGTTTTGAGCCTGAATTTGAGATATAAACGGGTACAGAAGATGCATCCACATATCGACTTTTGGACACCTAAAAGATCGATTTTCAGTATGTTTTGGGCCTCTATATTGAAAATACTCAAACACGGAGTAGGCATGTACAGATCGATTCTGGGACCCCAAAATATCGAATTTTTGGGTGTTTTGGGCCTGAATATGAGATATCGACTTTGGGCACCTAAAATATCGATTTTTAGCATGTTTTGGGTCTGTATCTTGAAAACATTCTAACTAGGAGTAGGGATGAACAGATCGCTTCTAGGACCCAAAAATACCGAATTTTCGGGTGTTTTGAGGTTGAATTTGAGATATAAACGAGTGCAGAAGATGCATACACATGTTGACTTTGGTCACCTAAAATATCGATTTTCATCATGTTTTGGGCCTGCATCAGAGTAGGCATGTACAGATCGCTTCCGGGACCCCAAAATATCGAATTTTCGGGTGTTTTGAGCCTGAATTTGAGATATAAACGGGTACAAATGATGCATGCACATATCGACTTTGAACACTTAAAATATCGATATTTAGCATGTTTTGAGCCTATATTTTGAAAAATTCTAGCACTGAGTAGGCATGTTCAGATCGCTTCTGGGACCCAAAAATATCGTATTTTCCGGTGTTTTGAGGTTGAATTAGGGATATAAACGGGTACAGACTTTTGGGCACCTACAAGATCGATTTTCAGTATGTTTTGGGCCTGTATATTGAAAATACTCTAACACGGAGTAAGCATGTACAGATCGCTTCTGGGACCCCAAAATTTCGAATTTTTGGGTGTTTTGGGCCTGAATTTGAGATATCGACTTTGGGCACCTAAATTATCGATTTTTAGCATGTTTTGGGCCTGTATATTGAAAATACTCTAACACGGAGTAGGTAAGTACCGATCGCTTCTGGGACCCCAAAATATCGAATTTTCGTGTGTTTTGAGAATGAATTTGAGATATAAACGGGTTCAGAAGATGCATCCACATATCGACTTTTGGGCACCTAAAAGATCGATTTTCAGTATGTTTTGGGCCTGTATATTGAAAATACTCAAACACGGAGTAGGCATGTACAGATCGCTTCTGGGACCCCAAAATATCGAATTTTTGGGTGTTTTGGGCCTGAATTTGAGATATCGACTTTGGGCACCTAAAATATCGATTTTTAGCATGTTTTGGGCCTATATTTTGAAAATATTCTAGCACTGAGTAGGCATGTACAGATCGCTTCTGGGTCCCCAAAATATCGGATTTTCGGTGTTTTGAGCCTGAATTTGAGATATAAACGGGTACAGAAGATGAATGCACATATCGACTTTTGGGCACCTAAAATATCGATTTTGAGCATGTTTTGGGTCTGTATCTTGAAAACATTCTAACTAGGAGTAGGGATGTACAGATCGCTTCTGGGACCCAAAAATACCGAATTTTCGGGTGTTTTGAGGTTGAATTTGAGATATAAACGAGTGCAGAAGATGCATACACATGTTGACTTTGGGCACCTAAAATATCGATTTTCATTATGTTTTGGTCCTGCATCTGAGTAGGCATGTACAGATCGCTTCTGGGACCCCAAAATATCGAATTTTCGGGTGTTTTGAGCCTGAATTTAAGATATAAACGGGTACAGAAGATGCATGCACATATCGACTTTTGGGCACCTAACAGATCGATTTTCAGTATGTTTTGGCCCTGTATTTTGAAAATACTCTAACACGGAGTAGGCATATACAGTTCGCTTCTGGGACCCCAAAATATCGAATTTTCGGGTGTTTTGGGCCTGAATTTGAGATATCGACTTTGGGCACTTAAAATATCGATTTTTAGCATGTTTTAGGCCTATATTTTGAAAATATTCTAGCACTAAGTAGGCATGTACAGATTACTTCTAGGACCCCAAAATATCGAATTTTCGGGTGTTTTGAGCCTGAATTTGAGATATAAACGGGTACAGATGATGCATGCACATATCGACTTTGGACACTTAAAATATCGATTTTTAGCATGTTTTGAGCCTATATTTTGAAAAAATTCTAGCACTGAGTAGGCATGTACAGATCGCTTCTGGGACCCCAAAATATCGTATTTTCGGGTGTTTTGAGGTTGAATTTGGGATATAAACGGGTACAGAAGATGCATGCACATATCGACTTTTGGGCACCTAAAAGATAGATTTTCAGTATGTTTTGGGCCCGTATTTTGAAAATACTCTAACACGGAGTAGGCATATACAGTTCGCTTCTGGGACCCCAAAATATAGAATTTTCGGGTGTTTTGGGCCTGAATTTGAGATATCGACTTTGGGCACTTAAAATATCGATTTTTAGCATGTTTTAGGCCTATATTTTGAAAAAATTCTAGCACTGTGTAGGCATGTACAGAGATCGCTTCTGGGACCCCAAAATATCGAATTTTCGGGTGTTTTGAGCCAGAATTTGAGATATAAACGGGTACAGAAGATGCATGCACATATCGACTTTTGGGCACCTAAAAGATCGATTTTCAGTATGTTTTGGGCCTGTATATTGAAAATACTCTAACACGGAGTAGGCATGTACAGATCGCTTCTGGGACCCCAAATTATCGAATTATTGGGTGTTTTGGGCCTGAATTTGAGATATTGACTTTGGGCACCTAAAATATCGATTTTTAGCATGTTTTGGGCCTATATTTTGAAAATATTCTAGCACTGAGTAGGCGTGTACAGATCGCTTCTGGGACACCAAAATATCGAATTTTCGGGTGTTTTGAGCCTGAATTTGAGATATAAACGGGTACAGAAGATGCATGCACATATCGACTTTTGGGCAGCTAAAATATCGATTTTGAGCATGTTTTAAGTCTGTATCTTGAAAACATTCTAACTAGGAGTAGGGATGTTCAGATAGCTTCTAAGACCCAAAAATACCGAATTTTCGGGTGTTTTGAGGTTGAATTTGAGATGTAAACGAGTGCAACACATGTTTTCTTTGGGCACCTTAAATATCGATTTTCATCATGTTTTGGGCCTGCATCTGAGTAGGCATGTACAGATCGCTTCTGGGACCCAAAAATATCGTATTTTTGGGTGTTTTGAGGTTGATTTTGAGATATAAAGGGGTACAGAAGATGCATCCACATATCGACTTTTGGGCACCTAAAAGATCGATTTTCAGTATGTTTTGGGCCTGTATTTTGAAAACACTCTAACATGGAGTAGGCATGTACAGTTCGCTGTACATGCATGCACATATCGACTTTCGACAATTAAAATATCGATTTTTAGCATGTTTTGAGCCTATATTTTGAAAACATTCTAGCACTGAGTAGGCATGTACAGATCGCTTCTGGGACCACAAAATATCGAATTTTCGGGTGTTTTCAGGTTGAAATTGGGATATAAACGGGTACAGAAGATGCATGCACATATCGACTTTTGGGCACCTAAAAGATCGATTTTCAGTATGTTTTGGGCCTGTATTTTGAAAATACTCTAACACGGATTAGGCATGTACAGTTCGCTTCTGGGACCACAAAATATCGAATTTTCGGGTGTTTTGGGCCTGAATTTGAGATATCGACTTTGGGCATTTAAAATATCGATTTTTAGCATGTTTTGGGCCTATATTTTGAAAATATTCTAGCACTAATTAGGCATGTACAGATCACTTCTGGGACCCAAAAATATCGAATTTTCGGGTGTTTTGAGGTTGAATTTGGGATATAAACGGGTGCAGAAGATGCATACACATATTGACTTTGGTCACCTAAAATATCGATTTTCAGCTTCTTTTGGGCCTGTATTTTGAAAATACTCTAACACGGAGTAGGCAAGTACAGATCGCTTCGGGGACCCCAAAATATCGAATTTTTGGGTGTTTTGGGCTTGAATTTGAGATATCGACTTTGTGCACCTAAAATATCGATTTTTAGCATGTTTTGGGCCTATATTTTGAAAATATTCTAGCACTGAGTAGGCATGTACAGATCGCTTCTGGGACCCCAAAATATCGAATTTCGGTTGTTTTGAGCCTGAATTTGAGATATAAACGGGTACAGAAGATGCATGCACATATCGACTTTTGGGCACCTAAAATATCGATTTTGAGCATGTTTTGGGTCTGTATCTTGAAAACATTCTAACTAGGAGTAGGGAAGTACAGATCGCTTCTGGGACCCCAAAATATCGAATTTTCGGGTGTTTTGAGCCTGAATTTGAGATATAAACGGGTACAGAAGATGCATGCACATATCGACTTTTGGGCACCTAAAAGATCAATTTTCAGTATGTTTTGGGCCTGCATTTTGAAAATACTCTAACACGGATTAGGCATGTACAGTTCGCTTCTGGGACCCCAAAATATCGAATTTTCGGGTGTTTTGGGCCAGAATTTGAGATATCGACTTTGGGCACTTAAAATATCGATTTTTAGCATGTTTTGGGCCTATATTTTGAAAATAATCTATCACTAAGTAGGCATGTACAGATCACTTCTGGGACCCCAAAATATCGAATTTTCGGGTGTTTGGAGCCTGAACTTGAGATATAAACGGGTACAGATGATGCATGCACATATCGACTTTGGACACTTAAAATATCGACTTTTAGCATGTTTTGGGCCTATATTTTGAAAATATTCTAGCACTGAGTAGGCATGTACAGATATCTTCTGGGACCCCCAAATATCGAATTTTTGGGTGTTTTGAGCCTGAATTTGAGATATAAACGGGTACAGACGATGCATGCACATATCGACTTTTGGGCAGCTAAAATATCGATTTTGAGCATGTTTTGGGTCTGTATCTGACAACATTCTAACTAGGAGTAGGGATGTACAGATCGCTTCTGGGACCCAAAAATACCGAATTTTCGGGTGTTTTGAGGTTGAATTTGAGATATAAACGAGTGCAGAAGACGCATACACATGTTGACTTTGGGCACCTAGAATATCGATTTCCAGCCTGTTTTGGGCCTGCATCTGAGTAGGCATGTACAGATCGCATCTGGGACCCCAGAATATCGAATTTTCGGGTGTTTGAAGCCTAAATTTGAGATATAAACGGGTACAGAAGATGCATGCACATGTCGACTTTTGGGCACCTAAAAGATCGATTTTCAGTATGTTTTGGGCCTGTATCTTGAAAATAATCTAATACGGAGTAGGCATGTACAGTTCGCTTCTGGGACCCCAAAATATCGAATTTTCGGGTGTTTTGGGCCAGAATTTGAGATATCGACTTTGGGCACCTAAAATATCGATTTTTAGCATGTTTTGGGGCTATATTTTGAAAATATTCTAACACTAAGTAGGCATGTACAGATCACTTCTGGGACCCCAAAATATCGAATTTTCGGGTGTTTTGAGCCAGAATTTGAGATATAAACGGGTCCAGATGATGCATGCACATATCGACTTTGGACACTTAAAATATTGACTTTTAGCATGTTTTGGGCCTATATTTTGAAAATATTCTAGCACTGAGTAGGCATGTACAGATATCTTCTGGGACCCCAAAATATCGAATTTTCAGGTGTTTTGAGCCTGAATTTGAGATATAAACGGGTACAGAAGATGCATGCACATATCGACTTTTGGGCAGCTAAAATATCGATTTTGAGCATGTTTTGGGTGTGTGTCTTGAAAACGTTCTAACTAGGAGTAGGGATGTACAGATCGCTTCTGGTACCCAAAAATACCGAATTTTCGGGTGTTTTGAGGTTGAATTTGAGATATAAACGAGTGCAACACCTGTTTACTTTGGGCACCTAAAATATCGATTTTCATCATGTTTTAAGGCCTGCATCTGAGTAGGCATGTACAGATCGCTTCTGGTACCCCAAAATATCGAATTTTCGGGTGTTTTTAGCCTGAATTTGAGATATAAACGGGTACAGAAGATGCATGCACATATCGACTTTTTGGCACCTAAAAGATCAATTTTCAGTATGTTTTGGGCCTGTATTTTGAAAATACTCTAACATGGAGTAGGAATGTACAGATCGCTTCTGGGACCCCAAATTATCGAATTATTGGGTGTTTTTGGCCTGAATTTGAGATATCGACTTTGGGCACCTAAAATATCGATTTTTAGCATGTTTTGGGCCAATATTTTGAAAATATTCTAGCACTGAGTAGGCATGTACAGATCTCTTCTGGGACCCCAAAATATCGAATTTTCGGGTGTTTTGAGCCTGAACTTGAGATATAAACGGGTACAGAAGATGCATGCACATATCGACTTTTGGGCAGCTAAAATATCGATTTTGAGCATGTTTTGGGTCTGTATCTTGAAAACATTCTAAATAGGAGTAGGGATGTACAGATCGCTTCTGGGACCCAAAAATACCGAATTTTCGGGTGTTTTGAGGTTGAATTTGAGATATAAACGAGTGCAACACATGTTTACTTTGGGCACCTAAAATATCGATTTTCAACATGTTTTGGGCCTGCATCTGAGTAGGCATGTACAGGTCGCTTCTGGGACCCCAAAATATCAAATTTTCGGGTGTTTTGAGCCTGAATTTGAGATATAAACGGGTACAGAAGATGCATGCACATATCGACTTTTGGGCACCTATAAGATCGATTTTCAGTATGTTTTGGGCCTGTATTTTGAAAATACTCTAACATGGAGTAGGCATGTACATATCGACTTTCGACACTTAAAATATCGATTTTTAGCATGTTTTGAGCCTATATTTTGAAAACATTCTAGGACTGACTAGACATGTACAGATCGCTTATGGGACCCAAAATTATCGAATTTTCGGGTGTTTTGAGGTTGAATTTGAGATATAAACGAGTGCAGAAGATTAATACACTTGTTGACTTTGGGCACCTAAAATATCGATTTTCATCATGTTTTAAGGCTTGCATCTGAGTAGGCATGTACAGATCGCTTCTGGGACACCAAAATATCGAATTTTCGGGTGTTTGGAGCCTGAACTTGAGATATAAACGGGTACAGATGATGCATGCACATATCGACTTTGGACACTTAAAATATCGACTTTTAGCATGTTTTGGGCCTATATTTTGAAAATATTCTAGCACTGAGTAGGCATGTACAGATATCTTCTGGGACCCCCAAATATCGAATTTTTGGGTGTTTTGAGCCTGAATTTGAGATATAAACGGGTACAGATGATGCATGCACATATCGACTTTGGACACTTAAAATATCGACTTTTAGCATGTTTTGGGCCTATATTTTGAAAATATTATAGCACTGAGTAGGCATGTACAGATATCTTCTGGGACCCCAAAATATCAAATTTTCGGGTGTTTTGAGCCTGAATTTGAGATATAAACGGGTACAGACGATGCATGCACATATCGACTTTTGGGCAGCTAAAATATCGATTTTGAGCATGTTTTGGGTCTGTATCTGACAACATTCTAACTAGGAGTAGGGATGTACAGATCGCTTCTGGGACCCAAAAATACCGAATTTTCGGGTGTTTTGAGGTTGAATTTGAGATATAAACGAGTGCAGAAGACGCATACACATGTTGACTTTGGGCACCTAGAATATCGATTTCCAGCCTGTTTTGGGCCTGCATCTGAGTAGGCATGTACAGATCGCATCTGGGACCCCAGAATATCGAATTTTCGGGTGTTTGAAGCCTAAATTTGAGATATAAACGGGTACAGAAGATGCATGCACATGTCGACTTTTGGGCACCTAAAAGATCGATTTTCAGTATGTTTTGGGCCTGTATCTTGAAAATAATCTAATACGGAGTAGGCATGTACAGTTCGCTTCTGGGACCCCAAAATATCGAATTTTCGGGTGTTTTGGGCCAGAATTTGAGATATCGACTTTGGGCACCTAAAATATCGATTTTTAGCATGTTTTGGGGCTATATTTTGAAAATATTCTAACACTAAGTAGGCATGTACAGATCACTTCTGGGACCCCAAAATATCGAATTTTCGGGTGTTTTGAGCCAGAATTTGAGATATAAACGGGTCCAGATGATGCATGCACATATCGACTTTGGACACTTAAAATATTGACTTTTAGCATGTTTTGGGCCTATATTTTGAAAATATTCTAGCACTGAGTAGGCATGTACAGATATCTTCTGGGACCCCAAAATATCGAATTTTCAGGTGTTTTGAGCCTGAATTTGAGATATAAACGGGTACAGAAGATGCATGCACATATCGACTTTTGGGCAGCTAAAATATCGATTTTGAGCATGTTTTGGGTGTGTGTCTTGAAAACGTTCTAACTAGGAGTAGGGATGTACAGATCGCTTCTGGTACCCAAAAATACCGAATTTTCGGGTGTTTTGAGGTTGAATTTGAGATATAAACGAGTGCAACACCTGTTTACTTTGGGCACCTAAAATATCGATTTTCATCATGTTTTGGGCCTGCATCTGAGTAGGCATGTACAGATCGCTTCTGGGACCCCAAAATATCGAATTTTCGATTGTTTTGAGCCTGAATTTGAGATATAAACGAGTACAGAAGATGCATGCACATATCGACTTTTGGGCATCTAAAATATTGATTTTGAGCATGTTTTGGGTCTGTATCGTGAAAACATTCTAACTAAGAGTAGGGATGTACAGATCGCTTCTAGGACCAAAAAATACCGAATTTTCGGGTGTTTTGAGCCTGAATTTGATATATATAAACGAGTGCAGAAGATGCATACACATGTTGACTTTGGGCACCTAAAATATCGATTTTTAGCATGTTTTGGGCATATATTTTGAAAATATTCTAACACTAAGTAAGCATGTACAGATCACTTCTGGGACCCCAAAATATCGTATTTTCGGGTATTTTTAGCCTGAATTTGAGATATAAACGGGTACAGATGATGCATGCACATATCGACTTTGGACACTTAAAATATCGATTTTTAGCATGTTTTGAGCCTATAATTTGAAAACATTCTAGCACTGAGTATTCATGTACAGATCGCTTCTGGGCCAAAAAATATCGAATTTCCGGGTGTGTTGAGGTTGAATTTGGGATATGAACGGGTGCAGAAGATGCATACACATATTGACTTTGGTCACTTAAAATATCGATTTTCAGCTTGTTTTGGGCCTGTATTTTGAAAATACTCTAACACGGAGTAGGCAAGTAGAGATCGCTTCTGGGACCCCAAAATATCGAATTTTCGGGTGTTTTGAGCCTGAATTTGAGATATAAACGGGTACAGAAGATGCATGCACATATCGACTTTTGGGCACCTTAAGGATCGATTTTCAGTATGTTTTGGGCCTGTATTTTGAAAATACTCTAACACGGAGTAGGCATATACAGTTCGCTTCTGGGACCCAAAAATAACGAATTTTCGGGTGTTTTGGGCCTGAATTTGAGATATGGACTTTGGGCACCTAAAATATCGATTTTTAGCATGTTTTGGGCCTATATTTTGAAAATATTCCAGCACTAAGTAAGCATGTACAGATCACTTCTGGGACCCCAAAATATGGTATTTTCGGGTGTTTTAAGTCTGAATTTGAGATATAAACTGGTACCAATGATGCATGCACATATCGAATTTGGACACTTAAAATATCGATTTTTAGCATTTTTTGAGCCTATTATTTGAAAATACTCTAACACGGAGTAGGCATGTACAGATCGCTTCTGGGACCCAAAAATATCGAATTTTCGAGTGGTTTGAGGTTGAATTTGGGATATAAACGGGTGCAGAAGATGCATGCACATATCGACTTTTGGGCACCTAAAAGATCGTTTTTCAGTAAGTTTTGGGCCTGTATTTTGAAAATACTCTAACACGGAATAGGCATGTACAGTTCGCTTCTGGGACCCCCAAATATCGAATTTTCGGTTGTTTTTGGCCTGAATTTGAGATATCGACTTTGGGCACCTAAAATATCGATTTTTAGCATGTTTTGGGCCTATATTTTGAAAACATTCTAACTAGGAGTAGGGATGTACAGATCGCTTCTAGGACCCAAAAATACCGAATTCTCGGGTGTTTTGAGCCTGAATTTGAGATATAAACGGGTACAGAAGATGCATGTACATATTGACTTTGGGTACCTAAAATATCGATTTTAAGCATGTTTTGGGCTTGTATTTTGAAAATACTCTAACTAGGAGTAGGCATGTACAGATCGCTTCTGGGACCCCAAAATATCGAATTTTCGGGTGTTTTGAGCTTGAATTTGAGATATAAACGGGTACAGAAGATGCATGCACATATCGACTTTGGACACTTAAAATATCGATTTTTAGCATGTTTTGAGCCTATATTTTGAAAACATTCTAGCACTGATTAGACATGTACAGATCGCTTCTGGAACCCAAAATTATCGAATTTTTGGGTGTTTGAAGTTGAATTTGAGATATAAAGGGGTGCAGAAGATGCATACTCATGTTGATTTTGGGCACCTAAAATATCGATTTTCAGCATTTTTTGGGCCTGCATCTGAGTAGGCATGTACAGATCGCTTCTGGGACCCCAAAATATCGAATTTTCGGGTGTTTGGAGCCTGAATTTGAGATATAAACGGGTACAGAAGATGCAAGCACATATCGACTTTTGGGCACCTAAAAGATCGATTTTTAGTATGTTTTGGGCCTGTATTTTGAAAATACTCTAACACGGAGTACGCATGTACTGTTCGCTTCTGGGACCCCAAAATATCGAATTTTCTGGTGTTTTGGAACTTAATTTGAGATATCGTCTTTGGGCACCTAAAATATCGATTTATAGCATGTTTTGGACCTATATTTTGAAAATATTCTAGCACTAAGTAGGCATGTACAGATCACTTCTGGGACCCCAAAATATCGAATTTTCGGGTGTTTTGAGCCTCAATTAGAGATATAAACGGGTACAGATGATGCATGCACATATCGACTTTGGACACTTAAAATATCGATTTTTAGCATGTTTTGAGCCTATATTTTGAAAACATTCTAGCACTGAGTAGGCATGTACAGATCGCTTCTGGGACCGAAAAATATCGAATTTTCGGGTGTTTTGAGGTTGAATTTGGGATAAACGGGTGCAGAAGATGCATACACATATTGACTTTGGTCACCTAAAATATCGATTTTCAGCCTGTTTTGGGCCTATATTTTGAAAAAATTCTAGCACTGAGTAGGCATGTACAGATCGCTTCTGGGACCTAAAAATATTGAATTTTCCGGTTTTCTGAAGTTGAATTTGGGATATAAACGGGTACAGAAGATGCATGCACATATCGACTTTTGCGCACCTAAAAGATCGATTTTCAGTATGTTTTGGGCCTGTATTTTGAAAATACTCTAACACGGAGTAGGCATGTACAATTCGCTTCTGGGACCCCAAAATATCGAATTTTCGGGTGTTTTGGGCCTGAATTTGAGATATCGACTTTAGGCACCTAAAATAACGATTTTTAGCATGTTTTGGGCCTATATGTTGAAAATATTCTAGTACTGAGTAGGCATGTACAGATCGCTTCTGGGACCCCAAAATATCGAATTTTGTGGGTGTTTTGAGCCTGAATTTGAGATATAAACGGGTACAGATGATGCATGGACATTTCGACTTTTGACACTTAAAATATCGATTTTTGCATGCTTTGAGCCTATTTTTTAAAAAAATACTAGCACTGAGTAGGCATGTACCGATCGCTTCTGGGACCCCAAAATATCGAATTTTCGGGTGTTTTGGGCCTGAATTTGAGATATCGACTTTGGGCACCGAAAATATCGACTTTTAGCATGTTTTGGGCCAATATTTTGAAAATATTCTAGCACTAAGTAGGCACTTCTGGGACCCCAAAATATCGAATTTTTCGGTGTTTTGAGCCTGAATTTAAGATATAAACGGGTACAGATGATGCATGCATATATCGACTTTTGGGCACCTAAAAGATCGATTTTCAGTATGTTTTGGGCCTATATTTTGAAAATACTCTAACACGGAGTACGCATGTACAGTTCGCTTCTGGGACCCCAAAATATCGAATTTTCGGGTGTTTTGGGCCTTAATTTGAGATATCGACTTTGGGCACCTAAAATATCGATTTTGAGCATGTTTTGGGTCTGTATCTTGAAAACATTCTAACTAGTAGTAGGGATTTACTGATCGCTTCTAGTACCCAAAAATACCGAATTTTCGGGTGTTTTGAGCCTGAATTTGAGATATAAATGGGTACAGAAGATGCATGCACATATTGACTTTGGGCACCTAAAATATCGATTTTCAGTATGTTTTGGGCCTGTATTTTGAAAATACTTTAACACGGAGTAGGCATGTACAGTTCGCTTCTGGGACCACAAAATATCGAATTTTCGGGTGTTTTGGGCCTGAATTTGAGATATCGACTTTGGGCACTTAAAATATCGATTTTTAGCATGTTTTGGGCCTATATTTTGAAAATAATCTAGCACTAAGTAGGCATGTACATATGACTTCTGGGACCCCAAAATATCGAATTTTCGGGTGTTTTGAGCCTGAATTTGAGATATAAACGGGTACAGATGATGCATGCACATATCGACTTTGGACACTTAAAATATCGATTTTTAGCATGTTTTGAGCCTATATTTTGAAAACATTCTAGCATTGAGTAGGCATGTACAGATCGCTTCTGGGACCCCAAAATATCGAATTTTCGGGTGTTTTGAGGTTGAATTAGGGATATAAACGGGTGCTGAAGATGCATGCACATATCGACTTTTGGGCACCTAACATATCGATTTTCAGTATGTTTTGGGCTTGTATTTTGAAAATACTCTAACACGGAGTAGGCATGTACAGTTCGCTTCTGGGACCACAAAATATCGAATTTTCGGGTGTTTTGGGCCTGAATTTGAGATATCGACTTTGGGCACCTAAAATATCTATTTTTAGCATGTTTTGGGCCTATATTTTGAAAATAATCTAGCACTAAGTAGGCATGTACATATGACTTCAGGGACCCCAAAATATCGATTTTTGGGGGGTTTTGAGCCTGAATTTGAGATATAAACGGGTACAGATGATGCATGCACATATCGACTTTGGACACTTAAAATATCGATTTTTAGCATGTTTTGAGCCTATATTTTGAAAAAATTCTAGCATTGAGTAGGCATGTACAGATCGCTTCTGGGACCCCAAAATATCGAATTTTCGGGTGTTTTGAGGTTGAATTTGGGATATAAACGGGTGCTGAAGATGTATGCACATATCGACTTTTGGGCACCTAACATATCGATTTTCAGTATGTTTTGGGCCTGTATTTTGAAAATACTCTAACACGGAGTAGGCATGTACAGTTTGCTTCTGGGACCCCAAAATATCGAATTTTCGGGAGTTTTGGGCATGAATTTGAGATATCGACTTTGGGCACCTAAAATATCGATTTTTAGCATGTTTTGGGCCTATAATTTAAAAAATATTCTAGCACTAAGTAGGCATGTACAGATCACTTCTTGGACCCCAAAATATCGAATTTTCGGGTGTTTTGGGCTTGAATTTGAGATATCGACTTTGGGCACCTAAAATATCGATTTTTAGCATGTTTTGGTCCTATATTTTGAAAATATTTTAGCACTAAGTAGGCATGTACAGATCACTTCTGGGACCCCAAAATATCGAATTTTCGGGTGTTTTGAGCCTGAATTTGAGATATAAACGGGACAGATTATGCATGCACATATCGACTTTGGACACTTAAAATATCGATTTTTAGCATGTTTTGAGCCTATATTTTGAAAACATTCTAGCACTGAGTAGGCATGTACAGATCGCTTCTGGGATCCATAAATATCGAGTTTTCGGGTGTTTTGAGGTTGATTTTGGGATATAAACTGGTGCAGAAGATGCATACACATATTGACTTTGGTCACCTAAAATATCGATTTTCAGTATGTTTTGGGCCTGTATTTTGAAAATACTTTAACACAGAGTAGGCATGTACAGTTCGCTTCTGGGACCACAAAATATCGAATTTTCGGGTGTTTTGGGCCTGAATTTGAGATATCGACTTTGGGCACCTAAAATATCGATTTTCAGCATGTTTTGGGCCTGCATCTCAGTAGGC
The DNA here is from genome assembly GCA_033782935.1 of Petrolisthes cinctipes. Classification (NCBI taxonomy): domain Eukaryota; kingdom Metazoa; phylum Arthropoda; class Malacostraca; order Decapoda; family Porcellanidae; genus Petrolisthes; species Petrolisthes cinctipes. The sequence goes on along the minus strand of JAWQEG010001012.1, from coordinate 462,429 downwards.
ATGTACAGATCGCTTCTGGGACCCCAAAATATCGAATTTTCGAGTGTTCAGAGACTGAATTTGAGATATACACGGGTACAGAAGATGCATGCACATATCGCCTTTTGGGCACCTAACAGATCGATTTTCAGTATGTTTTGGGCCTGTATTTTGAAAATACTCTAACACGGAGTAGGCATGTACAGTTCGCTTCTGGGACCCCAAAATATCGAATTTTCGGGTGTTTTGGGCATGAATTTGAGATATCGACTTTGGGCACCTAAAATATCGATTTTTTAGCATGTTTTGGGCCTATATTTTTAAAATATACTAGCACTAAGTAGGCATGTACAGATCACTTCTGGGACCCCAAAATATCGAATTTTCGGGTGTTTAGGGCCTGAATTTGAGATATAAACGGGACAGATTATGCATGCACATATCGACTTTGGACAATTAAAATATCGATTTTTAGCATGTTTTGAGCCTATATTTTGAAAACATTCTAGCACTGAGTAGGCATGTACAGATCGCTTCTGGGATCCATAAATATCGAGTTTTCGGGTGTTTTGAGGTTGAATTTGGGATATAAACGGGTGCAGAAGATGCATACACATATTGACTTTGGTCACCTAAAATATCGATTTTCAGTATGTTTTGGGCCTGTATTTTGAAAATACTTTAACACGGAGTAGGCATGTACAGTTCGCTTCTGGGACCACAAAATATCGAATTTTCGGGTGTTTTGGGCCTGAATTTGAGATATCGACTTTGGGCACCTAAAATATCGATTTTTAGCATGTTTTGGGCCTATATTTTGAAAATATTCTAGCTCTAAGAAGGCATGTACAGATCACTTCTGGGACCCCAAAAAATTGAATTTTCGGGTGTTTTGAGGTTGAATTTGGGATATAAACAGGTGCAGAAGATGCATACACATATTGACTTTGGTCACCTAAAATATCGATTTTCAGCTATTTTTGGGCCTGTATTTTGAAAATACTCTAACACGGAGTAGGCAAGTACAGATCGCTTCTGGGACCCCAAAATATCGAATTTTCGGGTGTTTTTAACATGAATTTGAGATATAAACGAGTACAGAAGATTCATCCACATATCGTCTTTTGGGCACCTAAAAGATCGATTTTCAGTATGTTTTGGGCCTGTATATTGAAAATACTCTAACACGGAGTAGGCATGTACTGATCGCTTCTGGGACCCCAAAATATAGAATTTTTGGTTGTTTTGGGCCTGAATTTGAGATATCGACTTTGGGCACCTAAAATATCGATTTAGAGCATGTTTTGGGCTTATATTTTGAAATTATTCTAGCACTGAGTAGGCATGTACAGATCGCTTCTGGGACCCCAAAATATAGAATTTTCGGGTGTTTTGAGCCTGAATTTAAGATATAAACGGGCACAGAAGATGCATGCACCTATCGACTTTTGGGCACCTAAAATATCGATTTTGAGTATGTTTTGGGTCTGTATCTTGAAAACATTCTATCTAGGAGTAGGGATGTACAGATCGCTTCTAGGACCCAAAAATACCGAATATTCGGGTGTTTTAAGCCTGAATTTGAGATATAAACGGGTACAGAAGATACATGTACATATCGACTTTGGGCACCAAAAATATCGATTTTCAGCATGTTTTGGGCCTGTATTTTGAAAATACTCTAACTAGGAGTAGGCATGTACAGATAACTTCTGGGACCCCAAAATATCGAATTTTCGGGTATTTTGAGCCTGAATTTGGGATATAAACGGGTGCAGAAGATGCATACACATATTGACTTAGGTCACCTAAAATATAGATTTTCACCTTGTTTTGGGCCTGTATTTTGAAAATACTCTAACACGGAGTAGGTAAGTACAGATCGCTTCTGGGACCCCAAAATATCGAATTTTCGGGTGTTTTGAGCATGAATTTGAGATATAAACGGGTACAGAAGATACATCTACATATCGACTTTTGGGCACCTAAATGATCGATTTTCAGTATGTTTTGGGCCTCTATATTGAAAATACTCTAACACGGAGTAGGCATGTACAGATCGCTTCTGGGACCCAAAAATATCGAATTTTTGGGTGTTTTGGGCCTGAATTTGAGATATCGACTTTGGGCACCTAAAAGATCGATTTTCAGTATGTTTTGGGCCTGTATTTTGAAAATACTCTAACACGGTGTAGGCATGTACAGTTCGCTTCAGGGACCCCAAAATATCGAATTTTCGGGTGTTTTGGGCCTGAATTTGAGATATCGACCTTGGGCACCTAAAATATCGATTTAGTGCATGTTTTGGGCTTATATTTTGAAATTATTCTAGCACTGAGTAGGCATCTACAGATAGCATCTGGGACCCCAAAATATAGAATTTTCGGGTGTTTTGAGCCTGAATTTGAGATATAAACGGGTACAGAAGATGCATGCACCTATCGACTTTTGGGCACCTAAAATATCGATTTTGAGCATGTTTTGGGTCTGTATCTTGAAAACATTCTAACTAGGAGTAGGGATGTACAGATCGCTTCTAGGACACAAAAATACCGAATATTCGGGTGTTTTGAGCCTGAATTTGAGATATAAACGGGTACAGAAGATACATGTACATATTGACTTTGGGCACCAAAAATATCGATTTTCAGCATGTTTTGGGCCTGTATTTTGAAAATACTCTAACTAGGAGTAGGCATGTACAGATAACTTCTGGGACCCCAAAATATCGAATTTTCGGGTGTTTTGAGCCTGAATTTGGGATATAAACGGGTGCAGAAGATGCATACACATATTGACTTTGGTCACCTAAAATAAAGATTTTCAGCTTGTTTTGGGCCTGTATTTTGAAAATACTCTAACACGGAGTAGGTAAGTACAGATCGCTTCTGGGACCCCAAAATATCGAATTTTCGGGTGTTTTGAGGTTGAATTTGAGATATAAACGAGTACAGAAGATGCATGCACATATCGACTTTTGAGAACCTAAAAGATCGATTTTCAGTATGTTTTGGGCCTCTATATTGAAAATACTCTAGCACGGAGTAAGCATGTACAGATCGCTTCTGGGACCCCAAAATATCGAATTTTCGGGTGTTTTGGGCCTGAATTTGAGATATCGACTTTGGGCACCTAAAATATCGATTTTTAGCATGTTTTGGGCCTATATTTTGAAAATATTCTAGCACTGAGTAGGCATGTACAGATCGCTTCTGGGACCCCAAAACATCGAATTTTCGGGTGTTTTGAGCCTGAATTTGAGATATAAACGGGTACAGAAGATGCATGCACATATCGACTTTTGGGCACTTAAAAGATTGATTTTCAGTATGTTTTGGGCCTGTATTTTGAAAATACTCTAACACGGAGTAGGCATGTACAGTGCGCTTCTGGGACCCCAAAATATCGATTTTTCGGGTGTTTTGGGCCGGAATTTGAGATATCGGATACTTTGGGCACCTAAATTATCGATTTTTAGCATGTTTTGGGTCGATATTTTCAAAATATTCTAGCACTAAGTAGGCATGTACAGATCACTTCTGGGACCCCAAAATATCGAATTTTCGGGTGTTTTGAGGTTGAATTTGGGATATAAACGGGTGCAGAAGATGCATACACTATATTGACTTTGGTCACCTAAAATATCGATTTTCAGCTTGTTTTGGGCCTGTATTTTGAAAATACTCTAACACGGAGTAGGCAAGTACAGATCGCTTCTGGGACCCCAAAATATCGAATTTTCGGGTGTTTTGAGCCTGAATTTGAGATATATACGGGTACTGATGATGCATGCACATATCAACTTTGGACACTTAAAATATCGATTTTTAGCATGTTTTGAGCCTATATTTTGAAAACATTCTAGCACTGAGTAGGCATGTACAGATCGCTTCTGGGACCCCAAAATATGGAATTTTCGGGTGTTTTGAGGTTGAATTTGGGATATAAACGGGTGCAGAAGATGCATACACATATTGACTTTGGTCACCTAAAATATCGATTTTTAGCTTGTTTTGGGCCAGTATTTTGAAAATACTCTAACACGGTGTAGGCAAGTACAGATCGCTTCTGGGACCCCAAAATATCGAATTTTCGGGTGTTTTGAGCCTGAATTTGAGATATAAACGGGTACAGAAGATGCATCCACATATCGACTTTTGGGCACCTAAAAGATCGATTTTCAGTATGTTTTGGGCCTGTATATTGAAAATACTCTAACACGGAGTAGGCATGTACAGATCGCTTCTGGGACCTCAAAATATCGAATTTTCGGGTGTTTTGGGCCTGAATTTGAGATATCGACTTTGGGCACCTAAAATATCGATTTTTAGCATGTTTTGGGCCTATATTTTGAAAATATTCTAGCACTGAGTAGGCATGTACAGATCGCTTCTGGGACCCCAAAACATCGAATTTTCGGGTGTTTTGAGTGTGAATTTGAGATATAAACGGGTACAGCAGATGCATGCACATATCGACTTTTGGGCACCTAAAATATCGATTTTGAGCATGTTTTGGGTCTGTATCTTGAAAACATTCTAACTAGGAGGAGGGATGTACAGATCGCTTATAGGACCCAAAAATACCGAATTTTCGGGTGTTTTGAGCCTGAATTTGAGATATAAACGGGTACAAAAGATGCATGCACATATCGACTTTTGTCACCTAAATAATCGATTTGTAGCATGTTTTGAGCCTATATTTTGAAAACATTCTAGTACTGACTAGACATGTACAGATCGCTTCTGGTACCCAAAATTATCGAATTTTCGGGTGTTTTGAGGTTGAATTTGAGATATAAACGAGTGCAGAAGATGCATACACAAGTTGACTTTGGGCACCTAAAATATCGATTTTTAGCATGTTTTTGGCCTGCATCTGAGTAGGCAGGTACAGATCGCTTATAGGACCCAAAAATACCGAATTTTCGGGTGTTTTGAGCCTGAATTTGAGATATAAACGGGTAGAAAAGATGCATGCACATATTGACTTTGGGCACCTAAAATATCGATTTTCAGCATGTTTTCGGCCTGTATTTTGAAAATTCTCTAACACGGATTAGGCATGTACAATTCGCTTCTGGGACCCCAAAATATCGAATTTTCGGGTGTTTTGGGCCTGAATTTGAGATATCGAATTTGGGCACCTAAAATATCGATTTTTAGCATGTTTTGGGCCTATATTTTGAAAATATTCTAGCACTAAGTAGGCATGTACAGATCACTTTTGGGACCCCAAAATATCGAATTTTCGGGTGTCTTCAGCCTGAATTTGAGATATAAACGGGTACAGAAGATGCATGCACATATCGACTTTTGGGCACCTAAAATATCGATTTTTAGCATGTTTTGGGTCTGTATCTTGAAAACATTCCAACTAGGAGTAGGGATGTACAGATCGCTTTTAGGACCCAAAAATACCGAATTTTCGGGTGTTTTGAGCCTGAATTTGAGATATAAACGGGTACAGAAGATGCATTCACATATTGACTTTGGGCACCTAAAATATCGATTTTTAGCATGTTTTGGACCTGTATTTTGAAAATACTCTAACTAGGAGTAGGGATGTACAGATCGCTTCTAGGACCCAAAAATACCGAATTTTCGGGTGTTTTGATCCTGAATTTGAAATATAAACGGGTACAGAAGATGCATGCACATATCGACTTTTGTCACCTACAATATCGATTTTTAGCATGTTTTGAGCCTATATTTTGAAAACATTCTAGCACTGACTAGACATGTACAGATCGCTTCTGGGACCCAAAATTATCGAATTTTCGGGTGTTTTGAGGTTGAATTTGAGATATAAACGAGTGCTGAAGATGCATACACATGTTGACTTTGGGCACCTAAAATATCGATTTTCAGCATCTTTTCGGAGTGCATCTAAGTAGGCACGTACAGATCGCTTCTGGGACCCCAAAATATCGAATTTTCGAGTGTTTGGAGCCTGAATTTGAGATATAAACGGGTACAGAAGATGCATGCACATATCGACTTTTGAGCACCTAAAAGATCGATTTTCAGTTTGTTTTGGGCCTGTATTTTGAAAATACTCTAACACGGAGTAAGCATGTACAGTTCGCTTCTGGGACCCCAAAATATCGAATTTTCGGGTGTTTTGGGCCTGAATTTGAGATATCGACTTTGGGCACCTAAAATATCGATTTTAGCATGTTTTGGGCGTATATTATGAAAAAATTCTAGCACTAAGTAGGCATGTACAGATCACTTCTGGGACCCCAAAATATCGAATTTTCGGGTGTTTTGATACTGAATTTGAAATATAAACGGGTATAGATAATGCATGCACATATCGACTTTGGACATTTAATAATATCGATTTTTAGCATGTTTTGAGCCTATATTTTGAAAAAATTCTAGCACTGAGTAGGCATGTACAGATCGCTTCTGGGACCCAAAAATATCGAATTTTCGGGTGTTTTGAGGTTGAATTTGGGATATAAACGGGTGCAGAAGATGCATACACATATTGACTTTGGTCACCTAAAATATCGATTTTCAGCTTGTTATGGGCCTGTATTTAGAAAATACTCTAACACGGAGTAGGCAACTACAGATCGCTTCTGGGACCCCAAAATATCAAATTTTCGGGTGTTTTGACCCTGAATTTGAGATATAAACGGGTACAGAAGATACATGCACATATCGACTTTTGGGCACCGAAAAGATTGATTTTCAGTATGTTCTGGACCTTTATTTTGAAAATACTCTAACACGGAGTAGGCATGTACAGTGCGCTTCTATGACCCCAAAATATCGAATTTTCGGGTGTTTTGGGCCGGAATTTGAGATATCGGATACTTTGGGCACCTAAAATATCGATTTTTAGCATGTTTTGGGCCGATATTTTGAAAATATTCTAGCACTAAGTAGGCATGTACAGATCACTTCTGGGACCCCAAAATATCGAATTTTCGGGTGTTTTGAGGTTGAATTTGGGATATAAACGGGTGCAGAAGATGCAGACACATATTGACTTTGGTCACCTAAAATATCGATTTTCAGCTTGTTTTGGGCCTGTATTTTGAAAATACTCTAACTCGGAGTAGGCAAGTACAGATCGCTTCTGGGACCCCAAAATATCGAATTTTCGGGTGTTTTGAGCTTGAATTTGAGATATAAACGGGTACTGATGATGCATGCACATATCGACTTTGGACACTTAAAATATCGATGTTTAGCATGTTTTGAGCCTATATTTTGAAAACATTCTAGCACTGAGTAGGCATGTACAGATTGCGTCTGGGTCCCCAAAATATGGAATTTTCGGGTGTTTTGAGGTTGAATTTGGGATATAAACGGGTGCAGAAGATGCATTCACATATCGACTTTTGGGCACCTAAAATATCGATTTTTAGCATGTTTTGGGTCTGTATCTTGAAAACATTCCAACTAGGAGTAGGGATGTACAGATCGCTTTTAGGACCCAAAAATACCGAATTTTCGGGTGTTTTGAGCCTGAATTTGAGATATAAACGGGTACAGAAGATGCATTCACATATTGACTTTAGGCACATAAAATATCGATTTTTAGCATGTTTTGGGCCTGTATTTTGAAAATACTCTAACTAGGAGTAGGGATGTACAGATCGCTTCTAGGACCCAAAAATACCGAATTTTCGGGTGTTTTGATCCTGAATTTGAAATATAAACGGGTACAGAAGATGCATGCACATATCGACTTTTGTCACCTACAATATCGATTTTTAGCATGTTTTGAGCCTATATTTTGAAAACATTCTAGCACTGACTAGACATGTACAGATCGCTTCTGGGACCCAAAATTATCGAATTTTCTGGTGTTTTGAGGTTGAATTTGAGATATAAACGAGTGCTGAAGATGTATACACATGTTGACTTTGGGCACCTAAAATATCGATTTTCAGCATCTTTTCGGAGTGCATCTAAGTAGGCACGTACAGATCGCTTCTGGGACCCCAAAATATCGAATTTTCGAGTGTTTGGAGCCTGAATTTGAGATATAAACGGGTACAGAAGATGCATGCACATATCGACTTTTGAGCACCTAAAAGATCGATTTTCAGTTTGTTTTGGGCCTGTATTTTGAAAATACTCTAACACGGAGTAAGCATGTACAGTTCGCTTCTGGGACCCCAAAATATCGAATTTTCGGGTGTTTTGGGCCTGAATTTGAGATATCGACTTTGGGCACCTAAAATATCGATTTTAGCATGTTTTGGGCGTATATTATGAAAAAATTCTAGCACTAAGTAGGCATGTACAGATCACTTCTGGGACCCCAAAATATCGAATTTTCGGGTGTTTTGATCCTGAATTTGAAATATAAACGGGTATAGATAATGCATGCACATATCGACTTTGGACATTTAATAATATCGATTTTTAGCATGTTTTGAGCCTATATTTTGAAAAAATTCTAGCACTGAGTAGGCATGTACAGATCGCTTCTGGGACCCAAAAATATCGAATTTTCGGGTGTTTTGAGGTTGAATTTGGGATATAAACGGGTGCAGAAGATGCATACACATATTGACTTTGGTCACCTAAAATATCGATTTTCAGCTTGTTATGGGCCTGTATTTAGAAAATACTCTAACACGGAGTAGGCAACTACAGATCGCTTCTGGGACCCCAAAATATCAAATTTTCGGGTGTTTTGACCCTGAATTTGAGATATAAACGGGTAGAGAAGATACATGCACATATCGACTTTTGGGCACCGAAAAGATTGATTTTCAGTATGTTCTGGACCTTTATTTTGAAAATACTCTAACACGGAGTAGGCATGTACAGTGCGCTTCTATGACCCCAAAATATCGAATTTTCGGGTGTTTTGGGCCGGAATTTGAGATATCGGATACTTTGGGCACCTAAAATATCGATTTTTAGCATGTTTTGGGCCGATATTTTGAAAATATTCTAGCACTAAGTAGGCATGTACAGATCACTTCTGGGACACCAAAATATCGAATTTTCGGTTGTTTTGAGGTTGAATTTGGGATATAAACGGGTGCAGAAGATGCAGACACATATTGACTTTGGTCACCTAAAATATCGATTTTCAGCTTGTTTTGGGCCTGTATTTTGAAAATACTCTAACTCGGAGTAGGCAAGTACAGATCGCTTCTGGGACCCCAAAATATCGAATTTTCAGGTGTTTTGAGCTTGAATTTGAGATATAAACGGGTACTGATGATGCATGCACATATCGACTTTGGACACTTAAAATATCGATGTTTAGCATGTTTTGAGCCTATATTTTGAAAACATTCTAGCACTGAGTAGGCATGTACAGATTGCGTCTGGGTCCCCAAAATATGGAATTTTCGGGTGTTTTGAGGTTGAATTTGGGATATAAACGGGTGCAGAAGATGCATTCACATATTGACTTTGGTCACCTAAAATATCGATTTTTAGCTTGTTTTGGGCCTGTATTTTGAAAATACTCTAACACGGTGTAGGCAAGTACAGATCGCTTCTGGGACCCCAAAATATCGAATTTTCGGGTGTTTCGAGCCTGAATTTGAGATATAAACGAGTGCTGAAGATGCATACACATGTTGACTTTGGGCACCTAAAATATCGATTTTCAGCATCTTTTCGGAGTGCATCTAAGTAGGCACGTACAGATCGCTTCTGGGACCCCAAAATATAGAATTTTCGAGTGTTTGGAGCCTGAATTTGAGATATAAACGGGTACAGAAGATGCATGCACATATCGACTTTTGAGCACCTAAAAGATCGATTTTCAGTTTGTTTTGGGCCTGTATTTTGAAAATACTCTAACACGGAGTAAGCATGTACAGTTCGCTTCTGGGACCCCAAAATATCGAATTTTCGGGTGTTTTGGGCCTGAATTTGAGATATCGACTTTGGGCACCTAAAATATCGATTTTAGCATGTTTTGGGCGTATATTATGAAAAAATTCTAGCACTAAGTAGGCATGTACAGATCACTTCTGGGACCCCAAAATATCGAATTTTCGGGTGTTTTGATCCTGAATTTAAAATATAAACCAGTATAGATAATGCATGCACATATCGACTTTGGACATTTAATAATATCGATTTTTAGCATGTTTTGAGCCTATATTTTGAAAAAATTCTAGCACTGAGTAGGCATGTACAGATCGCTTCTGGGACCCAAAAATATCGAATTTTCGGGTGTTTTGATGTTGAATTTGGGATATAAACGGGTGCAGAAGATGCATACACATATTGACTTTGGTCACCTAAAATATCGATTTTCAGCTTGTTATGGGCCTGTATTTAGAAAATACTCTAACACGGAGTAGGCAACTACAGATCGCTTCTGGGACCCCAAAATATCAAATTTTCGGGTGTTTTGACCCTGAATTTGAGATATAAACGGGTAGAGAAGATACATGCACATATCGACTTTTGGGCACCGAAAAGATTGATTTTCAGTATGTTCTGGACCTTTATTTTGAAAATACTCTAACACGGAGTAGGCATGTACAGTGCGCTTCTATGACCCCAAAATATCGAATTTTCGGGTGTTTTGGGCCGGAATTTGAGATATCGGATACTTTGGGCACCTAAAATATCGATTTTTAGCATGTTTTGGGCCGATATTTTGAAAATATTCTAGCACTAAGTAGGCATGTACAGATCACTTCTGGGACCCCAAAATATCGAATTTTCGGGTGTTTTGAGGTTGAATTTGGGATATAAACGGGTGCAGAAGATGCAGACACATATTAACTTTGGTCACCTAAAATATCGATTTTCAGCTTGTTTTGGGCCTGTATTTTGAAAATACTCTAACTCGGAGTAGGCAAGTACAGATCGCTTCTGGGACCCCAAAATATCGAATTTTCGGGTGTTTTGAGCTTGAATTTGAGATATAAACGGGTACTGATGATGCATGCACATATCGACTTTGGACACTTAAAATATCGATGTTTAGCATGTTTTGAGCCTATATTTTGAAAACATTCTAGCACTGAGTAGGCATGTACAGATTGCGTCTGGGTCCCCAAAATATGGAATTTTCGGGTGTTTTGAGGTTGAATTTGGGATATAAACGGGTGCAGAAGATGCATTCACATATTGACTTTGGTCACCTAAAATATCGATTTTTAGCTTGTTTTGGGCCTGTATTTTGAAAATACTCTAACACGGTGTAGGCAAGTACAGATCGCTTCTGGGACCCCAAAATATCGAATTTTCGGGTGTTTCGAGCTTGAATTTGAGATATAAACGGGTACAGAAGATGCATCCACATATCGACTTTTGGGCACCTAAAAGATCGATTTTCAGTATGTTTTGGGCCTGTATATTGAAAATACTCTAACACGGAGTAGGCATGTACAAATTGCTTCTGGGACCCCAAAATATCGAATTTTCGGGTGTTTTGGGCCGGAATTTGAGATATCGACTTTGGGCACATAAAATATCGATTTTTAGCATGTTTTGGGCCTATATTTTGAAAATATTCTAGCACTGAGTAGGCATGTACAGATCGCTTCTGGGACCCCAAAACATTGAATTTTCGGGTGTTTTGAGCCTGAATTTGAAATATAAACGGGTACAGCAGATGCATGCACATATCGACTTTTGGGCACCTAAGATATCGATTTTGAGCATGTTTTGGGTTTGTATCTTGAAAACATTCTAACTAGGAGTAGGGATGTACAGATCGCTTCTAGGACCCAAAATTATCGAATTTTCGGGTGTTTTGAGGTTGAATTTGAGATATAAACGAGTGCAGAAGATACATACACATGTTGACTTTGGGCACCTAAAATATCGATTTTCAGCATGTTTTGGGCCTGCATCTGAGTAGGCATGTACAGATCGCTTCTGGGACCCCAAAATATCGAATTTTCGAGTGTTTGGAGCCTGAATTTGAGATATAAACGGGTACAGAAGATGCATGCACATATCGACTTTTGGGCACCTAAAAGATCGATTTTCAGTATGTTATGGGCCTTTTTTTTGAAAATACTCTAACACGGAGTAGGCATGTACAGTTCGCTTCTGGGACCCCAAAATATCGAATTTTTGGGTGTTTTGGGCCTGAATTTGAGATATCGACTTTGGGAAACTAAAATATCGATTTTTAGCATGTTTTGGGCTTATATTTTGAAAATATTCTAGCACTGAGTAAGCATGTACAGATCGCTTCTGGGACCCAAAAATATCAAATTTTCGGGTGTTTTGAGCGTGAATTTGAGATATAAACGGGTACGGAAGATGCATGCACCTATCGACTTTTGGGCACCTAAAATATCGATTTTCAGCATGTTTTGGACCTGTATTTTGAAAATACTCTAACTAGGAGTAGGGATGTACAGATCGCTTCTAGGACCCAAAAATACCGAATTTTCGTTTGTTTTGAGCCTGATTTTGAAATATAAACGGGTACAGAAGATGCATGCACATATCGACTTTTGTCACCTAAAATATCGATTTTTAGCATGTTTTGAGCCTATATTTTGAAAACATTCTAGCACTGACTAGACATGTACAGATCGCTTCTGGGACCCCAAAATATCGAATTTTCGGGTGTTTTGAGCGTGAATTTGAGATATAAACGGGTACGGAAGATGCATGCACCTATCGACTTTTGGGCACCTAAAATATCGATTTTGAGCATGTTTTGGGTCTGTATCTTGAAAACATTCTGACTAGGAGTAGGGATGTACAGATCGCATCTAGGACCCAAAAATACCGAATTTTCGGGTGTTTTGAGCCTGATTTTGAGATATAAACGGGTACAGAAGATGCATGCACATATCGACTTTTGTCACCTAAAATATGGATTTTTAGCATGTTTTGAGCCTATATTTTGAAAACATTCTAGCACTGACTAGACATGTACAGATCGCTTCTGGGACCCAATATTATCGAATTTTCGGGTGTTTTGAGGTTGAATTTGAGATATAAACGAGTGCTGAAGATGCATACACATGTTGACTTTGGGCACCTAAAATATCGATTTTCAGCATCTTTTCGGCCTGCATCTGAGTAGGCATGTACAGATCGCTTCTGGGACCCCAAAATATCGAATTTTCGAGTGTTTGGAGCCTGAATTTGAGATATAAACGGGTACAGAAGATGCATGCACATATCGACTTTTGAGCACCTAAAAGATCGATTTTCAGTTTGTTTTGGGCCTGTATTTTGAAAATACTCTAACACGGAGTAGGCATGTACAGTTCGCTTCTGGGACCCCAAAATATCGAATTTTCGGGTGTTTTGGGCCTGAATTTGAGATATCGACTTTGGGCACCTAAAATATCGATTTTAGCATGTTTTGGGCGTATATTATGAAAATATTCTAGCACTAAGTAGGCATGTACAGATCACTTCTGGAACCCCAAAATATGGAATTTTCGGGTGTTTTGATCCTGAATTTGAAATATAAACGGGTATAGATAATGCCTGCACATATCGACTTTGGACATTTAAAAATATCGATTTTTAGCATGTTTTGAGCCTATATTTTGAAAAAATTCTAGCACTGAGTAGGCATGTACAGATTGCTTATGGGTCCCAAAAATATCGAATTTTCGGGTGTTTTGAATTTGAATTTGGGATATAAACGGGTGCAGAAGATGCATACACATATTGACTTTGGTCACCTAAAATATCGATTTTTAGCTTGTTTTGGGCCTGTATATTGAAAATACTCTAACATGGTGTAGGCAAGTACAGATCGCTTCTGGGACCCCAAAATATCGAATTTTCGGGTTTTTTTAAGCCTGAATTTGAGATATAAACGGGTACAGAAGATGCATCCACATATCGACTTTTGGGCACCTAAAAGATCGATTTTCAGTATGTTTTGGGCCTGTATATTGAAAATACTCTAACACGGAGTAGGCATGTACATATCGCTTCTGGGACCCCAAAATATCGAATTTTCGGGTGTTTTGGGCCTGAATTTGAGATATCGACTTTGGGCACATAAAATATCGATTTTTAGCATGTTTTGGGCCTATATTTTGAAAATATTCTAGCACTGAGTAGGCATGTACAGATCGCTTCTGGGACCCCAAAACATCGAATTTTCGGGTGTTTTAAGCCTGAATTTGAGATATAAACGGGTACAGCAGATACATGAACATATCGACTTTTGGGCACCTAAAATATCGATTTTGAGCATGTTTTGGGTTTGTATCTTGAAAACATTCTAACTAGGAGTAGGGATGTACAGATCGCTTCTAGAACCTAAAATTATCGAATTTTCGGGTGTTTTGAGGTTGAATTTGAGATATAAACGAGTGCAGAAGATACATACACATGTTGACTTTGGGCACCTAAAATATCGATTTTCAGCATGTTTTGGGCCTGCATCTGAGTAGGCATGTACAGATCGCTTCTGGGACCCCAAAATATTGAATTTTCGAGTGTTTGGAGCCTGAATTTGAGATATAAACGGGTTCAGAAGATGCATGCACATATCGACTTTTGGGCACCTAAAAGATCGATTTTCAGTATGTTATGGGCCTTTTTTTTTTAAATACTCTAACACGGAGTAGGCATGTACAGTTCGCTTCTGGGACCCCAAAATATCGAATTTTTGGAAAAAAGTGTTTTGGGCCAGAATTTGAGTTATCGACTTTGGGGAACTAAAATATTGATTTTTAGCATGTTTTGGGCTTATATTTTGAAAATATTCTAGCACTGAGTAAGCATGTACAGATCGCTTCTGGGACCCCAAAATATCGATTTTTCGGGTGTTTTGAGCGTGAATTTGAGATATAAACGGGTACGGAAGATGCAAGCACCTAACGACTTTTGGGCACATAAAATATCGATTTTGAGCATGTTTTGGGTCTGTATCTTGAAAACATTCTAACCAGGAGTAGGGATGTACAGATCGCTTCTAGGACCCAAAAATATCGAATTTTCGGGTGTTTTGAGCCTGAATTTGAGATATAAACGGGTACAGAAGATGCATGCACATATTGACTTTGGGCACCAAAAATATCGATTTTCAGCTTGTTTTAGGCCTGTATTTTGAAAATACTCTAACTAGGAGTAGGCATGTACAGATCGCTTCTGGGACCCCAAAATATCGAATTTTCGGGTGTTTTGAGCCTGAATTTGAGATATCGACTTTGGACACCTAAAATATCGATTTTTAGCATGTTTTGAGCCTATATTTTGAAAACATTCTAGCACTAGGTAGGCATGTACAGATCACTTCTGGGACCCCAAAATATCGAATTTTCGGGTGTTTTGAGCCTGAATTTGGGATATAAACGGATGCAAAAGATGCATACACATATTGACTTTGGTCACCTAAAATATCGATTTTCAGCTTGTTTTGGGCCTGTATTTTGAAAATACTCTAACACGGAGTAGGCAAGTACAGATCGCTTCTTGGACCCCAAAATATCGAATTTTCGGGTGTTTTGAGCTTGAATTTGAGATATAAACGGGTACAGAAGATGCATCCACATATCGACTTTTGGGCACCTAAAAGATCGATTTTCAGTATGTTTTGGGCCTCTATATTGAAAATACTCTAACACGGAGTAGGCATGTACAGATCGCTTCTGGGACCCCAAAATATCGAATTTTTGGGTGTTTTGGGCCTGAATTTGAGATATCGACTTTGGACACTTAAAATATCGATTTTTAGCATGTTTTGAGCCTATATTTTGAAAACATTCTAGCACTGACTAGACATGTACAGATCGCTTCTGGGACCCAAAATTATAGAATTTTCGGGTGTTTTGAGATTGAATTTGATATATAAACGAGTGCAGAAGATGCATACACATGTTGACTTTGGGCCCCTAAAATATCGATTTTCAGCATCTTTTGGGCCTGCATCTGAGTAGGCATGTACAGATCGCTTCTGGGACCCCAAAATATCGAATTTTCGGGTGTTTGGAGCCTGAGTTTGAGATATAAACGGGTACAGAAGATGCATGCACATATCGACTTTTGGGCACCTAAAAGATCGATTTTCAGTTTGTTTTGGGCCTGTATTTTGAAAATACTCTAACACGGAGTAGGCATGTACAGTTCGCTTCTGGGACCCCAAAATATCGAATTTTCGGGTGTTTTGGGCCTGAATTTGAGATATCGACTTTGGGCACCTAAAATATCGATTTTAGCATGTTTTGGGCGTATATTATGAAAATATTCTAGCACTAAGTAGGCATGTACAGATCACTTCTGGAACCCCAAAATATGGAATTTTCGGGTGTTTTGATCCTGAATTTGAAATATAAACGGGTATAGATAATGCCTGCACATATCGACTTTGGACATTTAAAAATATCGATTTTTAGCATGTTTTGAGCCTATATTTTGAAAAAATTCTAGCACTGAGTAGGCATGTACAGATTGCTTATGGGTCCCAAAAATATCGAATTTTCGGGTGTTTTGAATTTGAATTTGGGATATAAACGGGTGCAGAAGATGCATACACATATTGACTTTGGTCACCTAAAATATCGATTTTTAGCTTGTTTTGGGCCTGTATATTGAAAATACTCTAACATGGTGTAGGCAAGTACAGATCGCTTCTGGGACCCCAAAATATCGAATTTTCGGGTGTTTTGAGCCTGAATTTGAGATATAAACGGGTACAGAAGATGCATCCACATATCGACTTTTGGGCACCTAAAAGATCGATTTTCAGTATGTTTTGGGCCTGTATATTGAAAATACTCTAACACGGAGTAGGCATGTACATATCGCTTCTGGGACCCCAAAATATCGAATTTTCGGGTGTTTTGGGCCTGAATTTGAGATATCGACTTTGGGCACATAAAATATCGATTTTTAGCATGTTTTGGGCCTATATTTTGAAAATATTCTAGCACTGAGTAGGCATGTACAGATCGCTTCTGGGACCCCAAAACATCGAATTTTCGGGTGTTTTAAGCCTGAATTTGAGATATAAACGGGTACAGCAGATACATGAACATATCGACTTTTGGGCACCTAAAATATCGATTTTGAGCATGTTTTGGGTTTGTATCTTGAAAACATTCTAACTAGGAGTAGGGATGTACAGATCGCTTCTAGAACCTAAAATTATCGAATTTTCGGGTGTTTTGAGGTTCAATTTGAGATATAAACGAGTGCAGAAGATACATACACATGTTGACTTTGGGCACCTAAAATATCGATTTTCAGCATGTTTTGGGCCTGCATCTGAGTAGGCATGTACAGATCGCTTCTGGGACCCCAAAATATTGAATTTTCGAGTGTTTGGAGCCTGAATTTGAGATATAAACGGGTACAGAAGATGCATGCACATATCGACTTTTGGGCACCTAAAAGATCGATTTTCAGTATGTTATGGGCCTTTTTTTTTTAAATACTCTAACACGGAGTAGGCATGTACAGTTCGCTTCTGGGACCCCAAAATATCGAATTTTTGGAAAAAAGTGTTTTGGGCCAGAATTTGAGTTATCGACTTTGGGGAACTAAAATATTGATTTTTAGCATGTTTTGGGCTTATATTTTGAAAATATTCTAGCACTGAGTAAGCATGTACAGATCGCTTCTGGGACCCCAAAATATCGATTTTTCGGGTGTTTTGAGCGTGAATTTGAGATATAAACGGGTACGGAAGATGCAAGCACCTAACGACTTTTGGGCACATAAAATATCGATTTTGAGCATGTTTTGGGTCTGTATCTTGAAAACATTCTAACCAGGAGTAGGGATGTACAGATCGCTTCTAGGACCCAAAAATATCGAATTTTCGGGTGTTTTGAGCCTGAATTTGAGATATAAACGGGTACAGAAGATGCATGCACATATTGACTTTGGGCACCAAAAATATCGATTTTCAGCTTGTTTTAGGCCTGTATTTTGAAAATACTCTAACTAGGAGTAGGCATGTACAGATCGCTTCTGGGACCCCAAAATATCGAATTTTCGGGTGTTTTGAGCCTGAATTTGAAATATCGACTTTGGACACCTAAAATATCGATTTTTAGCATGTTTTGAGCCTATATTTTGAAAACATTCTAGCACTAGGTAGGCATGTACAGATCACTTCTGGGACCCCAAAATATCGAATTTTCGGGTGTTTTGAGCCTGAATTTGGGATATAAACGGATGCAAAAGATGCATACACATATTGACTTTGGTCACCTAAAATATCGATTTTCAGCTTGTTTTGGGCCTGTATTTTGAAAATACTCTAACACGGAGTAGGCAAGTACAGATCGCTTCTTGGACCCCAAAATATCGAATTTTCGGGTGTTTTGAGCTTGAATTTGAGATATAAACGGGTACAGAAGATGCATCCACATATCGACTTTTGGGCACCTAAAAGATCGATTTTCAGTATGTTTTGGGCCTCTATATTGAAAATACTCTAACACGGAGTAGGCATGTACAGATCGCTTCTGGGACCCCAAAATATCGAATTTTTGGGTGTTTTGGGCCTGAATTTGAGATATCGACTTTGGACACTTAAAATATCGATTTTTAGCATGTTTTGAGCCTATATTTTGAAAACATTCTAGCACTGACTAGACATGTACAGATCGCTTCTGGGACCCAAAATTATCGAATTTTCGGGTGTTTTGAGATTGAATTTGATATATAAACGAGTGCAGAAGATGCATACACATGTTGACTTTGGGCCCCTAAAATATCGATTTTCAGCATCTTTTGGGCCTGCATCTGAGTAGGCATGTACAGATCGCTTCTGGGACCCCAAAATATCGAATTTTCGGGTGTTTGGAGCCTGAGTTTGAGATATAAACGGGTACAGAAGATGCATGCACATATCGACTTTTGGGCACCTAAAAGATCGATTTTCAGTATGTTTTGGGCCTGTATTTTGAAAATACTCTAACACGGAGTAGGCAAGTACAGATTGCTTCTGGGTTCCCAAAATATGGAATTTTCGGGTGTTTTGAGGTTGAATTTGGGATATAAACGAGTGCAGAAGATGCATACACATATTGACTTTGGTCACCTAAAATATCGATTTGTAGCTTTTTTTGGGCCTGTATTTTGAAAATACTTCTTACACGGTGTAGGCAAGTACAGATCGCTTCTGGGACCCCAAAATATCGAATTTTCGGGTGTTTTGAGCCTGAATTTGAGATATAAACGTGTACTGATGATGCATGCACATATCAACTTTGGACACTTAAAATATCGATTTTTAGCATGTTATGAGCCTATATTTTGAAAACATTCTAGCACTGAGTAGGCATGTACAGATCGATTCTGGGACCCCAAAAAATTGAATTTTCGGGTGTTTTGAGGTTGAATTTGGGATATAAACGGGTGCAGAAGTTGCGTACACATATTGACTTTGGTCACCTAAAATATCGATTTTTAGCTTGTTTTTGGACAGTATTTTGAAAATACTCTAACACGGTGTATGCAAGTACAGATCGCTTCTGGGACCCCAAAATATCGAATTTTCGGGTATTTTGAGCCTGAATTTGAGATATAAACGGGTACAGAAGATGCATCCACATATCGACTTTTGGACACCTAAAAGATCGATTTTCAGTATGTTTTGGATTTGGGCCTGTATATTGAAAATACTCTAACACGGAGTAGGCATGTACAGATCGCTTCTGGAACCCCAAAATATCGAATTGTCGGGTGTTTTGGGCCTGAATTTGAGATATCGACTCTGGGCACCTAAAATATCGATTTTTAGCATGTTTTGGGCCTATATTTTGAAAATATTCTAGCACTGAGTAGGCATGTACAGATCGCTTCTGGGACCCCAAAACATCGAATTTTCAGGTGTTTTAAGGTTGAATTTGAGATATAAACGGGTACAGAAGATGCATGCACATATTTGGGCACCTAAAATATCGATTTTTAGCATGTTTTGGGTCTGTATCTTGATAACATTCCAACTAGGAGTAGAGATGTACAGATCGCTTCTAGGACCCAAAAATACCGAATTTTCGGGTGTTTTGAGGTTGAATTTGAGATATAAACGGGTACAGAAGATGCATGCACATATTGACTTTGGGCACCTAAAATATCGATTTTCAGCATGTTTTGGGCCTGTATTTTGAAAATACTCTAACTAGGAGTAGGGATGTACAGATCGCTTCTAGGACCCAAAAATACCGAATTTTCGGGTGTTTTTGAGCCTGAATTTGAAATATAAACGGGTACAGAAGATGCATGCACATATCGACTTTTGTCACCTAAAATATCGATTTTTAGCATGTTTAGAGCCTATATTTTGAAAACATTCTAGCACTGACTAGACATGTACAGATCGCTACTGGGACCCAAAATTATCGAATTTTCGGGTGTTTTGAGGTTGAATTTGAGATATAAACGAGTGCTGAAGATGCATACACATGTTGACTTTGGGCACCTAAAATATCGATTTTCAGCATCTTTTCGGCCTGCATCTGAGTAGGCACGTACAGATCGCTTCTGGGACCCCAAAATATCGAATGTTCGAGTGTTTGAAGCCTGAATTTGAGATATAAACGGGTACAGAAGATGCATGCACATATCGACTTTTGAGCACCTAAAAGATCGATTTTCAGTTTGTTTTGGGCCTGTACTTTGAAAATACTCTAACACGGAGTAGGCATGTACAGTTCGCTTCTGGGACCCCAAAATATCGAATTTTCGGGTGTTTTGGGCCTGAATTTGAGATATCGACTTTGGGCACCTAAAATATCGATTTTAGCATGTTTTGGGCGTATATTATGAAAATATTCTAGCACTAAGTAGGCATGTACAGATCACTTCTGGGACCCCAAAATATCGAATTTTCGGGTGTTTTGATCCTGAATTTGAAATATAAACGGGTATAGATAATGCATGCACAAATCGACTTTGGACATTTAAAAATATCGATTTTTAGCATGTTTTGAGCTTATATTTTGAAAAAATTCTAGCACTGAGTAGGCATGTACAGATCGCTTCAGGGACCCAAAAATATCGAATTTTCGGGTGTTTTGTGGTTGAATTTGGGATATAAACGGGTGCAGAAGATGCATACACATATTGACTTTGGTCACCTAAAATATCGATTATCAGCTTGTTTTGGGCCTGTATTTTGAAAATACTCTAACACGGAGTAGGCAAGTACAGATCGCTTCTGGGACCCCAAAATATCAAATTTTCGGGTGTTTTGACCCTGAATTTGAGATATAAACGGGTACAGAAGATGCATGCACATATCGACTTTTGGGCACCGAAAAGATTGATTTTCAGTATGTTTTGGACGTGTATTTTGAAAATACTCTAACACGGAGTAGGCATGTACAGTGCGCTTCTATGACCCCAAAATATCGAATTTTCGGGTGTTTTGGGCCGGAATTTGAGATATCGGATACTTTGGGCACCTAAAATATCGATTTTTAGCATGTTTTGGGCCGATATTTTGAAAATATTCTAGCACTAAGTAGGCATGTACAGATCACTTCTGGGACCCCAAAATATCGAATTTTCGGGTGTTTTGAGGTTGAATTTGGGATATAAACGGGTGCAGAAGATGCAGACACATATTGACTTTGGTCACCTAAAATATCGATTTTCAGCTTGTTTTGGGCCTGTATTTTGAAAATACTCTAACACGGAGTAGGCAAGTACAGATCGCTTCTGGGACCCCAAAATATCGAATTTTCGGGTGTTTTTAGCCTGAATTTGAGATATAAACGGGTACTGATGATGCATGCACATATCGACTTTGGACACTTAAAATATCGATGTTTAGCATGTTTTGAGCCTATATTTTGAAAACATTCTAACACTGAGTAGGCATGTACAGATTGCTTATGGGTCCCCAAAATATGGAATTTTCGGGTGTTTTGAGGTTGAATTTGGGATATAAACGGGTGCAGAAGATGCATACACATGTTGACTTTGGGCACCTAAAATATCGATTTCAGCATGTTTTGGGCCTGCATCTGAGTAGTCATGTACCGATCGCTTCTGGGACCACAAAATATCGAATTTTCGAGTGTTTGGAGCCTGAATTTGAGATATAAACGGGTACATAAGATGCATGCACATATCGACTTTTGGGCACCTAAAAGATCGATTTTCAGTATGATTTGGGCCTGTATTTTGACAATACTCTAACACGGAGTAGGCATGTACAGTTCGCTTCTGGGACCCCAAAATATCGAATTTTCGGGTGTTTTGGGCCTGAATTTGGGATATCGACTTTGGGCACCTAAAATATCGATTTTAGCATGTTTTGGGCCTATATTTTGAAAATATTCTAGCACTAAGTAGGCATGTACAGATCACTTTTGGGACCCAAAAATATCGAATTTTCGAGTGTTTTGAGCCTGAATTTGAGATATAAACGGGTACAGATGATGCATGCACTTATCGACTTTTGGGCACCTAAAAGATAGATTTTCAATATGTTTTGGGCCTGTATTTTGAAAATACTCTAACACGGAGTAGGCATGTACAGTTCGCTTCTGGGACCCCAAAATATCGAATTTTCGGGTATTTTGGGTCTGAATTTGAGATATCGACTTTGGGCACCTAAAATATCGATTTCTAGCATGTTTTGGGCCTATATTTTGAAAATAATCTAGCACTAAGTAGGCATGTACAGATCACTTCTGGGACCCCAAAATATCGAATTTTCGGGGTTTTTGAGCCTGAATTTGAGATATAAACGGGTACAGATGATACATGCACATATCGAGTTTGGACACTTAAAAAATCGATTTATAGCATGTTTTGAGCCTATATTTTGAAAACATTCTAACTAGGAGTAGGGATGTACAGATCGCTTCTAGGATCAAAAAATACCGAATTTTCGTTTGTTTTGAGCCTGAATTTGAGATATAAACGGGTACTGAAGATGCATGCACATATTGACTTTGGGCACCAAAAATATCGATTTTCAGCATGTTTTGGGCCTGTATTCTGAAAATACTCTAACACGGAGTAGGCATGTACAGTTCGCTTCTGGGACCCCAAAATATCGAATTTTCGGGTATTTTGGGCCTGAATTTGAGATATCGACTTTGGGCACCTAAAATATCGATTTTTAGCATGTTTTGGGCCTATATTTTGAAAATAATCTAGCACTAAGTAGGCATGTACAGATCACTTCTGGGACCCCAAAATATCGAATTTTCGGGTGTTTTGAGCCTGAATTTGAGATATAAACGGGTACAGATGATGCATGCACATATCGACTTTGGACACTTAAAATATCGATTTATAGCATGTTTTGAGCCTATATTTTGAAAACATTCTAGCACTAGGTAGGCATTTACAGATCACTTCTGGAACCCCAAAATATCGAATTTTCGGGTGTTTTGAGCCTGAATTCGGGATATAAACGGGTGCAGAAGATGCATACACATATAGACTTTGGTCACCTAAAATATCGATTTTCAGCTTGTTTTGGGCTTTTATTTTGAAAATACTCTAACACGGAGTAGGCAAGTACAGATCGCTTCTTAGACCCCAAAATATCGAATTTTCGGGTGTTTTGAGCATGAATTTGAGATATAAACGGGTACAGAAGATGCATCCACATATCGACTTTTGGGCACCTAAAAGATCGATTTTCAGTATGTTTTAGGCCTCTATATTGAAAATACTCTAACGCTTAGTAGGCATGTACAGATCGCTTCTTAGACCCCAAAATATCGAATTTTCGGGTATTTTGGGCCTGAATATGAGATATCGACTTTGGGCACCTAAAATATCGATTTTTAGCATGTTTTGGGCCTATATTTTGAAAATAATCTAGCACTAAGTAGGCATGTACAGATCACTTCTGGGACCCCAAAATATCGAATTTTCGGGTGTTTTGAGAATGAATTTGAGATATAAACGGGTACAGATGATGCATGCACATATCGACTTTGGACACTTAAAATATCGATTTATAGCATGTTTTGAGCCTATATTTTGAAAACATTCTAGCACTAGGTAGGCATGAACAGATCACTTCTGGGACCCCAAAATATCGAATTTTCGGGTGTTTTGAGAATGAATTTGGGATATAAACGGGTTCAGAAGATGCATCCACATATCGACTTTTGGACACCTAAAAGATCGATTTTCAGTATGTTTTGGGCCTCTATATTGAAAATACTCTAACACGGAGTAGGCATGTACAGATCGCTTCTGGGACCCCAAAATATCGAATTTTTGGGTGTTTTGGGTCTGAATTTGAGATATCGACTTTGGGCACTTAAAATATCGATTTTTAGCATGTTTTGGACCTATATTTTGAAAATATTCTAGCACTATGTAGACATGTACAGATCGCTTCTGGGACCCCAAAATACCGAATTTTCGGGTGTTTTGAGCCTGAATTTGAGATATAAACGGGTACAGAAGATGCATGCACATATCGACTTTGGACACTTAAAATATCGATTTTTAGCATGTTTTGAGCCTATATTTTGAAAACATTCTAGCACTGACTAGACATGTACAGATCGCTTCTGGGACCCAAAATTATCGAATTTTCGGGTGTTTTGAGCCTGAATTTGATATATAAACGAGTGCA
This sequence comes from Petrolisthes cinctipes, assembly GCA_033782935.1. Classification (NCBI taxonomy): domain Eukaryota; kingdom Metazoa; phylum Arthropoda; class Malacostraca; order Decapoda; family Porcellanidae; genus Petrolisthes; species Petrolisthes cinctipes. Next base: position 437,988 of record JAWQEG010001012.1, on the reverse strand, counting down.
GAAGAAGCATACACATGTTGACTTTGGGCACCTAAAATATCTATTTTCAGCATCTCTTGGGCCTGCATCTGAGTAGGCATGTACAGATCGTTTCTGGGACCCCAAAATATCGAATTTTCGGGTGTTTTGGGCCGGAATTTGAGATATCGACTTTGGGCACCTAAAATATCGATTTTTAGCATGTTTTGGGCCTATATTTTGAAAATATTCTAGCACTGAGTAGGCATGTACAGATCGCTTCTGGGACCCCAAAACATCGAATTTTCGGGTGTTTTGAGCCTGAATTTGAGATATAAACGGGTACAGCAGATGCATGCACATATCGACTTTTGGGCACCTAAAATATCGATTTTGAGCATGTTTTGGGTTTGTATCTTGAAAACATTCTGACTAGGAGTAGGGATGTACAGATCGCTTCTAGGACTCAAAATTATCGTATTTTTGGGTGTTTTGAGGTTGAATTTGAGATATAAACGAGTGCAGAAGATACATACACATGTTGACTTTGGGCACCTAAAATATCGATTTTCAGCATGGTTTGGGCCTGCATCTGAGTAGGCATGTACAGATTGCTTCTGGGAACCCCAAAATATCGAATTTTCGAGTGTTTGGAGCCTGAATTTGAGATATAAACGGGTACAGAAGATGCATGCACATATCGACTTTTGGGCACCTAAAAGATCGATTTTCAGTATGTTATGGGCCTTTTTTTTTTAAATACTCTAACACGGAGTAGACATGTACAGTTCGCTTCTGGGACCCCAAAATATCGAATTTTTGGGTGTTTTGGGAGTGAATTTGAGATATCGACTTTGGGGAACTAGAATATCGATTTTTAGCATGTTTTGGGCTTATATTTTGAAAATATTCTAGCACTGAGTAAGCATGTACAGATCGCTTCTGGGACCCAAAAATATCGAATTTTCGGGTGTTTTGAGGTTGAATTAGGGATATAAACGGGTACAGAAGATGCATACACATATTGACTTTGGTCACCTAAAATATCGATTTTCAGCTTGTTTTGGGCCTGTATTTTGAAAATACTCTAACACGGAGTAGGCAAGTACAGATCGCTTCTGGGACCCCAAAATATCAAATTGTCGGGTATTTTGAGCCTGAATTTGAGATATAAACGGGTACAGAAGATGCATGCACATATCGACTTTTGGGCACCAAAAAGATTGATTTTCAGTATGTTTTGGGCCTGTATTTTGAAAATACTCTAACACGGAGTAGGCATGTACAGTGCGCTTCTATGACCCCAAAATATCGAATTTTCGGGTGTTTTGGGCCGGAATTTGATATATCAGATACTTTGGGCACCTAAAATATCGATTTTTAGCATGTTTTGGCCCGATATTTTGAAAATATTCTAGCACTAAGTAGGCATGTACAGATCACTTTTGGGACCCCAAAATATCGAATTTTCGGGTGTTTTGAGGTTGAATTTGGGATATAAACGGGTGCAGAAGATGCATCCACATATCGACTTTTGGGCACCTAAAAGATCGATTTTCAGTATGTTTTGGGCCTCTATATTGAAAATACTCTAACACGGAGTAGGCATGTACAGATCGCTTCTGGGACCCCAAAATATCGAATTTTTGGGTGTTTTGGGCCTGAATTTGAGATATCGACTTTGGGCTACTAAAATATCGATTTTTAGCATGTTTTTGGCCTATATTTTTAAAATATTCAAGCACTAAGTAGGAATGTACAGATCACTTCTGGGACCCCAAAATATCGAATTTTCGGGTGTTTTGAGCCTGAATTTGAGATATAAACGGGTACAGATGATACATGCACATATCGACTTTTGGGCACCTAAAATATCGAGTTTTAGCATGTTTTGGGTCTGTATCTTGAAAACATTCCAACTAGGAGTAGGGATGTACAGATCGCTTCTAGGACCCAAAAATACCGAATTTTCGGGTGTTTTGAGCCTGAATTTGAGATATAAACGGGTACAGAAGATGCATGCACATATTGACTTTGGGCACCCAAAATATCGATTTTCAGCCTGTTTTGGGCCTGTATTTTGAAAATAATCTAACTAGGAGTAGGCATGTACAGATAGCTTCTGGGACCCAAAAATATCGAATTTTCGGGTGTTTTGGGCCTGAATTTGAGATATAAACGGGTACAGAAGATGCATGCACATATCGACTTTGGACACTTAAAATATCGATTTTTAGCATGTTATGAGCCTATATTTTGAAAACATTCTAGCACTGACTAGACATGTACGGATCGCTTCTGGGACCCAAAATTATCGAATTTTCGGGTGTTTTTAGCCTGGTTTTGAGATATAAACGGGTACAGAAGATGTATGCACATATCGACTTTTGGGCACCTAAAAGATCGATTTTCAGTATGTTTTGGGCCTGTATTTTGAAAATACTCTAACACGGAGTAGGCATGTACAGTTCGCTTCTGGGACCCCAAAATATCGAAGTTTCGGGTGTTTTGGGCGTGAATTTAAGATATCGGCTTTGGGCACCTAAAATATCGATTTTTAGCGTGTTTCGGGCCTATATTTTGAAAATATTCTAGCACTAAGTAGGCAAAAGTAGGGTACGGAAGATGTATGCACATATCGACTTTTGGGCACCTAAAATATCGATTTTCAGCATGTTTTGCGCCTGTATTTTGAAAATACTCTAACTAGGAGTAGGGATGTACAGATCGCTTCTAGGACCCAAAAATACCGAATTTTCTGGTGTTTTGAGCCTGAATTTGAGATATAAACGGGTACAGAAGATGCGTGCACTTATCGACTTTGGACACTTAAAATATCGATTTTTAGCATATTTTGAGCCTATATTTTGAAAACATTCTAGCACTGACTAGACATGTACAGATCGCTTCTGGGACCCAAAATTATCGAATTTTCGGGTGTTTTGAGGTTGAATTTGATATATAAACGAGTGCAGAAGAAGCATACACATGTTGACTTTGGGCACCTAAAATATCTATTTTCAGCATGTTTTAGGCCTGCATCTGAGTAGGCATGTACAGATCGCTTCTGGGACCCCAAAATATCGAATTTTCTGGTGTTTGGATCCTGAATTTGAGATATAAACGGGTACAGAAGATGCATGCACATATCTACTTTTGGGCACCTAAAAGATCGATTTTCAGTATGTTTTGGGCCTGTATATTGAAAATACTCTAACACGGAGTAGGCATGTACAGATCGCTTCTGGGACCCCAAAATATCGAATTTTTGGGTGTTTTGGGCCTGAATTTGAGATATCGACTTAGGGCACCTAAAATGTCTATTTTTAGCATGTTTTGGGCCTATTTTTTTAAAATATTCTAGCACTGACTAGGCATGTACAGATCGCTTCTGGGACCCCAAAATAACGAATTTTCAGGTGTTTTGAGCCTGAATTTCAGATATAAACGGGTACAGAAGATACATGCACATATCGACTTTTGGGCACCTAAAATATCGATTTTCAGCATGTTTTGGGTCTGTATCTTGAAAACATTCTAACTAGGAGTAGGGATGTACGGATCGCTTCTAGGACCCAAAAATAACGAATTTTCGGGTGTTTTGAGCCTGAATTTGAGATATAATCGGGTACAGAAGATGCATGCACATATTGACTTTTGGCACCTAAAATATCGATTTTCAGCATGTTTTAGGCCTGCATCTGAGTAGGCATGTACAGATCGCTTTTGGGTCCCCAAAATATCGAATTTTCGGGTGTTTAAAGCCTGAATTTGAGATATAAACGAGTACAGTAGATGCATGCACACATCGACTTTTGGGCACCTAAAAGATCGATTTTCAGTATGTTTTGGGCCTGCATCTGAGTAGGCATGTACAGATCGCTTTTGGGTCCCCCAAATATCGAATTTTCTGGTGTTTGGATCCTGAATTTGAGATATAAACGGGTACAGAAGATGCATGCACATATCTACTTTTGGGCACCTAAAAGATCGATTTTCAGTATGTTTTGGGCCTGTATATTGAAAATACTCTAACACGGAGTAGGCATGTACAGATCGCTTCTGGGACCCCAAAATATCGAATTTTTGGGTGTTTAAAGCCTGAATTTGAGATATCGACTTTGGGCACCTAAAATATCTATTTTTAGCATGTTTTGGGCCTATATTTTGAAAATTTTCTAGCTCTGAGTAGGAATGTACAGATCGCTTCTGGGACCCCAAAATATCGAATTTTCAGGTGTTTTCAGCCTGAATTTCAGATATAAACGGGTACAGAAGATGCATGCACATATCGACTTTTGGGCACCTAAAATATCGATTTTGAGCATGTTTTGGGTCTGTATCTTGAAAACATTCTAACTAGGAGTAGGGATGTACAGATCGCTTCTAGGACCCAAAAATACCGAATTTTCGGGTGTTTTGAGCCTGAATTTGAGATATAAACGGGTACAGAAGATGCATGCACATATTGACTTTGGGCACCTAAAATATCGATTTTCAGTATGTTTTGGGTCTGTATATTGACAATACTCTAACACGGAGTAGGCATGTACATATCGCTTCTGGGACCCCAAAATATCGAAGTTTTGGGTTATCGACTTTGGGCACCTAAAATATCGATTTTTAGCATGTTTTGGGCCTATATTTAGAAAATATTCTAGCACTGAGTAGGCATGTACAGATCGCTTCTGGGACCCCAAAATATCGAATTTTCGTATGTTTTGAGCCTGAATTTGAGATATAAACGGGTACAGAAGATGCATGCTCATATTGACTTTGGGCACCTAAAAGATCGATTTTCAGCATGTTTTAGGCCTGCATCTGAGTAGGCATGTACAGATCGCTTTTGGGTCCCCAAAATATCGAATTTTCGGGTGTTTGGAGCCTAAATTTGAGATATAAACGGGTACATAAGATGCATGCACACATCGACTTTTGGGCAACTAAAAGATCGATTATTGGTATAGTGAAACCAGCACAGCTGGATTGCTATAGAATACGCCCCTTCACAAACCCAGGCCCCGTATAGGCATAATCTTGGTTGGAAGGGTCAGTTCCGTGACGTTCATCAGAAGTAAATAAAATTCAAATCTGGCGCTGTACTGATAGTGGAGCCACCTGGTGGTGGCGCGGTGAGGTATTAAGCTCCTCCTCCGCTGAATTCCGCTCGATCACTCTGTCGCGGAACACTTCTCAATTAACATCCACGCTCCTCGCTGCTACTCTATGGTATTGTGTCACGTGTTCCTGCTATTGTTTCTTTTGTGTTCTAGTGGCTAGCCTGCTTTGCAGATGTATCGTGTGTGTATTCTAGGAGGGTTTTAGGTGTTTGTGGGGGTTTTTCTTCTTTAGGACTGAGTTCTCTTTTCCTTAGCGAAGGGGGGCTTTTCAGCCCCTTTGTTCGGAGTTTTTCTCCGTCTTTCACCCCTTTCACCTTTCCTCCTGCCACTAATACATTCTTCGTGTGTATTTTTCGGGGTTTCTGGGTTTTTTTAGCGAGGTTAGTGGCGCCACGTGGGACTTCACCTCCCCACGTGGTGAGCACATGGGGTCTTTGCAGCCCTTCCTCTTGCCTTCCCCGATTATTATGTGTCCCTTCTCGGTAAAGGGGAGTGAGAATTGTGCCCTGGTTCTCTCTTCCTCTCCCGGGCGGGGGTTTTTTATGTAATTTTTGGTGTTTTTCCAATATTTTTAGCATGGAGTGTTTCTTCTCAGGCTACCGGGTCCCCTCCTCCCCCTCCTTCTGGATCCTTCTGTCCGGGGGGCCCTCTTTTACCCGCTCCATGTGGCGGGCTGTTTTGGTTTTACGGGGCTTTTCCCTGGTCGGGTGCGCGAGTTTGGGGGGTCGTGTCCTGGTCCCCGGGTACAGCGGGCGCGTCCCGCGCTACTTTCCTTCGGGGAGGATGGGTTTCCGTGTCTTCTGTGTTCCAGTGTTTGCACGTGTTAACCCATGTTTGTGTATTCTTTTCTCCCTCAGCCTACTCGTGCCCTTTGTGCTGCTTCGGGGTGTACCGTGCGGGTCTCGCCTGACGGACACCTGCACTGTTCGCCTCACGCACCCTGCTTCACTCCCTTGGGTTACGACCCTTTGGCGTGTGGTGTGTGCCGCCCCTGGGCTGAGTTGTGTCGGGTTACCTCCCCTTCTGCCCGCTCTAAGCTCCCCGCCCTTGCTTCTCTTCGTATGGCGTGGACGAGGGCTAGGAGAATGGCCCACAAACGAGACGGTTCTTCTTTGGCGTGGGTGGACCCGATTTTGGGAGCGGACCTGAGTTTATTCAGGACCCGTTACCCTTCTTCCTGTCTCTCGGAGTCTCAGGGGCTAGAACCTCCTGAGGCCCGAGAGATTGAGCCTCCTTCCCTAGACGGTACTACGACTCCTTCTCGGGGCTTAGCCCCCCGGGAAACGAGCGAGTCTGTCACGCTGGTTCCCCCGACTACCTCACCGGTACAAGGGCCCAGCAGGGAACCCCCAGCTTCGCCTCCTGCTAGAGCTGGCTCCTCAGGCCTCTCTAGAGGACGCAAGCGTTCAGCTAAAAGGTCCCGCCACTCCAGGAAGTCCCGTGCTCGTCGCCGTTCTCCTTCCTCCTCTTCTTCGTCGTCCTCTTCCTCTTCTTCGTCGTCGGGGAGCTCTCCTTCGCCCGCCCGCAAATCCCGCAAGGGTAAGCGGGGGGGGGACAGCCCCTCGTCGAGGAAGATAGTTAAGATCTTCCACACCCTTATTCCTCACGCTTTTCCTGGGGAGTCCATCGCGCAGCCTCCGGCTGTCGCTCCGGAACCCACTCTTTTTCCCCCGCCTCCCGCTGCTGCTCCCGTCGAGGGCGCGAGTCCTCCCGGGGATGGGGGAGTCCTTTTCATTCCTCCCGTTTCCCCGGGACTCGAGTCTCCGTCGGGGGACGTAGCTGAGGAGTTGGTTACCTCCGCACCTCCGTCCCCGTCACCCCCTCCTTCGGGAGACGGATACCTTCCCTACTCTTGGTCTCTTCTCCCTCCTACCTGGACCCACTCTTCGGAGGAGGGCAGACTGGTGGCTTGGTCTCTGGACACGGCTCAACCAGACGTGTGGAACCGGAGGGATGACGTCCTGGTGAAGTGGGGGTCGGATGAGAAGGGCGACGCTATTCCCTTCTACAAGGTCCGTCCTATCTCAGCGCCCGTACCCACTTCATCGAGGGTGTCCTCTGCAGCGACCCTGGATGCGATGGGTTTTCTGGTGGAGTACAGCCAGCTGCACTTGTCCGGGGCTTGGAGGATTGACCGTTCCCACGGTAACACGGCGCTCCTCCTTTCCCCGGACGCGTACTTCCCAGGGGATAAGGGCGAAGGGGACCTGGACATTCCAGCCCTTCTCCTTAAGTCCCTGAACCACCAGAGAAACAACGGGCCCAGGAAGCCCCCTCCTCCGTCTTTCCCCGTCATCCTCCCTCATTCCCGGGCCCCCCCGGGCTTGAGGGAGTGCCTGTGGAAGACGGAGAAGGAGCCCCCGGTCCCCTATCAGCTGAAGGAGCCCGATGGCAAGTTGCGGCAGGCGGAGTCTGCTACCCGTCTAGAGTTGGCCCACACCATCTCCACGGGGGCAGCCGCCTCGTTGATCAGGGACTGCCTCAACCCCCTTACCAACTCCTACCACGAGATGTCGGGTGTACAGCTAGCGTGAGTACCTTACTCGTGTGTCATGTTTATTAGGGATACTGGGTAGAGGGTCTCTCTGTTACTCCCGGGTACTTATCCCTGGGTTCGCTCGGTTTTTTCCTTGTTTACCCCTTACAGTGACACCCTCTCTTCCATGGCCACCGTGATGGAGGGCGTGGCGGCGATGGCGACCCACTTCATGTGGGAGGAGGCGAAGGCTTTCGCCGAGGCGAGACTGGCAGCCCGCCAGGCGGCGGCTAAATCTGCGCCGGAGATGGCACAGAGGGGAGTGGTGCGAGCTGCCCCCCTGTCCCCTGCCCTCTTTGATCAACCGGCGACAGACACAATCTTCGCCTCCCTCCCAGCGGTAATCAATTTACCAAAACCCTCCACCTCCAAGTAAGTACCTCTCGTGTTCGTCTTACCCGAGTTTTCACGGGAGTGAAATGGAAGGATTTTCGGGTCTACTTTGGTTCCTAATCATTCTGTTTGTCCATAGGCCACGTGCCCCACAGCCATCCAGACCAGCCTACCTGCCCCGGTGGCCCTCCCAGCCCTCCAGGCTACCGAGGCCCTCCTATCCCACTCCCCCGAAGGCACACAACAGGCCCTCCCAGAGGGGCCAGCAGCCGTTTCGGGGAAGGGGACAGGGCTCCAAGTCCTACTCCAAGCCCAAGTCCTCCTTCAACCACCCCTCCCAGAAGGACCGCTCCACTTGAGGGTCCCACTCTGGGCTGTCTCACAGGGTGGTCAGCAGCCTGGCCCGCCCACAGCTGGGCAACAAGGATAATTCGCCAGGGCCTGTCATGGCCCTGGATTACTGTTCCGGTGAGTAACTGTCATCTTTCCTATTCTGACATATGAATTATGCCTAATCCCGTCCTTGGGTTACCGTCAGGTCAAAATCAGATTTTCCCTTGCGGTCAAAATCTCTGCCTCTCCCGTCATTTACCCTCCAACCACCCCGGGTCCCTCGGGCTCTGGGGGATTAGGATTAATGGTACTCTCACTGACACCTGTCTCTTCCCGTTACAGCCACTACGTCTACCTCCTGCCTCAACCAAAGTGTCACTTTCGGTCGTCCCGCATGTGTTAGAAATGCGGGAAAAAGGGGTAGTGGAGCGGGCGACGGGAAGGGTCTTTCTTTCTCGTTTGTTCACGGTCCCCAAAAAGGACCAGGGAAAAACGAGATTGGTGATGGACCTGAGCAAGCTAAACAAATTCGTGAAAACATTACATTTCAGGATGGTTTCGGTTGCTCAGGTCCGCACAGTTCTGAGGAAGGGAGACTGGTTAGCATCCCTGGATCTCAAGGATGCGTACTGGCACGTCCCAATCCACCCCAGGGACCGAGACGTTCCAGTTTACCAGGCTCCCTTTCGGTCTTTCTCTAGCTCCGCGAGTCTTCACAAAGCTCGTGAGGGTGGTGGCATCCCGTCTGGCAGAGGCGGGTGTTCCCACCCTCATGTACCTGGACGATTGGTTGCTTCACGCCCCTTCCAAGGAGCAGGTAGCAAACAACGTCCGGGTAGCGAGGGGAGTGCTAGAGGAAATGAGGTTCCTGTTGAACATCCCCAAGTCCTCTCTCACCCCCACTCGCAAGCTGTGTTGGCTAGGAATAGAGTGGGACTCTCTTTCGGCCACCCTCTCTCTCGCTCCAGACAACGCCCGCCGGACCCTCCGCCACGTCCGCCAGGCGCATTTTTCCCGTACTTTCTCTCGCCGCCAGTGGGAATCATTGTTCGGGTCCCTAAATTTCGCGGCCCCTGCAATGCCCCTGGGACGATTGAAACACAGGAGGCTGACGCGGGAGGTAAACCTCCACCTGTCCCCCGCACACAGGGACCTTCCCAGGCAAGTGTCCCCCTCTCTCCACCGCCTCCTTCGCCCCTGGCTACGTCCCGGTGCCCTGCGTCAGCGGGTCCCCTGGGTGTTCCCTCCCCCGGGGATCACGGTGGCGACAGACGCATCGGACGTAGGCTGGGGATACCAGTCTTGCCTGGGACATCAACGTTGCGGGGGATGGAAGGAAGGGGAAAGGCTACTGCACATCAACGCCCGGGAGTTGATGGTAGCGAAGGAATGGCTCAACAGACACCCTCAGTTTGCCAGGATAGGCGTCCGCTTCGATATGGACAACGTTGCGGCCGTGCAGTGCCTACAGAAACAGGGCACCGCACGGTCGGAAATTTTCCTGTCCCTGTCAGAACAGATTTTCGCAATAGCGGCCAAGAGGGACATTCACCTCTCGGCCCGCTACGTGCCAGGGCGGGAGAACGATTGGGCGGACGCCCTATCCAGGTTCAGGGGGACGTCAGTCGAGTGGCAACTGCGTCCCCTTGTGTTCGAGTCTCTCTGCCTTCAATACGGGACACCGGAGGTGGACCTATTCGCCTCCCCATCCACGGCCCTACTCCCTCTGTTCCTGACATTCTCATCCAGAACAGAGGCGGGAGGCCCGGACGCCTTCACAGAGGACTGGAACAGGTGGGGGCATCTCTACCTCTTCCCACCCCCAGCCACTTCAGTCCTCCTGAAGGCGATCCTCAAGCTGCACACGTTCAGGGGGAGGGTTCTACTCATAGCCCCCCTCTGGCCAGCACAGCCGTGGTTCGGAGAGTTGTCCCGGTGGTGCCCTCATCCCCTTCAGTTGGGATCGGCGTGCCTCTCCAGCACCCTGTCTGCACCACTCCAAGCGTCACTGAAACTACACGCTTGGAGTTTCTACGGGGAGTCCTCAGCAAAAGGTTCACTAAGGAGACAGTGGACAAGATGTTGAGGGCTCATCGTCAGTCGTCGGTGTGACAATACGAATCGTGCTGGAAAAGATTCCAGGACTTCTTGCGAAGACACCCCTCCAGGGTCATCTCGGAGGACACAGTCCTGGAATTCCTCACGTGGCTCGCCGATTCCACCAACAGGGCCCCGGCGACGGTGCTTGCGCATCACGCAGCCCTGTCTGATCCCCTCCTCCTGGGTTTTAACATTAAGGTTTCGGAGAGGCCTCTCTCTCTCCTGAGGATGGGGATTCGGGCGGGGACCGCACCTCACCGGGCCCAGACGCCCTCCTGGTCCCTTCACCGCGTCCTTTCCTACCTGACCTTCGAGGGGGTCCCTCTGGAGGTTTGTCACCTCCTCCAGAAAGCTCTCTTCCTGCTCGCCTTAGCTACAGGTTACAGGGCATCTCAGTTGGCAGCCCTGACCCGTCACACAGCCTTTTCTTCCGTAACCCCTAACCTTACTTCCTTAACCATCTCCCCCTCTCCTGCTTTTCTAGCTAAGAACGAGCAGGCTGACGACAAAATTGGCCCTCTCGCAGTACCCTCGTTCCTGAGGGATGGAAATTTCCACCCCCTCTGCCCAGTCCACGCCTTTGTAGCATACGTGGAGGCGACGAGAGGGGCTTCTCCGGACCACCTCTTCTACAACTCTAGGTCCGGTAACCCTCTCTTCCCTAGGTCAATCGCTCGCCTTCTCTGCCGAGTGATAGAGAACGGGGATTCCGGACACGCCCCGAGGGCTCACAGCGTTAGGGGCGTGGCCGCCTCCCTCGCCTTCCTCAGGACTCACTCGGTGGAGAGGGTCAGGGATTTGGGGGGCTGGGCTTCCACTTCCTCCTTCAGGACGAGGTACCTGTTCCACTCGCTCTCCCCTACCCCCTGTGTGGCTATGGGTACTCCACCTTCTATTCCCCAGGGTCCCCGCGGGAGACACATGGGGGGGAGGGGCCGCCCGAAGAGAAAAGGTCGGGTGACTTAAGTCCCGTCACTATCATCCCATACCTCATCCACATCTTGTACAGCTTCATGCTCATCCCCATTCTTTACGTGTACATATGGTGAGGGAAAAACAAAAATAAATTACATTGTTACGGAATTCTTGTGTATTCATTTTCCAAACAATTACTTTACTATGATGAGTGACAGGATATATTATTACACAGGATATCTGGATCCTAGTGTCCTCCTTCATCCCCTCGGGATCACATTACCTGAGCGAGGGCCATAGCCCTAACTCAGAAGACTTGAATAAAGGGGGGGGGGAAGGGGGGGGGGTTGCCATGGTCACCTCCCCCCTCCTCTCCTAGACCCGAACCCTCGAGTCTGCCTATAAAGACTTTATGTGTAACAATTCTGGTCTATAACAGAATGGTCTACGGGTATATGGTATAAGCTACTACTACCCCACCACGGCTACTCACCTAGCCAGTGTCGGGAGGGGCGTTAGCTTATGCCTCACCGGGCTCGGTTACCTTTCCTGCCCTCCGCTCTCAACCACTCTTAACTAGCACGTGATTGCCTCCACCTCACCTCCCACCTACCGCATCGCATGCATAGCAATCCAGCTGTGCTGGTTTCACTATACCAATAATAGTGCATTTGTCGCGGCTTCTAGCCGCTTAAATTGTATTTATTGGTTGTGAAACCAGCACAGCTTTGACTGTCCCACCCACCTCCCGATGCGGCAGGCATTCACTTCTTTCTCATTGAAGTGATCGAGCGGTATTCAGCGGAGGAGGAGCTTAATACCTCACCGCGCCACCACCAGGTGGCTCCACTATCAGTACAGCGCCAGATTTGAATTTTATTTACTTCTGATGAACGTCACGGAATTGACCCTTCCAACCCAGATTATGCCTATACGGGGCCTGGGCTTGTGAAGGGGCGTATTCTATAGCAATCCAGCTGTGCTGGTTTCACAACCAATAAATACAATTTAAGCGGCTAGAAGCCGCGACAAATGCACTATTTTCAGTATGTTTTGGGCCTGTATATTGAAAATACTCTAACACGGAGTAGGCATGTACAGATCGCTTCTAGGACCCCAAAATATCGAATTTTTGGGTGTTTTGGGCCTGAATTTGAGATATCGACTTTCGGCACCTAAAATATCTATTTTTAGCATGTTTTGGGCCTATATTCTGAAAATATTCTAGCACTGAGTAGGCATGTACAGATCGCTTCTGGGACCCCAAAATATTGAATTTTCAGGTGTTTTCAGCCTGAATTTCAGATATAAACGGGTACAGAAGATGCATGCACATATCGACTTTTGGGCACCTAAAATATCGATTTTGAGCATGTTTTGGGTCTGTATCTTGAAAACATTCTAACTAGGAGTAGAGATGTACGGATCGCTTCTAGGACCCAAAAATACCGAATTTTCGGGTGTTTTGAGCCTGAATTTGAGATATAAACGGGTACAGAAGATGCATGCTCATATTGATTTTGGGCACCTAAAATATCGATTTTCAGCATGTTTAGGGCCTGTATTTTGAAAATACTCTAACTAGGAGTAGGCATGTACAGATCGCTTCTGGGACCCCAAAATATCGAATTTTTGGGTGTTTTGGGCCTAAATTTGAGATATCGACTTTGGGCACCTAAAATATCGATTTTTAGCATGTTTTGGGCTTATATTTGGAAAATATTCTAGCACTGAGTAGGCATGTACAGATCGCTTCTGGGACCCCAAAATATCGAATTTTCGGATGTTTTGAGCCTGAATTTGAGATATAAACGGGTACAGAAGATGCATGCTCATATTGATTTTGGGCACCTAAAATGACGATTTTCAGTATGTTTTGGGCCTGTATTTTAAAAATACTCTAACTAGGAGTAGGCATGTACAGATCGCTTCTGGGACACAAAAATATCGAATTTTCGGGTGTTTTGAGCCTGAATTTGAGATATAAACGGGTACAGATGATGCATGCACATATCGACTTTGGTCTCCTAAAATATCGATTTTCAGCTTGTTTTGAGCTTATATTTTGAAAAAATTCTAGCACTGAGTAGGCATGTACAGATCGCTTCTGGGAACCAAAAATATCGAATTTTCGGGTGTTTTGAGGTTGAATTTGGGATATAAACGTGTGCAGAAGATGCATACACATATTGACTTTGGTCACCTAAAATATCGATTTTCAGCTTGTTTTGGGCCTGTATTTTCTAAATACTCTTACACGGAGTAGGCAAGTACAGATCGCTTCTTGGACCCAAAAATATCGAATTTTCGGGTGTTTTGAGCCTGAATTTGAGAAATAAACGGGTACAGAAGATGCATCCACATATCGACTTTTGGGCACCTAAAAGATCGATTTTCAGTATGTTTTGGGTCTGTATATTGAAAATACTCTAACACGGAGTAGGCATGTACAGATCGCTTCTGGGACCCCAAAATATCGAATTTTTGGGTGTTTTGGGCCTAAATTTGAGATATCGACTTTGGGCACCTAAAATATCGATTTTTAGCATGTTTTGGGCTTATATTTGGAAAATATTCTAGCACTGAGTAGGCATGTACAGATCGCTTCTGGGACCCAAAAATATCGAATTTTCGGGTGTTTTGAGGTTGAATTTGGGATATAAACGGGTGCAGAAGATCCATACACATATTGACTTTTGGGCACCTAAAATATCGATTTTGAGAATGTTTTGGGTCTGTATCTTGAAAACATTCTAACTAGGAGTAGGGATGTACAGATCGCTTCTAGGACCCAAAAATACCGAATTTTCGGGTGTTTTGAGCCTGAATTTGTGATATAAACGGGTACAGAAGATGCATGCTCATATTGACTTTGGGCACCTAAAATGACGATTATCAGCATGTTATGGGCCTGTATTTTGAAAATACTCTACCTAGGAATTTGAGATATAAACGGGTACAGAAGATGCATGCACATATCGACTTTGGACACTTAAAATATCGATTTTTAGCATGTTTTAAGCCTATATTTTGAAAACATTCTAGCACTGACTAGACATGTACAGAACGCTTCTGGGACCCAAAATTATCGAATTTTCGGGTGTTTTGAGGTTGAATTTGAGATATAAACGAGTGCAGAAGATGAATACACATGTTGACTTTGGGGACCTAAAATATCGATTTTCAGCATGTTTTGATCCTGCATCTGAGTAGGCATGTACAGATCGCTTCTGGGACCCCAAAATATCGAATTTTTGGGTGTTTGGAGCCTGAATTTGAGATATAAACGGGTACAGATGATGCATGCACATATCAACTTTGAACACTTAAAATATCGATTTTTAGCATGTTTTGGGCCTATATTTTGAAAATATTCTAGCACTGAGTAGGCATGTACAGATCGCTTCTGGGACCCCAAAATATCGAATTTTCGGATGTTTTGAGCCTGAATTTGAGATATAAACGGGTACAGAAGATGCATGCTCATATTGATTTTGGGCACCTAAAATGACGATTTTCAGTATGTTTTGGGCCTGTATTTTAAAAATACTCTAACTAGGAGTAGGCATGTACAGATCGCTTCTGGGACCCAAAAATATCGAATTTTCGGGTGTTTTGAGCCTGAATTTGAGATATAAACGGGTACAGATGATGCATGCACATATCGACTTTGGTCTCCTAAAATATCGATTTTCAGCTTGTTTTGAGCTTATATTTTGAAAAAATTCTAGCACTGAGTAGGCATGTACAGATCGCTTCTGGGAACCAAAAATATCGAATTTTCGGGTGTTTTGAGGTTGAATTTGGGATATAAACGTGTGCAGAAGATGCATACACATATTGACTTTGGTCACCTAAAATATCGATTTTCAGCTTGTTTTGGGCCTGTATTTTCTAAATACTCTTACACGGAGTAGGCAAGTACAGATCGCTTCTTGGACCCAAAAATATCGAATTTTCGGGTGTTTTGAGCCTGAATTTGAGAAATAAACGGGTACAGAAGATGCATCCACATATCGACTTTTGGGCACCTAAAAGATCGATTTTCAGTATGTTTTGGGTCTGTATATTGAAAATACTCTAACACGGAGTAGGCATGTACAGATCGCTTCTGGGACCCCAAAATATCGAATTTTTGGGTGTTTTGGGCCTAAATTTGAGATATCGACTTTGGGCACCTAAAATATCGATTTTTAGCATGTTTTGGGCTTATATTTGGAAAATATTCTAGCACTGAGTAGGCATGTACAGATCGCTTCTGGGACCCAAAAATATCGAATTTTCGGGTGTTTTGAGGTTGAATTTGGGATATAAACGGGTGCAGAAGATCCATACACATATTGACTTTTGGGCACCTAAAATATCGATTTTGAGAATGTTTTGGGTCTGTATCTTGAAAACATTCTAACTAGGAGTAGGGATGTACAGATCGCTTCTAGGACCCAAAAATACCGAATTTTCGGGTGTTTTGAGCCTGAATTTGTGATATAAACGGGTACAGAAGATGCATGCTCATATTGACTTTGGGCACCTAAAATGACGATTATCAGCATGTTATGGGCCTGTATTTTGAAAATACTCTACCTAGGAATTTGAGATATAAACGGGTACAGAAGATGCATGCACATATCGACTTTGGACACTTAAAATATCGATTTTTAGCATGTTTTAAGCCTATATTTTGAAAACATTCTAGCACTGACTAGACATGTACAGAACGCTTCTGGGACCCAAAATTATCGAATTTTCGGGTGTTTTGAGGTTGAATTTGAGATATAAACGAGTGCAGAAGATGAATACACATGTTGACTTTGGGGACCTAAAATATCGATTTTCAGCATGTTTTGATCCTGCATCTGAGTAGGCATGTACAGATCGCTTCTGGGACCCCAAAATATCGAATTTTTGGGTGTTTGGAGCCTGAATTTGAGATATAAACGGGTACAGATGATGCATGCACATATCAACTTTGAACACTTAAAATATCGATTTTTAGCATGTTTTGGGCCTATATTTTGAAAATATTCTAGCACTGAGTAGGCATGTACAGATCGCTTCTGGGACCCCAAAATATCGAATTTTCGGATGTTTTGAGCCTGAATTTGAGATATAAACGGGTACAGAAGATGCATGCTCATATTGATTTTGGGCACCTAAAATGACGATTTTCAGTATGTTTTGGGCCTGTATTTTAAAAATACTCTAACTAGGAGTAGGCATGTACAGATCGCTTCTGGGACCCAAAAATATCGAATTTTCGGGTGTTTTGAGCCTGAATTTGAGATATAAACGGGTACAGATGATGCATGCACATATCGACTTTGGTCTCCTAAAATATCGATTTTCAGCTTGTTTTGAGCTTATATTTTGAAAAAATTCTAGCACTGAGTAGGCATGTACAGATCGCTTCTGGGAACCAAAAATATCGAATTTTCGGGTGTTTTGAGGTTGAATTTGGGATATAAACGTGTGCAGAAGATGCATACACATATTGACTTTGGTCACCTAAAATATCGATTTTCAGCTTGTTTTGGGCCTGTATTTTCTAAATACTCTTACACGGAGTAGGCAAGTACAGATCGCTTCTTGGACCCAAAAATATCGAATTTTCGGGTGTTTTGAGCCTGAATTTGAGAAATAAACGGGTACAGAAGATGCATCCACATATCGACTTTTGGGCACCTAAAAGATCGATTTTCAGTATGTTTTGGGTCTGTATATTGAAAATACTCTAACACGGAGTAGGCATGTACAGATCGCTTCTGGGACCCCAAAATATCGAATTTTTGGGTGTTTTGGGCCTAAATTTGAGATATCGACTTTGGGCACCTAAAATATCGATTTTTAGCATGTTTTGGGCTTATATTTGGAAAATATTCTAGCACTGAGTAGGCATGTACAGATCGCTTCTGGGACCCAAAAATATCGAATTTTCGGGTGTTTTGAGGTTGAATTTGGGATATAAACGGGTGCAGAAGATCCATACACATATTGACTTTTGGGCACCTAAAATATCGATTTTGAGAATGTTTTGGGTCTGTATCTTGAAAACATTCTAACTAGGAGTAGGGATGTACAGATCGCTTCTAGGACCCAAAAATACCGAATTTTCGGGTGTTTTGAGCCTGAATTTGTGATATAAACGGGTACAGAAGATGCATGCTCATATTGACTTTGGGCACCTAAAATGACGATTATCAGCATGTTATGGGCCTGTATTTTGAAAATACTCTACCTAGGAATTTGAGATATAAACGGGTACAGAAGATGCATGCACATATCGACTTTGGACACTTAAAATATCGATTTTTAGCATGTTTTAAGCCTATATTTTGAAAACATTCTAGCACTGACTAGACATGTACAGAACGCTTCTGGGACCCAAAATTATCGAATTTTCGGGTGTTTTGAGGTTGAATTTGAGATATAAACGAGTGCAGAAGATGAATACACATGTTGACTTTGGGGACCTAAAATATCGATTTTCAGCATGTTTTGATCCTGCATCTGAGTAGGCATGTACAGATCGCTTCTGGGACCCCAAAATATCGAATTTTTGGGTGTTTGGAGCCTGAATTTGAGATATAAACGGGTACAGATGATGCATGCACATATCAACTTTGAACACTTAAAATATCGATTTTTAGCATGTTTTGGGCCTATATTTTGAAAATATTCTAGCACTGAGTAGGCATGTACAGATCGCTTCTGGGACCCCAAAATATCGAATTTTCGGATGTTTTGAGCCTGAATTTGAGATATAAACGGGTACAGAAGATGCATGCTCATATTGATTTTGGGCACCTAAAATGACGATTTTCAGTATGTTTTGGGCCTGTATTTTAAAAATACTCTAACTAGGAGTAGGCATGTACAGATCGCTTCTGGGACCCAAAAATATCGAATTTTCGGGTGTTTTGAGCCTGAATTTGAGATATAAACGGGTACAGATGATGCATGCACATATCGACTTTGGTCTCCTAAAATATCGATTTTCAGCTTGTTTTGAGCTTATATTTTGAAAAAATTCTAGCACTGAGTAGGCATGTACAGATCGCTTCTGGGAACCAAAAATATCGAATTTTCGGGTGTTTTGAGGTTGAATTTGGGATATAAACGTGTGCAGAAGATGCATACACATATTGACTTTGGTCACCTAAAATATCGATTTTCAGCTTGTTTTGGGCCTGTATTTTCTAAATACTCTTACACGGAGTAGGCAAGTACAGATCGCTTCTTGGACCCAAAAATATCGAATTTTCGGGTGTTTTGAGCCTGAATTTGAGAAATAAACGGGTACAGAAGATGCATCCACATATCGACTTTTGGGCACCTAAAAGATCGATTTTCAGTATGTTTTGGGTCTGTATATTGAAAATACTCTAACACGGAGTAGGCATGTACAGTTCGCTTCTGGGACCCCAAAATATCGAATTTTTGGGTGTTTTGGGCCTAAATTTGAGATATCGACTTTGGGCACCTAAAATATCGATTTTTAGCATGTTTTGGGCTTATATTTGGAAAATATTCTAGCACTGAGTAGGCATGTACAGATCGCTTCTGGGACCCAAAAATATCGAATTTTCGGGTGTTTTGAGGTTGAATTTGGGATATAAACGGGTGCAGAAGATCCATACACATATTGACTTTTGGGCACCTAAAATATCGATTTTGAGAATGTTTTGGGTCTGTATCTTGAAAACATTCTAACTAGGAGTAGGGATGTACAGATCGCTTCTAGGACCCAAAAATACCGAATTTTCGGGTGTTTTGAGCCTGAATTTGTGATATAAACGGGTACAGAAGATGCATGCTCATATTGACTTTGGGCACCTAAAATGACGATTATCAGCATGTTATGGGCCTGTATTTTGAAAATACTCTACCTAGGAATTTGAGATATAAACGGGTACAGAAGATGCATGCACATATCGACTTTGGACACTTAAAATATCGATTTTTAGCATGTTTTAAGCCTATATTTTGAAAACATTCTAGCACTGACTAGACATGTACAGAACGCTTCTGGGACCCAAAATTATCGAATTTTCGGGTGTTTTGAGGTTGAATTTGAGATATAAACGAGTGCAGAAGATGAATACACATGTTGACTTTGGGGACCTAAAATATCGATTTTCAGCATGTTTTGATCCTGCATCTGAGTAGGCATGTACAGATCGCTTCTGGGACCCCAAAATATCGAATTTTTGGGTGTTTGGAGCCTGAATTTGAGATATAAACGGGTACAGATGATGCATGCACATATCAACTTTGAACACTTAAAATATCGATTTTTAGCATGTTTTGGGCCTATATTTTGAAAATATTCTAGCACTGAGTAGGCATGTACAGATCGCTTCTGGGACCCCAAAATATCGAATTTTCGGATGTTTTGAGCCTGAATTTGAGATATAAACGGGTACAGAAGATGCATGCTCATATTGATTTTGGGCACCTAAAATGACGATTTTCAGTATGTTTTGGGCCTGTATTTTAAAAATACTCTAACTAGGAGTAGGCATGTACAGATCGCTTCTGGGACCCAAAAATATCGAATTTTCGGGTGTTTTGAGCCTGAATTTGAGATATAAACGGGTACAGATGATGCATGCACATATCGACTTTGGTCTCCTAAAATATCGATTTTCAGCTTGTTTTGAGCTTATATTTTGAAAAAATTCTAGCACTGAGTAGGCATGTACAGATCGCTTCTGGGAACCAAAAATATCGAATTTTCGGGTGTTTTGAGGTTGAATTTGGGATATAAACGTGTGCAGAAGATGCATACACATATTGACTTTGGTCACCTAAAATATCGATTTTCAGCTTGTTTTGGGCCTGTATTTTCTAAATACTCTTACACGGAGTAGGCAAGTACAGATCGCTTCTTGGACCCAAAAATATCGAATTTTCGGGTGTTTTGAGCCTGAATTTGAGAAATAAACGGGTACAGAAGATGCATCCACATATCGACTTTTGGGCACCTAAAAGATCGATTTTCAGTATGTTTTGGGTCTGTATATTGAAAATACTCTAACACGGAGTAGGCATGTACAGATCGCTTCTGGGACCCCAAAATATCGAATTTTTGGGTGTTTTGGGCCTAAATTTGAGATATCGACTTTGGGCACCTAAAATATCGATTTTTAGCATGTTTTGGGCTTATATTTGGAAAATATTCTAGCACTGAGTAGGCATGTACAGATCGCTTCTGGGACCCAAAAATATCGAATTTTCGGGTGTTTTGAGGTTGAATTTGGGATATAAACGGGTGCAGAAGATCCATACACATATTGACTTTTGGGCACCTAAAATATCGATTTTGAGAATGTTTTGGGTCTGTATCTTGAAAACATTCTAACTAGGAGTAGGGATGTACAGATCGCTTCTAGGACCCAAAAATACCGAATTTTCGGGTGTTTTGAGCCTGAATTTGTGATATAAACGGGTACAGAAGATGCATGCTCATATTGACTTTGGGCACCTAAAATGACGATTATCAGCATGTTATGGGCCTGTATTTTGAAAATACTCTACCTAGGAATTTGAGATATAAACGGGTACAGAAGATGCATGCACATATCGACTTTGGACACTTAAAATATCGATTTTTAGCATGTTTTAAGCCTATATTTTGAAAACATTCTAGCACTGACTAGACATGTACAGAACGCTTCTGGGACCCAAAATTATCGAATTTTCGGGTGTTTTGAGGTTGAATTTGAGATATAAACGAGTGCAGAAGATGAATACACATGTTGACTTTGGGGACCTAAAATATCGATTTTCAGCATGTTTTGATCCTGCATCTGAGTAGGCATGTACAGATCGCTTCTGGGACCCCAAAATATCGAATTTTTGGGTGTTTGGAGCCTGAATTTGAGATATAAACGGGTACAGATGATGCATGCACATATCAACTTTGAACACTTAAAATATCGATTTTTAGCATGTTTTGGGCCTATATTTTGAAAATATTCTAGCACTGAGTAGGCATGTACAGATCGCTTCTGGGACCCCAAAATATCGAATTTTCGGATGTTTTGAGCCTGAATTTGAGATATAAACGGGTACAGAAGATGCATGCTCATATTGATTTTGGGCACCTAAAATGACGATTTTCAGTATGTTTTGGGCCTGTATTTTAAAAATACTCTAACTAGGAGTAGGCATGTACAGATCGCTTCTGGGACCCAAAAATATCGAATTTTCGGGTGTTTTGAGCCTGAATTTGAGATATAAACGGGTACAGATGATGCATGCACATATCGACTTTGGTCTCCTAAAATATCGATTTTCAGCTTGTTTTGAGCTTATATTTTGAAAAAATTCTAGCACTGAGTAGGCATGTACAGATCGCTTCTGGGAACCAAAAATATCGAATTTTCGGGTGTTTTGAGGTTGAATTTGGGATATAAACGTGTGCAGAAGATGCATACACATATTGACTTTGGTCACCTAAAATATCGATTTTCAGCTTGTTTTGGGCCTGTATTTTCTAAATACTCTTACACGGAGTAGGCAAGTACAGATCGCTTCTTGGACCCAAAAATATCGAATTTTCGGGTGTTTTGAGCCTGAATTTGAGAAATAAACGGGTACAGAAGATGCATCCACATATCGACTTTTGGGCACCTAAAAGATCGATTTTCAGTATGTTTTGGGTCTGTATATTGAAAATACTCTAACACGGAGTAGGCATGTACAGATCGCTTCTGGGACCCCAAAATATCGAATTTTTGGGTGTTTTGGGCCTAAATTTGAGATATCGACTTTGGGCACCTAAAATATCGATTTTTAGCATGTTTTGGGCTTATATTTGGAAAATATTCTAGCACTGAGTAGGCATGTACAGATCGCTTCTGGGACCCAAAAATATCGAATTTTCGGGTGTTTTGAGGTTGAATTTGGGATATAAACGGGTGCAGAAGATCCATACACATATTGACTTTTGGGCACCTAAAATATCGATTTTGAGAATGTTTTGGGTCTGTATCTTGAAAACATTCTAACTAGGAGTAGGGATGTACAGATCGCTTCTAGGACCCAAAAATACCGAATTTTCGGGTGTTTTGAGCCTGAATTTGTGATATAAACGGGTACAGAAGATGCATGCTCATATTGACTTTGGGCACCTAAAATGACGATTATCAGCATGTTATGGGCCTGTATTTTGAAAATACTCTACCTAGGAATTTGAGATATAAACGGGTACAGAAGATGCATGCACATATCGACTTTGGACACTTAAAATATCGATTTTTAGCATGTTTTAAGCCTATATTTTGAAAACATTCTAGCACTGACTAGACATGTACAGAACGCTTCTGGGACCCAAAATTATCGAATTTTCGGGTGTTTTGAGGTTGAATTTGAGATATAAACGAGTGCAGAAGATGAATACACATGTTGACTTTGGGGACCTAAAATATCGATTTTCAGCATGTTTTGATCCTGCATCTGAGTAGGCATGTACAGATCGCTTCTGGGACCCCAAAATATCGAATTTTTGGGTGTTTGGAGCCTGAATTTGAGATATAAACGGGTACAGATGATGCATGCACATATCAACTTTGAACACTTAAAATATCGATTTTTAGCATGTTTTGGGCCTATATTTTGAAAATATTCTAGCACTGAGTAGGCATGTACAGATCGCTTCTGGGACCCCAAAATATCGAATTTTCGGATGTTTTGAGCCTGAATTTGAGATATAAACGGGTACAGAAGATGCATGCTCATATTGATTTTGGGCACCTAAAATGACGATTTTCAGTATGTTTTGGGCCTGTATTTTAAAAATACTCTAACTAGGAGTAGGCATGTACAGATCGCTTCTGGGACCCAAAAATATCGAATTTTCGGGTGTTTTGAGCCTGAATTTGAGATATAAACGGGTACAGATGATGCATGCACA
Source organism: Petrolisthes cinctipes (assembly GCA_033782935.1). Lineage (NCBI taxonomy): Eukaryota > Metazoa > Arthropoda > Malacostraca > Decapoda > Porcellanidae > Petrolisthes > Petrolisthes cinctipes. The sequence continues at coordinate 414,776 of JAWQEG010001012.1, read as the reverse complement.
TATCGACTTTGGTCTCCTAAAATATCGATTTTCAGCTTGTTTTGAGCTTATATTTTGAAAAAATTCTAGCACTGAGTAGGCATGTACAGATCGCTTCTGGGAACCAAAAATATCGAATTTTCGGGTGTTTTGAGGTTGAATTTGGGATATAAACGTGTGCAGAAGATGCATACACATATTGACTTTGGTCACCTAAAATATCGATTTTCAGCTTGTTTTGGGCCTGTATTTTCTAAATACTCTTACACGGAGTAGGCAAGTACAGATCGCTTCTTGGACCCAAAAATATCGAATTTTCGGGTGTTTTGAGCCTGAATTTGAGAAATAAACGGGTACAGAAGATGCATCCACATATCGACTTTTGGGCACCTAAAAGATCGATTTTCAGTATGTTTTGGGTCTGTATATTGAAAATACTCTAACACGGAGTAGGCATGTACAGATCGCTTCTGGGACCCCAAAATATCGAATTTTTGGGTGTTTTGGGCCTAAATTTGAGATATCGACTTTGGGCACCTAAAATATCGATTTTTAGCATGTTTTGGGCTTATATTTGGAAAATATTCTAGCACTGAGTAGGCATGTACAGATCGCTTCTGGGACCCAAAAATATCGAATTTTCGGGTGTTTTGAGGTTGAATTTGGGATATAAACGGGTGCAGAAGATCCATACACATATTGACTTTTGGGCACCTAAAATATCGATTTTGAGAATGTTTTGGGTCTGTATCTTGAAAACATTCTAACTAGGAGTAGGGATGTACAGATCGCTTCTAGGACCCAAAAATACCGAATTTTCGGGTGTTTTGAGCCTGAATTTGTGATATAAACGGGTACAGAAGATGCATGCTCATATTGACTTTGGGCACCTAAAATGACGATTATCAGCATGTTATGGGCCTGTATTTTGAAAATACTCTACCTAGGAATTTGAGATATAAACGGGTACAGAAGATGCATGCACATATCGACTTTGGACACTTAAAATATCGATTTTTAGCATGTTTTAAGACTATATTTTGAAAACATTCTAGCACTGACTAGACATGTACAGAACGCTTCTGGGACCCAAAATTATCGAATTTTCGGGTGTTTTGAGGTTGAATTTGAGATATAAACGAGTGCAGAAGATGAATACACATGTTGACTTTGGGGACCTAAAATATCGATTTTCAGCATGTTTTGATCCTGCATCTGAGTAGGCATGTACAGATCGCTTCTGGGACCCCAAAATATCGAATTTTTGGGTGTTTGGAGCCTGAATTTGAGATATAAACGGGTACAGATGATGCATGCACATATCAACTTTGAACACTTAAAATATCGATTTTTAGCATGTTTTGGGCCTATATTTTGAAAATATTCTAGCACTGAGTAGGCATGTACAGATCGCTTCTGGGACCCCAAAATATCGAATTTTCGGATGTTTTGAGCCTGAATTTGAGATATAAACGGGTACAGAAGATGCATGCTCATATTGATTTTGGGCACCTAAAATGACGATTTTCAGTATGTTTTGGGCCTGTATTTTAAAAATACTCTAACTAGGAGTAGGCATGTACAGATCGCTTCTGGGACCCAAAAATATCGAATTTTCGGGTGTTTTGAGCCTGAATTTGAGATATAAACGGGTACAGATGATGCATGCACATATCGACTTTGGTCTCCTAAAATATCGATTTTCAGCTTGTTTTGAGCTTATATTTTGAAAAAATTCTAGCACTGAGTAGGCATGTACAGATCGCTTCTGGGAACCAAAAATATCGAATTTTCGGGTGTTTTGAGGTTGAATTTGGGATATAAACGTGTGCAGAAGATGCATACACATATTGACTTTGGTCACCTAAAATATCGATTTTCAGCTTGTTTTGGGCCTGTATTTTCTAAATACTCTTACACGGAGTAGGCAAGTACAGATCGCTTCTTGGACCCAAAAATATCGAATTTTCGGGTGTTTTGAGCCTGAATTTGAGAAATAAACGGGTACAGAAGATGCATCCACATATCGACTTTTGGGCACCTAAAAGATCGATTTTCAGTATGTTTTGGGTCTGTATATTGAAAATACTCTAACACGGAGTAGGCATGTACAGATCGCTTCTGGGACCCCAAAATATCGAATTTTTGGGTGTTTTGGGCCTAAATTTGAGATATCGACTTTGGGCACCTAAAATATCGATTTTTAGCATGTTTTGGGCTTATATTTGGAAAATATTCTAGCACTGAGTAGGCATGTACAGATCGCTTCTGGGACCCAAAAATATCGAATTTTCGGGTGTTTTGAGGTTGAATTTGGGATATAAACGGGTGCAGAAGATCCATACACATATTGACTTTTGGGCACCTAAAATATCGATTTTGAGAATGTTTTGGGTCTGTATCTTGAAAACATTCTAACTAGGAGTAGGGATGTACAGATCGCTTCTAGGACCCAAAAATACCGAATTTTCGGGTGTTTTGAGCCTGAATTTGTGATATAAACGGGTACAGAAGATGCATGCTCATATTGACTTTGGGCACCTAAAATGACGATTATCAGCATGTTATGGGCCTGTATTTTGAAAATACTCTACCTAGGAATTTGAGATATAAACGGGTACAGAAGATGCATGCACATATCGACTTTGGACACTTAAAATATCGATTTTTAGCATGTTTTAAGCCTATATTTTGAAAACATTCTAGCACTGACTAGACATGTACAGAACGCTTCTGGGACCCAAAATTATCGAATTTTCGGGTGTTTTGAGGTTGAATTTGAGATATAAACGAGTGCAGAAGATGAATACACATGTTGACTTTGGGGACCTAAAATATCGATTTTCAGCATGTTTTGATCCTGCATCTGAGTAGGCATGTACAGATCGCTTCTGGGACCCCAAAATATCGAATTTTTGGGTGTTTGGAGCCTGAATTTGAGATATAAACGGGTACAGATGATGCATGCACATATCAACTTTGAACACTTAAAATATCGATTTTTAGCATGTTTTGGGCCTATATTTTGAAAATATTCTAGCACTGAGTAGGCATGTACAGATCGCTTCTGGGACCCCAAAATATCGAATTTTCGGATGTTTTGAGCCTGAATTTGAGATATAAACGGGTACAGAAGATGCATGCTCATATTGATTTTGGGCACCTAAAATGACGATTTTCAGTATGTTTTGGGCCTGTATTTTAAAAATACTCTAACTAGGAGTAGGCATGTACAGATCGCTTCTGGGACCCAAAAATATCGAATTTTCGGGTGTTTTGAGCCTGAATTTGAGATATAAACGGGTACAGATGATGCATGCACATATCGACTTTGGTCTCCTAAAATATCGATTTTCAGCTTGTTTTGAGCTTATATTTTGAAAAAATTCTAGCACTGAGTAGGCATGTACAGATCGCTTCTGGGAACCAAAAATATCGAATTTTCGGGTGTTTTGAGGTTGAATTTGGGATATAAACGTGTGCAGAAGATGCATACACATATTGACTTTGGTCACCTAAAATATCGATTTTCAGCTTGTTTTGGGCCTGTATTTTCTAAATACTCTTACACGGAGTAGGCAAGTACAGATCGCTTCTTGGACCCAAAAATATCGAATTTTCGGGTGTTTTGAGCCTGAATTTGAGAAATAAACGGGTACAGAAGATGCATCCACATATCGACTTTTGGGCACCTAAAAGATCGATTTTCAGTATGTTTTGGGTCTGTATATTGAAAATACTCTAACACGGAGTAGGCATGTACAGATCGCTTCTGGGACCCCAAAATATCGAATTTTTGGGTGTTTTGGGCCTAAATTTGAGATATCGACTTTGGGCACCTAAAATATCGATTTTTAGCATGTTTTGGGCTTATATTTGGAAAATATTCTAGCACTGAGTAGGCATGTACAGATCGCTTCTGGGACCCAAAAATATCGAATTTTCGGGTGTTTTGAGGTTGAATTTGGGATATAAACGGGTGCAGAAGATCCATACACATATTGACTTTTGGGCACCTAAAATATCGATTTTGAGAATGTTTTGGGTCTGTATCTTGAAAACATTCTAACTAGGAGTAGGGATGTACAGATCGCTTCTAGGACCCAAAAATACCGAATTTTCGGGTGTTTTGAGCCTGAATTTGTGATATAAACGGGTACAGAAGATGCATGCTCATATTGACTTTGGGCACCTAAAATGACGATTATCAGCATGTTATGGGCCTGTATTTTGAAAATACTCTACCTAGGAATTTGAGATATAAACGGGTACAGAAGATGCATGCACATATCGACTTTGGACACTTAAAATATCGATTTTTAGCATGTTTTAAGCCTATATTTTGAAAACATTCTAGCACTGACTAGACATGTACAGAACGCTTCTGGGACCCAAAATTATCGAATTTTCGGGTGTTTTGAGGTTGAATTTGAGATATAAACGAGTGCAGAAGATGAATACACATGTTGACTTTGGGGACCTAAAATATCGATTTTCAGCATGTTTTGATCCTGCATCTGAGTAGGCATGTACAGATCGCTTCTGGGACCCCAAAATATCGAATTTTTGGGTGTTTGGAGCCTGAATTTGAGATATAAACGGGTACAGATGATGCATGCACATATCAACTTTGAACACTTAAAATATCGATTTTTAGCATGTTTTGGGCCTATATTTTGAAAATATTCTAGCACTGAGTAGGCATGTACAGATCGCTTCTGGGACCCCAAAATATCGAATTTTCGGATGTTTTGAGCCTGAATTTGAGATATAAACGGGTACAGAAGATGCATGCTCATATTGATTTTGGGCACCTAAAATGACGATTTTCAGTATGTTTTGGGCCTGTATTTTAAAAATACTCTAACTAGGAGTAGGCATGTACAGATCGCTTCTGGGACCCAAAAATATCGAATTTTCGGGTGTTTTGAGCCTGAATTTGAGATATAAACGGGTACAGATGATGCATGCACATATCGACTTTGGTCTCCTAAAATATCGATTTTCAGCTTGTTTTGAGCTTATATTTTGAAAAAATTCTAGCACTGAGTAGGCATGTACAGATCGCTTCTGGGAACCAAAAATATCGAATTTTCGGGTGTTTTGAGGTTGAATTTGGGATATAAACGTGTGCAGAAGATGCATACACATATTGACTTTGGTCACCTAAAATATCGATTTTCAGCTTGTTTTGGGCCTGTATTTTCTAAATACTCTTACACGGAGTAGGCAAGTACAGATCGCTTCTTGGACCCAAAAATATCGAATTTTCGGGTGTTTTGAGCCTGAATTTGAGAAATAAACGGGTACAGAAGATGCATCCACATATCGACTTTTGGGCACCTAAAAGATCGATTTTCAGTATGTTTTGGGTCTGTATATTGAAAATACTCTAACACGGAGTAGGCATGTACAGATCGCTTCTGGGACCCCAAAATATCGAATTTTTGGGTGTTTTGGGCCTAAATTTGAGATATCGACTTTGGGCACCTAAAATATCGATTTTTAGCATGTTTTGGGCTTATATTTGGAAAATATTCTAGCACTGAGTAGGCATGTACAGATCGCTTCTGGGACCCAAAAATATCGAATTTTCGGGTGTTTTGAGGTTGAATTTGGGATATAAACGGGTGCAGAAGATCCATACACATATTGACTTTTGGGCACCTAAAATATCGATTTTGAGAATGTTTTGGGTCTGTATCTTGAAAACATTCTAACTAGGAGTAGGGATGTACAGATCGCTTCTAGGACCCAAAAATACCGAATTTTCGGGTGTTTTGAGCCTGAATTTGTGATATAAACGGGTACAGAAGATGCATGCTCATATTGACTTTGGGCACCTAAAATGACGATTATCAGCATGTTATGGGCCTGTATTTTGAAAATACTCTACCTAGGAATTTGAGATATAAACGGGTACAGAAGATGCATGCACATATCGACTTTGGACACTTAAAATATCGATTTTTAGCATGTTTTAAGCCTATATTTTGAAAACATTCTAGCACTGACTAGACATGTACAGAACGCTTCTGGGACCCAAAATTATCGAATTTTCGGGTGTTTTGAGGTTGAATTTGAGATATAAACGAGTGCAGAAGATGAATACACATGTTGACTTTGGGGACCTAAAATATCGATTTTCAGCATGTTTTGATCCTGCATCTGAGTAGGCATGTACAGATCGCTTCTGGGACCCCAAAATATCGAATTTTTGGGTGTTTGGAGCCTGAATTTGAGATATAAACGGGTACAGATGATGCATGCACATATCAACTTTGAACACTTAAAATATCGATTTTTAGCATGTTTTGGGCCTATATTTTGAAAATATTCTAGCACTGAGTAGGCATGTACAGATCGCTTCTGGGACCCCAAAATATCGAATTTTCGGATGTTTTGAGCCTGAATTTGAGATATAAACGGGTACAGAAGATGCATGCTCATATTGATTTTGGGCACCTAAAATGACGATTTTCAGTATGTTTTGGGCCTGTATTTTAAAAATACTCTAACTAGGAGTAGGCATGTACAGATCGCTTCTGGGACCCAAAAATATCGAATTTTCGGGTGTTTTGAGCCTGAATTTGAGATATAAACGGGTACAGATGATGCATGCACATATCGACTTTGGTCTCCTAAAATATCGATTTTCAGCTTGTTTTGAGCTTATATTTTGAAAAAATTCTAGCACTGAGTAGGCATGTACAGATCGCTTCTGGGAACCAAAAATATCGAATTTTCGGGTGTTTTGAGGTTGAATTTGGGATATAAACGTGTGCAGAAGATGCATACACATATTGACTTTGGTCACCTAAAATATCGATTTTCAGCTTGTTTTGGGCCTGTATTTTCTAAATACTCTTACACGGAGTAGGCAAGTACAGATCGCTTCTTGGACCCAAAAATATCGAATTTTCGGGTGTTTTGAGCCTGAATTTGAGAAATAAACGGGTACAGAAGATGCATCCACATATCGACTTTTGGGCACCTAAAAGATCGATTTTCAGTATGTTTTGGGTCTGTATATTGAAAATACTCTAACACGGAGTAGGCATGTACAGATCGCTTCTGGGACCCCAAAATATCGAATTTTTGGGTGTTTTGGGCCTAAATTTGAGATATCGACTTTGGGCACCTAAAATATCGATTTTTAGCATGTTTTGGGCTTATATTTGGAAAATATTCTAGCACTGAGTAGGCATGTACAGATCGCTTCTGGAACCCAAAAATATCGAATTTTCGGGTGTTTTGAGGTTGAATTTGGGATATAAACGGGTGCAGAAGATCCATACACATATTGACTTTTGGGCACCTAAAATATCGATTTTGAGAATGTTTTGGGTCTGTATCTTGAAAACATTCTAACTAGGAGTAGGGATGTACAGATCGCTTCTAGGACCCAAAAATACCGAATTTTCGGGTGTTTTGAGCCTGAATTTGTGATATAAACGGGTACAGAAGATGCATGCTCATATTGACTTTGGGCACCTAAAATGACGATTATCAGCATGTTATGGGCCTGTATTTTGAAAATACTCTACCTAGGAATTTGAGATATAAACGGGTACAGAAGATGCATGCACATATCGACTTTGGACACTTAAAATATCGATTTTTAGCATGTTTTAAGCCTATATTTTGAAAACATTCTAGCACTGACTAGACATGTACAGAACGCTTCTGGGACCCAAAATTATCGAATTTTCGGGTGTTTTGAGGTTGAATTTGAGATATAAACGAGTGCAGAAGATGAATACACATGTTGACTTTGGGGACCTAAAATATCGATTTTCAGCATGTTTTGATCCTGCATCTGAGTAGGCATGTACAGATCGCTTCTGGGACCCCAAAATATCGAATTTTTGGGTGTTTGGAGCCTGAATTTGAGATATAAACGGGTACAGATGATGCATGCACATATCAACTTTGAACACTTAAAATATCGATTTTTAGCATGTTTTGGGCCTATATTTTGAAAATATTCTAGCACTGAGTAGGCATGTACAGATCGCTTCTGGGACCCCAAAATATCGAATTTTCGGATGTTTTGAGCCTGAATTTGAGATATAAACGGGTACAGAAGATGCATGCTCATATTGATTTTGGGCACCTAAAATGACGATTTTCAGTATGTTTTGGGCCTGTATTTTAAAAATACTCTAACTAGGAGTAGGCATGTACAGATCGCTTCTGGGACCCAAAAATATCGAATTTTCGGGTGTTTTGAGCCTGAATTTGAGATATAAACGGGTACAGATGATGCATGCACATATCGACTTTGGTCTCCTAAAATATCGATTTTCAGCTTGTTTTGAGCTTATATTTTGAAAAAATTCTAGCACTGAGTAGGCATGTACAGATCGCTTCTGGGAACCAAAAATATCGAATTTTCGGGTGTTTTGAGGTTGAATTTGGGATATAAACGTGTGCAGAAGATGCATACACATATTGACTTTGGTCACCTAAAATATCGATTTTCAGCTTGTTTTGGGCCTGTATTTTCTAAATACTCTTACACGGAGTAGGCAAGTACAGATCGCTTCTTGGACCCAAAAATATCGAATTTTCGGGTGTTTTGAGCCTGAATTTGAGAAATAAACGGGTACAGAAGATGCATCCACATATCGACTTTTGGGCACCTAAAAGATCGATTTTCAGTATGTTTTGGGTCTGTATATTGAAAATACTCTAACACGGAGTAGGCATGTACAGATCGCTTCTGGGACCCCAAAATATCGAATTTTTGGGTGTTTTGGGCCTAAATTTGAGATATCGACTTTGGGCACCTAAAATATCGATTTTTAGCATGTTTTGGGCTTATATTTGGAAAATATTCTAGCACTGAGTAGGCATGTACAGATCGCTTCTGGGACCCAAAAATATCGAATTTTCGGGTGTTTTGAGGTTGAATTTGGGATATAAACGGGTGCAGAAGATCCATACACATATTGACTTTTGGGCACCTAAAATATCGATTTTGAGAATGTTTTGGGTCTGTATCTTGAAAACATTCTAACTAGGAGTAGGGATGTACAGATCGCTTCTAGGACCCAAAAATACCGAATTTTCGGGTGTTTTGAGCCTGAATTTGTGATATAAACGGGTACAGAAGATGCATGCTCATATTGACTTTGGGCACCTAAAATGACGATTATCAGCATGTTATGGGCCTGTATTTTGAAAATACTCTACCTAGGAATTTGAGATATAAACGGGTACAGAAGATGCATGCACATATCGACTTTGGACACTTAAAATATCGATTTTTAGCATGTTTTAAGCCTATATTTTGAAAACATTCTAGCACTGACTAGACATGTACAGAACGCTTCTGGGACCCAAAATTATCGAATTTTCGGGTGTTTTGAGGTTGAATTTGAGATATAAACGAGTGCAGAAGATGAATACACATGTTGACTTTGGGGACCTAAAATATCGATTTTCAGCATGTTTTGATCCTGCATCTGAGTAGGCATGTACAGATCGCTTCTGGGACCCCAAAATATCGAATTTTTGGGTGTTTGGAGCCTGAATTTGAGATATAAACGGGTACAGATGATGCATGCACATATCAACTTTGAACACTTAAAATATCGATTTTTAGCATGTTTTGGGCCTATATTTTGAAAATATTCTAGCACTGAGTAGGCATGTACAGATCGCTTCTGGGACCCCAAAATATCGAATTTTCGGATGTTTTGAGCCTGAATTTGAGATATAAACGGGTACAGAAGATGCATGCTCATATTGATTTTGGGCACCTAAAATGACGATTTTCAGTATGTTTTGGGCCTGTATTTTAAAAATACTCTAACTAGGAGTAGGCATGTACAGATCGCTTCTGGGACCCAAAAATATCGAATTTTCGGGTGTTTTGAGCCTGAATTTGAGATATAAACGGGTACAGATGATGCATGCACATATCGACTTTGGTCTCCTAAAATATCGATTTTCAGCTTGTTTTGAGCTTATATTTTGAAAAAATTCTAGCACTGAGTAGGCATGTACAGATCGCTTCTGGGAACCAAAAATATCGAATTTTCGGGTGTTTTGAGGTTGAATTTGGGATATAAACGTGTGCAGAAGATGCATACACATATTGACTTTGGTCACCTAAAATATCGATTTTCAGCTTGTTTTGGGCCTGTATTTTCTAAATACTCTTACACGGAGTAGGCAAGTACAGATCGCTTCTTGGACCCAAAAATATCGAATTTTCGGGTGTTTTGAGCCTGAATTTGAGAAATAAACGGGTACAGAAGATGCATCCACATATCGACTTTTGGGCACCTAAAAGATCGATTTTCAGTATGTTTTGGGTCTGTATATTGAAAATACTCTAACACGGAGTAGGCATGTACAGTTCGCTTCTGGGACCCCAAAATATCGAATTTTTGGGTGTTTTGGGCCTAAATTTGAGATATCGACTTTGGGCACCTAAAATATCGATTTTTAGCATGTTTTGGGCTTATATTTGGAAAATATTCTAGCACTGAGTAGGCATGTACAGATCGCTTCTGGGACCCAAAAATATCGAATTTTCGGGTGTTTTGAGGTTGAATTTGGGATATAAACGGGTGCAGAAGATCCATACACATATTGACTTTTGGGCACCTAAAATATCGATTTTGAGAATGTTTTGGGTCTGTATCTTGAAAACATTCTAACTAGGAGTAGGGATGTACAGATCGCTTCTAGGACCCAAAAATACCGAATTTTCGGGTGTTTTGAGCCTGAATTTGTGATATAAACGGGTACAGAAGATGCATGCTCATATTGACTTTGGGCACCTAAAATGACGATTATCAGCATGTTATGGGCCTGTATTTTGAAAATACTCTACCTAGGAATTTGAGATATAAACGGGTACAGAAGATGCATGCACATATCGACTTTGGACACTTAAAATATCGATTTTTAGCATGTTTTAAGCCTATATTTTGAAAACATTCTAGCACTGACTAGACATGTACAGAACGCTTCTGGGACCCAAAATTATCGAATTTTCGGGTGTTTTGAGGTTGAATTTGAGATATAAACGAGTGCAGAAGATGAATACACATGTTGACTTTGGGGACCTAAAATATCGATTTTCAGCATGTTTTGATCCTGCATCTGAGTAGGCATGTACAGATCGCTTCTGGGACCCCAAAATATCGAATTTTTGGGTGTTTGGAGCCTGAATTTGAGATATAAACGGGTACAGATGATGCATGCACATATCAACTTTGAACACTTAAAATATCGATTTTTAGCATGTTTTGGGCCTATATTTTGAAAATATTCTAGCACTGAGTAGGCATGTACAGATCGCTTCTGGGACCCCAAAATATCGAATTTTCGGATGTTTTGAGCCTGAATTTGAGATATAAACGGGTACAGAAGATGCATGCTCATATTGATTTTGGGCACCTAAAATGACGATTTTCAGTATGTTTTGGGCCTGTATTTTAAAAATACTCTAACTAGGAGTAGGCATGTACAGATCGCTTCTGGGACCCAAAAATATCGAATTTTCGGGTGTTTTGAGCCTGAATTTGAGATATAAACGGGTACAGATGATACATGCACATATCGACTTTGGTCTCCTAAAATATCGATTTTCAGCTTGTTTTGAGCTTATATTTTGAAAAAATTCTAGCACTGAGTAGGCATGTACAGATCGCTTCTGGGAACCCAAAATATCGAATTTTCAGGTGTTTTGAGCATGAATTTCAGATATAAACGGGTACAGAAGATGCATGCACATATCGACTTTTGGGCACCTAAAATATCGATTTTAAGCATGTTTTGGGTCTGTATCTTGAAAACATTCTAACTAGGAGTAGGGATGTACGGATCGCTTCTAGGACCCAAAAATACCTAATTTTCGGGTGTTTTGAGCCTGAATTTGAGATATAAACGGGTACAGATGATGCATTCACATGTTGACTTGGGGCACCTAAAATGACGATTTTCAGCATGTTATGGGCCTGTATTTTGAAAATACTCTACCTAGGAATTTGAGATATAAACGGGTACAGAAGAAGCATGCACATATCGACTTTGGACACTTAAAATATCGATTTTTAGCATGTTTTGAACCTATATTTTAAAAACATTCTAGCACTGACTAGATATGTACAGATCGCTTCTGGGACCCAAAAATATCGAATTTTCGGGTGTCTTGAGGTTGAATTTGAGATATAAACGGGTTCAGAAGATGCATGCACATATCGACTTTGGACACTTAAAATATCGTATTTTGGCATGTTTTGGGCCTATATTTTGAAAATATTCTAGCACTAAGTAGGCATGTACAGATCACTTCTGGGACCCCAAAATATCGAATTTTCGGGTGTTTTGAGCCTGGATTTGAGATATAAACGGGTACAGATGATGCATGCACATATCAACTTTGAACACTTAAAATATCGATTTTTAGTAAGTTTTGAGCCTATATTTTGAAAACATTCTAGCACTGAGTAGGCATGTACAGATCGCTTCTGGGACCCAAAAATATCGAATTTTCGGGTGTTTTGAGGTTGAATTTGAGATATAAACGGGTACAGAAGATGCATGCACATATCGACTTTTGGGCACCTAAAAGATCGATTTTCAGTATGTTTTGGGCCTGTATTTTGAAAATACTCTAACACGGAGTAGGCATGTACAATTCGCTTCTGGGACCCCAAAATATCAAATTTTCGGGGGTTTTGAGCCTGAATTTCAAATATAAACGAGTACAGAAGATGCATGCACATATCGACTTTTGGGCACCTAAAATATCGATTTTGAGCATGTTTTGGGTCTGTATCTTGAAAACATTCTAACTAGGAGTAGGGATGTACGGATCGCTTCTAGGACCCAAAAATACCGGTTTTTCGAGTGTTTTGAGCCTGAATTTGAGATATAAACGGGTACAGAAGATACATGCACATATTGACTTTGGGCACCTAAAATATCGATTTTCAGCATGTTTTGGGCCTGTATTTTGAAAATACTCTAACTAGGAGTAGGCATGTACAGATCGCTTCTGGGACCCAAAAATATCGAATTTTCGGGTGTTTTGACCCTGAATTTGAGATATAAACAGGTACAGAAGATGCATGCACATATCGACTTTGGACACTTAAAAAATCGATTTTTAGCATGTTTTGAGCCTATATTTTGAAAACATTCTAGCACTGACTAGACATGTACAGATCGCTTCTGGGACCCAAAATTATCGAATTCTCGGGTGTTTTGAGGTTGAATGTGAGATATAAATGAGTGCAGAAGATGCATACACATGTTGACTTTGAGCACCTAAAATATAGATTTTCAGCATGTTTTGGGCCTGCATCTGAATAGGCATGTACAGATCGCTTCTGGGACCCCAAAATACCGAATTTTCGGGTGTTCGGAGCCTGAATTTGAGATATAAACGGGTACACAAGATGCATGCACATATCGACTTTTGGGCACCTAAAAGATCGATTTTCAGTATGTTTTGGGCCTGTATATTGAAAATACTCTAACACGGAGTAGGCATGTACAGATCGCTTCTGGGACCCCAAAATATCGAATTTTTGGGTGTTTTATGCCTGAATTTGAGATATCGACTTTGGGCACCTAAAATATCTATTTTTAGCATGTTTTGGGTCTATATTTTGAAAATATTCTAGCACTGAGTAGGCATGTACAAATCGCTTCTGGGACCCCAAAATATCGAATTTTTAGGTGTTTTGAGCCTGAATTTGAGATATAAACGGGTACAGAAGATGCATGAACATGTTGACTTTGGGCACCAAAAATGACGATTTTCAGCATGTTATGGGCCTGTATTTTGAAAATACTCTACCTAGGAATTTGAGATATAAACGGGTACAGAAGATGCATGCACATATCGACTTTGGACACTTAAAATATCGATTTTTAGCATGTTTTGAACCTATATTTTAAAAACATTCTAGCACTGACTAGACATGTACAGATCGCTTCTGGGACCCAAAAATATCGAATTTTCGGGTGTTTTGAGGTTGAATGTGAGATATAAACGGGTTCAGAAGATGCATGCACATATCGACTTTGGACACTTAAAATATCGTTTTTTAGCATGTTTTGGGCCTATATTTTGAAAATATTCTAGCACTAAGTAGGCATGTACAGATCACTTCTGGGACCCCAAAATATCGAATTTTCTGGTGTTTTGAGCCTGGATTTGAGATATAAACGGGTACAGATGATGCATCCACATATCAACTTTGAACACTTAAAATATCGATTTTTAGTAAGTTTTGAGCCTATATTATGAAAACATTCTAGCACTGAGTAGGCATGTACAGATCGCTTCTGGGACCCAAAAATATCGAATTTCCGGGTGTTTTGAGGTTGAATTTGAGATATAAACGGGTACAGAAGATGGATAAACATAATGACTTTGGTAACCTAAAATATCGATTTTCAGCTTGTTTTGGGCCTGTATTTAGAAAATACTCTAACTCGGAGTAGGCAAGTACAGATCGCTTCTGGGACCCCAAAATAACGAATTTTCGGGTGTTTCAGCCTGAATTTGAGATATAAACGGGTACACAAGATGCATCCACATATCGACTTTTGGGCACCTAAAAGATCGATTTTCTGTATATTTTGGGCCTGTATATTGAAAATACTATAACACAGAGTAGGCATGTACAGATCGCTTCTGGGACCCCATAATATCGAATTTATGGGTGTTTTGGGTTTGAATTTAAGATATCGACTTTGGGCACCTAAAATTTCGATTTTATAGCATGTTAAGGGCCTATATTTTGAAAATATTCTAGCACTGAGTAGGCATGTACAGATCGCTTCTGGGACCCCAAAATATCGAATTTTCGGGTGTTTTGAGGTTGAATTTGGGATATAAACGGGAACAGAAGATGCATGCACATATCGACTTTTGGGCACCTAAAAGATCGATTTTCAGTATGTTTTGGGCCTGTATTTTGAAACGACTCTAACACGGAGTAGGCATGTTCAGTTCGCTTCTGGGACCCCAAAATATAGAAGTTTCGGGTGTTTTGGGCCTGAATTTGAGATATCGACTTTGGGCACCTAAAATATCGATTTTAGCATGTTTTGGGCCTGTATTTTGAAAATACTCTAACACGGAGTAGGCATGTAAAGTTCGCTTCTGGGCCCCCAAAATATCAAAGTTTCGGGTGTTTTGGGCCTGAATTTGAGTTATCGGCTTTAGGCACCTAAAATATCGATTTGTAACATGTTTTGAGCCTATACTTTGAAAACATTCTAGCACTGACTAGACATGTACAGATCGCTTCTGGGACCCAAAATTATCGAATTCTCGGGTGTTTTGAGGTTGAATGTGAGATATAAACGGGTACAGAAGATGCATGCACATGTTGACTTTGGGCACCTAAAATATCGATTTTCAGCATGTTTTGGGCCTGCATCTGAGTAGGCATGTACAGATCGCTTCTGGGACCCCAAAATATCGAATTTTCGGATGTTTGGAGCCTGAATTTGAGATATAAACGGGTACAGAAGATGCATGCACATATCGACTTTTGGGCACCTAAAATATTGATTTTCAGTATGTTTTAGGCCTGTATATTGAAAATACTCTCACACGGAGTAGGCATGTACAGATCGCTTCTGGGACCCCAAAATATCGAATTTTTGGGTGTTTTGGGCCTGAATTTGAGATATCGACTTTGGGCACCTAAAATATCTATTTTTAGCATGTTTTGGGCCTATATTTTGAAAATATTCTAGCACTGAGTAGGCATGTACAGATCGCTTCTGGGACCCCAAAATATCGAATTTTCAGGTGTTTTGAGCCTGAATTTCAGATATAAACGGGTACAGAAGATGCATGCACATATCGACTTTTGGGCACCTAAAATATCGATTTTAAGCATGTTTTGGGTCTGTATCTTGAAAACATTCTAACTAGGAGTAGGGATGTACGGATCGCTTTTAGGACCCAAAAATACCGGTTTTTCGAGTGTTTTGAGCCTGAATTTGAGATATAAACGGGTACAGAAGATACATGCACATATTGACTTTGGGCACCTAAAATATCGATTTTCAGCATGTTTTGGGCCTGTATTTTGAAAATACTCTAACTAGGAGTAGGCATGTACAGATCGCTTCTGGGACCCAAAAATATCGAATTTTCGGGTGTTTTGACCCTGAATTTGAGATATAAACGGGTACAGAAGATGCATGCACATATCGACTTTGGACACTTAAAATATCGATTTTTAGCATGTTTTGAGCCTATATTTTGAAAACATTCTAGCACTGACTAGACATGTACAGATCGCTTCTGGGACCCAAAATTATCGAATTCTCGGGTGTTTTGAGGTTGAATGTGAGATATAAACGAGTGCAGAAGATGCATACACATGTTGACTTTGAGCACCTAAAATATCGATTTTCAGCATGTTTTGGGCCTGCATCTGAGTAGGCATGTACAGATCGCTTCTGGGACCCCAAAATACCGAATTTTCGGGTGTTCGGAGCCTGAATTTGAGATATAAACGGGTACACAAGATGCATGCACATATCGACTTTTGGGCACCTAAAAGATCGATTTTCAGTATGTTTTGGGCCTGTATATTGAAAATACTCTAACACGGAGTAGGCATGTACAGATCGCTTCTGGGACCCCAAAATATCGAATTTTTGGGTGTTTTATGCCTGAATTTGAGATATCGACTTTGGGCACCTAAAATATCTATTATTAGCATGTTTTGGGCCTATATTTTGAAAATATTCTAGCACTGAGTAGGCATGTACAAATCGCTTCTGGGACCCCAAAATATCGAATTTTTAGGTGTTTTGAGCCTGAATTTGAGATATAAACGGGTACAGAAGATGCATGCACATATCGACTTTTGGGCACCTAAAATATCGATTTTGAGCATGTTTTGGGTCTGTATCTTGAAATCATTCTAACTAGGAGTAGGGATGTACGGATCGCTTTTAGGACCCAAAAATACCTAATTTTCGGGTGTTTTGAGCCTGAATTTGAGATATAAACGGGTACAGAAGATGCATGAACATGTTGACTTTGGGCACCTAAAATGACGATTTTCAGCATGTTATGGGCCTGTATTTTGAAAATACTCTACCTAGGAATTTGAGATATAAACGGGTACTAAAGATGCATGCACATATCGACTTTGGACACTTAAAATATCGATTTTTAGCATGTTTTGGGCCTATATTTTGAAAATATTCTAGCACTAAGTAGGCATGTACAGATCACTTCTGGGACCCCAAAATATCGAATTTTCTGGTGTTTTGAGCCTGGATTTGAGATATAAACGGGTACAGATGATGCATGCACCTATCGACTTTGAATACTTATAATAACGATTTTTAGCATGTTTTGGGCCTATATTTTGAAAATATTTTAGCACTATGTAGGCATGTACAGATCACTTCTGGGACCCCAAAATATCGAATTTTCAGGGTGTTTAGAGAATGAATTTGAGATATAAACGGGTACAGAAGATGCATGCACATATTGACTTTGGGCACCTAAAATATCGATTTTCAGCATGTTTTGGGCCTGTATTTTGAAAATACTCTAACTAGGAGTAGGGATGTACGGATCGCTTCTAGGAACCAAAAATACCGGTTTTTCGAGTGTTTTGAGCCTGAATTTGAGATATAAACGGGTACAGAAGATACATGCACATATTGACTTTGGGCACCTAAAATATCGATTTTCAGCATGTTTTGGGCCTGTATTTTGAAAATACTCTAACTAGGAGTAGGCATGTACAGATCGCTTCTGGGACCCAAAAATATCGAATTTTCGGGTGTTTTGACCCTGAATTTGAGATATAAACGGGTACAGAAGATGCATGCACATATCGACTTTGGACACTTAAAATATCGATTTTTAGCATGTTTTGAGCCTATATTTTGAAAATACTCTACCTAGGAATTTGAGATATAAACGGGTACAGAAGATGCATGCACATATCGACTTTGGACACTTAAAATATCGATTTTTAGCATGTTTTAAGCCTATATTTTGAAAACATTCTAGCACTGACTAGACATGTACAGAACGCTTCTGGGACCCAAAATTATCGAATTTTCGGGTGTTTTGAGGTTGAATTTGAGATATAAACGAGTGCAGAAGATGAATACACATGTTGACTTTGGGGACCTAAAATATCGATTTTCAGCATGTTTTGATCCTGCATCTGAGTAGGCATGTACAGATCGCTTCTGGGACCCCAAAATATCGAATTTTCGGATGTTTTGAGCCTGAATTTGAGATATAAACGGGTACAGAAGATGCATGCTCATATTGATTTTGGGCACCTAAAATGACGATTTTCAGTATGTTTTGGGCCTGTATTTTAAAAATACTCTAACTAGGAGTAGGCATGTACAGATCGCTTCTGGGACCCAAAAATATCGAATTTTCGGGTGTTTTGAGCCTGAATTTGAGATATAAACGGGTACAGATGATACATGCACATATCGACTTTGGTCTCCTAAAATATCGATTTTCAGCTTGTTTTGAGCTTATATTTTGAAAAAATTCTAGCACTGAGTAGGCATGTACAGATCGCTTCTGGGAACCCAAAATATCGAATTTTCAGGTGTTTTGAGCATGAATTTCAGATATAAACGGGTACAGAAGATGCATGCACATATCGACTTTTGGGCACCTAAAATATCGATTTTAAGCATGTTTTGGGTCTGTATCTTGAAAACATTCTAACTAGGAGTAGGGATGTACGGATCGCTTCTAGGACCCAAAAATACCTAATTTTCGGGTGTTTTGAGCCTGAATTTGAGATATAAACGGGTACAGATGATGCATTCACATGTTGACTTGGGGCACCTAAAATGACGATTTTCAGCATGTTATGGGCCTGTATTTTGAAAATACTCTACCTAGGAATTTGAGATATAAACGGGTACAGAAGAAGCATGCACATATCGACTTTGGACACTTAAAATATCGATTTTTAGCATGTTTTGAACCTATATTTTAAAAACATTCTAGCACTGACTAGATATGTACAGATCGCTTCTGGGACCCAAAAATATCGAATTTTCGGGTGTCTTGAGGTTGAATTTGAGATATAAACGGGTTCAGAAGATGCATGCACATATCGACTTTGGACACTTAAAATATCGTATTTTGGCATGTTTTGGGCCTATATTTTGAAAATATTCTAGCACTAAGTAGGCATGTACAGATCACTTCTGGGACCCCAAAATATCGAATTTTCGGGTGTTTTGAGCCTGGATTTGAGATATAAACGGGTACAGATGATGCATGCACATATCAACTTTGAACACTTAAAATATCGATTTTTAGTAAGTTTTGAGCCTATATTTTGAAAACATTCTAGCACTGAGTAGGCATGTACAGATCGCTTCTGGGACCCAAAAATATCGAATTTTCGGGTGTTTTGAGGTTGAATTTGAGATATAAACGGGTACAGAAGATGCATGCACATATCGACTTTTGGGCACCTAAAAGATCGATTTTCAGTATGTTTTGGGCCTGTATTTTGAAAATACTCTAACACGGAGTAGGCATGTACAATTCGCTTCTGGGACCCCAAAATATCAAATTTTCGGGGGTTTTGAGCCTGAATTTCAAATATAAACGAGTACAGAAGATGCATGCACATATCGACTTTTGGGCACCTAAAATATCGATTTTGAGCATGTTTTGGGTCTGTATCTTGAAAACATTCTAACTAGGAGTAGGGATGTACGGATCGCTTCTAGGACCCAAAAATACCGGTTTTTCGAGTGTTTTGAGCCTGAATTTGAGATATAAACGGGTACAGAAGATACATGCACATATTGACTTTGGGCACCTAAAATATCGATTTTCAGCATGTTTTGGGCCTGTATTTTGAAAATACTCTAACTAGGAGTAGGCATGTACAGATCGCTTCTGGGACCCAAAAATATCGAATTTTCGGGTGTTTTGACCCTGAATTTGAGATATAAACAGGTACAGAAGATGCATGCACATATCGACTTTGGACACTTAAAAAATCGATTTTTAGCATGTTTTGAGCCTATATTTTGAAAACATTCTAGCACTGACTAGACATGTACAGATCGCTTCTGGGACCCAAAATTATCGAATTCTCGGGTGTTTTGAGGTTGAATGTGAGATATAAATGAGTGCAGAAGATGCATACACATGTTGACTTTGAGCACCTAAAATATCGATTTTCAGCATGTTTTGGGCCTGCATCTGAATAGGCATGTACAGATCGCTTCTGGGACCCCAAAATACCGAATTTTCGGGTGTTCGGAGCCTGAATTTGAGATATAAACGGGTACACAAGATGCATGCACATATCGACTTTTGGGCACCTAAAAGATCGATTTTCAGTATGTTTTGGGCCTGTATATTGAAAATACTCTAACACGGAGTAGGCATGTACAGATCGCTTCTGGGACCCCAAAATATCGAATTTTTGGGTGTTTTATGCCTGAATTTGAGATATCGACTTTGGGCACCTAAAATATCTATTTTTAGCATGTTTTGGGTCTATATTTTGAAAATATTCTAGCACTGAGTAGGCATGTACAAATCGCTTCTGGGACCCCAAAATATCGAATTTTTAGGTGTTTTGAGCCTGAATTTGAGATATAAACGGGTACAGAAGATGCATGAACATGTTGACTTTGGGCACCAAAAATGACGATTTTCAGCATGTTATGGGCCTGTATTTTGAAAATACTCTACCTAGGAATTTGAGATATAAACGGGTACAGAAGATGCATGCACATATCGACTTTGGACACTTAAAATATCGATTTTTAGCATGTTTTGAACCTATATTTTAAAAACATTCTAGCACTGACTAGACATGTACAGATCGCTTCTGGGACCCAAAAATATCGAATTTTCGGGTGTTTTGAGGTTGAATGTGAGATATAAACGGGTTCAGAAGATGCATGCACATATCGACTTTGGACACTTAAAATATCGTTTTTTAGCATGTTTTGGGCCTATATTTTGAAAATATTCTAGCACTAAGTAGGCATGTACAGATCACTTCTGGGACCCCAAAATATCGAATTTTCTGGTGTTTTGAGCCTGGATTTGAGATATAAACGGGTACAGATGATGCATCCACATATCAACTTTGAACACTTAAAATATCGATTTTTAGTAAGTTTTGAGCCTATATTATGAAAACATTCTAGCACTGAGTAGGCATGTACAGATCGCTTCTGGGACCCAAAAATATCGAATTTCCGGGTGTTTTGAGGTTGAATTTGAGATATAAACGGGTACAGAAGATGGATAAACATAATGACTTTGGTAACCTAAAATATCGATTTTCAGCTTGTTTTGGGCCTGTATTTAGAAAATACTCTAACTCGGAGTAGGCAAGTACAGATCGCTTCTGGGACCCCAAAATAACGAATTTTCGGGTGTTTCAGCCTGAATTTGAGATATAAACGGGTACACAAGATGCATCCACATATCGACTTTTGGGCACCTAAAAGATCGATTTTCTGTATATTTTGGGCCTGTATATTGAAAATACTATAACACAGAGTAGGCATGTACAGATCGCTTCTGGGACCCCATAATATCGAATTTATGGGTGTTTTGGGTTTGAATTTAAGATATCGACTTTGGGCACCTAAAATTTCGATTTTATAGCATGTTAAGGGCCTATATTTTGAAAATATTCTAGCACTGAGTAGGCATGTACAGATCGCTTCTGGGACCCCAAAATATCGAATTTTCGGGTGTTTTGAGGTTGAATTTGGGATATAAACGGGAACAGAAGATGCATGCACATATCGACTTTTGGGCACCTAAAAGATCGATTTTCAGTATGTTTTGGGCCTGTATTTTGAAACGACTCTAACACGGAGTAGGCATGTTCAGTTCGCTTCTGGGACCCCAAAATATAGAAGTTTCGGGTGTTTTGGGCCTGAATTTGAGATATCGACTTTGGGCACCTAAAATATCGATTTTAGCATGTTTTGGGCCTGTATTTTGAAAATACTCTAACACGGAGTAGGCATGTAAAGTTCGCTTCTGGGCCCCCAAAATATCAAAGTTTCGGGTGTTTTGGGCCTGAATTTGAGTTATCGGCTTTAGGCACCTAAAATATCGATTTGTAACATGTTTTGAGCCTATACTTTGAAAACATTCTAGCACTGACTAGACATGTACAGATCGCTTCTGGGACCCAAAATTATCGAATTCTCGGGTGTTTTGAGGTTGAATGTGAGATATAAACGGGTACAGAAGATGCATGCACATGTTGACTTTGGGCACCTAAAATATCGATTTTCAGCATGTTTTGGGCCTGCATCTGAGTAGGCATGTACAGATCGCTTCTGGGACCCCAAAATATCGAATTTTCGGATGTTTGGAGCCTGAATTTGAGATATAAACGGGTACAGAAGATGCATGCACATATCGACTTTTGGGCACCTAAAATATTGATTTTCAGTATGTTTTAGGCCTGTATATTGAAAATACTCTCACACGGAGTAGGCATGTACAGATCGCTTCTGGGACCCCAAAATATCGAATTTTTGGGTGTTTTGGGCCTGAATTTGAGATATCGACTTTGGGCACCTAAAATATCTATTTTTAGCATGTTTTGGGCCTATATTTTGAAAATATTCTAGCACTGAGTAGGCATGTACAGATCGCTTCTGGGACCCCAAAATATCGAATTTTCAGGTGTTTTGAGCCTGAATTTCAGATATAAACGGGTACAGAAGATGCATGCACATATCGACTTTTGGGCACCTAAAATATCGATTTTAAGCATGTTTTGGGTCTGTATCTTGAAAACATTCTAACTAGGAGTAGGGATGTACGGATCGCTTTTAGGACCCAAAAATACCGGTTTTTCGAGTGTTTTGAGCCTGAATTTGAGATATAAACGGGTACAGAAGATACATGCACATATTGACTTTGGGCACCTAAAATATCGATTTTCAGCATGTTTTGGGCCTGTATTTTGAAAATACTCTAACTAGGAGTAGGCATGTACAGATCGCTTCTGGGACCCAAAAATATCGAATTTTCGGGTGTTTTGACCCTGAATTTGAGATATAAACGGGTACAGAAGATGCATGCACATATCGACTTTGGACACTTAAAATATCGATTTTTAGCATGTTTTGAGCCTATATTTTGAAAACATTCTAGCACTGACTAGACATGTACAGATCGCTTCTGGGACCCAAAATTATCGAATTCTCGGGTGTTTTGAGGTTGAATGTGAGATATAAACGAGTGCAGAAGATGCATACACATGTTGACTTTGAGCACCTAAAATATCGATTTTCAGCATGTTTTGGGCCTGCATCTGAGTAGGCATGTACAGATCGCTTCTGGGACCCCAAAATACCGAATTTTCGGGTGTTCGGAGCCTGAATTTGAGATATAAACGGGTACACAAGATGCATGCACATATCGACTTTTGGGCACCTAAAAGATCGATTTTCAGTATGTTTTGGGCCTGTATATTGAAAATACTCTAACACGGAGTAGGCATGTACAGATCGCTTCTGGGACCCCAAAATATCGAATTTTTGGGTGTTTTATGCCTGAATTTGAGATATCGACTTTGGGCACCTAAAATATCTATTATTAGCATGTTTTGGGCCTATATTTTGAAAATATTCTAGCACTGAGTAGGCATGTACAAATCGCTTCTGGGACCCCAAAATATCGAATTTTTAGGTGTTTTGAGCCTGAATTTGAGATATAAACGGGTACAGAAGATGCATGCACATATCGACTTTTGGGCACCTAAAATATCGATTTTGAGCATGTTTTGGGTCTGTATCTTGAAATCATTCTAACTAGGAGTAGGGATGTACGGATCGCTTTTAGGACCCAAAAATACCTAATTTTCGGGTGTTTTGAGCCTGAATTTGAGATATAAACGGGTACAGAAGATGCATGAACATGTTGACTTTGGGCACCTAAAATGACGATTTTCAGCATGTTATGGGCCTGTATTTTGAAAATACTCTACCTAGGAATTTGAGATATAAACGGGTACTAAAGATGCATGCACATATCGACTTTGGACACTTAAAATATCGATTTTTAGCATGTTTTGGGCCTATATTTTGAAAATATTCTAGCACTAAGTAGGCATGTACAGATCACTTCTGGGACCCCAAAATATCGAATTTTCTGGTGTTTTGAGCCTGGATTTGAGATATAAACGGGTACAGATGATGCATGCACCTATCGACTTTGAATACTTATAATAACGATTTTTAGCATGTTTTGGGCCTATATTTTGAAAATATTTTAGCACTATGTAGGCATGTACAGATCACTTCTGGGACCCCAAAATATCGAATTTTCAGGGTGTTTAGAGAATGAATTTGAGATATAAACGGGTACAGAAGATGCATGCACATATTGACTTTGGGCACCTAAAATATCGATTTTCAGCATGTTTTGGGCCTGTATTTTGAAAATACTCTAACTAGGAGTAGGGATGTACGGATCGCTTCTAGGAACCAAAAATACCGGTTTTTCGAGTGTTTTGAGCCTGAATTTGAGATATAAACGGGTACAGAAGATACATGCACATATTGACTTTGGGCACCTAAAATATCGATTTTCAGCATGTTTTGGGCCTGTATTTTGAAAATACTCTAACTAGGAGTAGGCATGTACAGATCGCTTCTGGGACCCAAAAATATCGAATTTTCGGGTGTTTTGACCCTGAATTTGAGATATAAACGGGTACAGAAGATGCATGCACATATCGACTTTGGACACTTAAAATATCGATTTTTAGCATGTTTTGAGCCTATATTTTGAAAATACTCTACCTAGGAATTTGAGATATAAACGGGTACAGAAGATGCATGCACATATCGACTTTGGACACTTAAAATATCGATTTTTAGCATGTTTTAAGCCTATATTTTGAAAACATTCTAGCACTGACTAGACATGTACAGAACGCTTCTGGGACCCAAAATTATCGAATTTTCGGGTGTTTTGAGGTTGAATTTGAGATATAAACGAGTGCAGAAGATGAATACACATGTTGACTTTGGGGACCTAAAATATCGATTTTCAGCATGTTTTGATCCTGCATCTGAGTAGGCATGTACAGATCGCTTCTGGGACCCCAAAATATCGAATTTTTGGGTGTTTGGAGCCTGAATTTGAGATATAAACGGGTACAGATGATGCATGCACATATCAACTTTGAACACTTAAAATATCGATTTTTAGCAAGTTTTGAGCCTATATTTTGAAAACATTCTAGCACTGAGTAGGCATGTACAAATCGCTTCTGGGACCCAAAAATATCGAATTTACGGGTGTTTTGAGGTTGAATTTTAGATATAAACGGGTACAGAAGATGCATACACATAATGACTTTGGTCACCTAAAATATCGATTTTCAGCTTGTTTTGGGCCTGTATTTTGAAAATACTCTAACTCGGAGTAGGCAAGTACAGATCGCTTCTGGGACCCCAAAATAACGAATTTTCGGGTGTTTCAGCCTGAATTTGAGATATAAACGGGTACAGAAGATGCATCCACATATCGACTTTTGTGCACCTAAAAGATCGATTTTCAGTATGTTTTGGGTCTGTATATTGAAAATACTCTAACACGGAGTAGGCATGTACATATCGCTTCTGGGACCCCAAAATATCGAATTTTTAGGTGTTTTGGCCCTAAATTTGAGATATCGACTTTGGGCACCTAAAATATCGATTTTTAGCATGATTTGGGCCTATATTTTGAAAATATTCTAGCACTGAGTAGGCATGTACAGATCGCTTCTGGGACCCAAAAATATCGAATTTTCGTATGTTTTGAGCCTGAATTTGAGATATAAACGGGTTCAGAAGATGCATGCACATATCGACTTTGGGCACCTAAAATATCGATTTTCAGCATGTTTTGATCCTGCATCTGAGTAGGCATGTACAGATCGCTTTTGGATCCCCAAAATGTCAGATTTTCGGGTGTTTGGAGTCTGAATTTGAGATATAAACGGGTACAGAAGATGCATGCACATATCGACTTTTGAGCACCTAAAATATTGATTTTCAGTATGTTTGAGGCCTGTATATTGAAAATACTCTAACACGGAGTAGGCATGTACAGATCGCTTCTGGGACCCCAAAATATCGAATTTTTGGGTGTTTTGGGCCTGAATTTGAGATATCGACTTTGGGCACCTAAAATATCTATTTTTAGCATGTTTTGGGCCTATATTTTGAAAATATTCTAGCACTGAGTAGGCATGTACAGATCGCTTCTGGGACCCCAAAATATCGAATTTTCAGGTGTTTTGAGCCTGAATTTCAGATATAAACGGGTACAGAAGATGCATGCACATATCGACTTTTAGGCACCTAAAATATCGATTTTAAGCATGTTTTGGGTCTGTATCTTGAAAACATTCTAACTAGGAGTAGGGATGTACGGATCGCTTCTAGGACCCAAAAATACCTAATTTTCGGGTGTTTTGAGCCTGAATTTGAGATATAAACGAGTACAGAAGATGCATTCACATGATGACTTGGGGCACCTAAAATGATGATTTTCAGCATGTTATGGGCCTGTATTTTGAAAATACTCTACCTAGGAATTTGAGATATAAACGGGTACAGAAGATGCATGCACATATCGACTTTGGACACTTAAAATATCGATTTTTAGCATGTTTTGAACCTATATTTTTAAAACATTCTAGCACTGACTAGACATGTACAGATCGCTTCTGGGACCCAAAAATATCGAATTTTCGGGTGTTTTGAGGTTGAATGTGAGATATAAACGGGTTCAGAAGATGCATGCACATATCGACTTTGGACACTTAAAATATCGTTTTTTAGCATGTTTTGGGCCTATATTTTGAAAATATTCTAGCACTAAGTAGGCATGTACAGATCACTTCTGGGACCCCAAAATATCGAATTTTCGGGTGTTTTGAGCCTGGATTTGAGATATAAACGGGTACAGATGATGCATCCACATATCAACTTTGAACACTTAAAATATCGATTTTTAGTAAGTTTTGAGCCTATATTATGAAAACATTCTAGCACTGAGTAGGCATGTACAGATCGCTTCTGGGACCCAAAAATATCGAATTTCCGGGTGTTTTGAGGTTGAATTTGAGATATAAACGGGTACAGAAGATTGATAAACATAATGACTTTGGTCACCTAAAATATCGATTTTCAGCTTGTTTTGGGCCTGTATTTAGAAAATACTCTAACTCGGAGTAGGCAAGTACAGATCGCTTCTGGGACCCCAAAATAACGAATTTTCGGGTGTTTCAGCCTGAATTTGAGATATAAACGGGTACAGAAGATGCATCCACATATCGACTTTTGGGCGCCTAAAAGATCGATTTTCTGTATATTTTTGGCCTGTATATTGAAAATACTATAACACAGAGTAGGCATGTACAGATCGCTTCTGGGACCCCAAAATATCGAATTTATGGGTGTTTTGGGCCTGAATTTAAGATATCGACTTTGGGCACCTAAAATTTCGATTTTTAGCATGTTAAGGGCCTATATTTTGAAAATATTCTAGCACTGAGTAGGCATGTACAGATCGCTTCTGGGACCCCAAAATATCGAATTTTCGGGTGTTTTGAGGTTGAATTTGGGATATAAACGGGTACAGAAGATGCATGCACATATCGACTTTTGGGCACCTAAAAGTATGTTTTTCAGTATGTTTTGGGCCTGTATTTTGAAACGACTCTAACACGGAGTAGGCATGTTCAGTTCGCTTCTGGGACCCAAAAATATAGAAGTTTCGGGTGTTTTGAGCCTGAATTTGAGATATCGACTTTGGGCACCTAAAATATCGATTTTAGCATGTTTTGGGCCTGTATTTTGAAAATACTCTAACACGGAGTAGGCATGTAAAGTTCGCTTCTGGGCCCCCAAAATATCAAAGTTTCGGGTGTTTTGGGCCTGAATTTGAGTTATCGGCTTTAGGCACCTAAAATATCGATTTGTAACATGTTTTGAGCCTATATTTTGAAAACGTTCTAGCACAGACTAGACATGTACAAATCGCTTCTGGGACCCAAAATTATCGAATTCTCGGGTGTTTTGAGGTTGAATGTGAGATATAAACGAGTGCAGAAGATGCATACACATGTTGACTTTGAGCACCTAAAATATCGATTTTCAGCATGTTTTGGGCCTACATCTGGGTAGGCATGTACAAATCGCTTCTGGGACCCCAAAATATCGAATTTTCGGGTGTTAGGAGCCTGAATTTGGGATATAAACGGGTACAGAAGATGCATGCACATATCGACTTTTGGGCACCTAAAAGATCGATTTTCAGTATGTTTTGGGCCTGTATTTTGAAAATACTCAAACACGGAGTAGGCATGTACAATTCGCTTCTGGGACCCCAAAATATCGAATTTTCGGGTGTTTTGGGACTGAATTTGAGATATCGACTTTGGGCACCTAAAATATCGATTTTTAGCATGTTTTGGGCCTATATTTTGAAAATATTCTAGCACTAAGTAGGCATGTACAGATCACTTCTGGGACCCCTAAATATCGAATTTTCGGGTGTTTTAAGCCTGAATTTGAGATATAAACGGGTACAGAACATGCATGCACGTATCGACTTTTGGGCACATAAAATATCGATTTTGAGCATGTTTTGGGTCTGTATCTTGAAAACATTCTAACTAGGAGTAGGGATGTACAGATCGCTTCTAGGACCCAAAAATACCGAATTTTCGAGTGTTTTGAGCCTGAATTTGAGATATAAACGGGTTCAGAAGATGCATGCACATATCGACTTTGGACACTTAAAATATCGATTTTTAGCATGTTTTGGGCCTAAATTTTGAAAATATTCTAGCACTAAGTAGGCATGTACAGATCACTTCTGGGACCCCAAAATATCAAATTTTCGGGTGTTTTGAGCCTGGATTTGAGATATAAACGGGTACAGATGATGCATGCACCTATCGACTTTGAACACTTAAAATATCGATTTTTAGCATGTTTTGGGCCTATATTTTGAAAATATTCTAGCACTAAGTGGGCATGTACAGATCACTTCTGGGACCCCAAAATATCAAATTTTCGGGTGTATTGAGCCTGGATTTGAGATATAAACGGGTACAGATAATGCATGCACCTATCGACTTTGAACACTTAAAATATCGATTTTTAGAATGTTTTGGGCCTATATTTTGAAAATATTCTAGCACTAAGTAGGCATGTACTGATCACTTCTGGGACCCCAAAATATCGAATTTTCGGGTATTTTGAGCCTTGATTTCAGATATAAACGGGTACAGATGATGCATGCACATATCAAC
This sequence comes from Petrolisthes cinctipes, assembly GCA_033782935.1. Taxonomy (NCBI): domain Eukaryota; kingdom Metazoa; phylum Arthropoda; class Malacostraca; order Decapoda; family Porcellanidae; genus Petrolisthes; species Petrolisthes cinctipes. The sequence goes on along the minus strand of JAWQEG010001012.1, from coordinate 385,458 downwards.
TTTGAACACTTAAAATATCGATTTTTAGCAAGTTTTGAGCCTATATTTTGAAAACATTCTAGCACTGGGACCCAAAAATATCGAATTTTCGGGTGTTTTGAGGTTGAATTTGAGATATAAACGCGTACAGAAGATGGATACACATAATGACTTTGGTCACCTAAAATATCGATTTTCAGTTTGTATTTGGCCTGTATTTTGAAAATACCTTAACTCGTAGTAGGCAAGTACAAATCGCTTCTGGGACCCCAAAATAACGAATTTTCGGGTGTTTCAGCCTGAATTTGAGATATAAACGGGTACAGAAGATGCATCCACATATCGACTTTTGGGCACCTAAAAGATCGATTTGATGTATGTTTTGGGCCTGTATATTGAAAATACTATAACACAGAGTAGGCATGTACAGATCGCTTCTGAGACCCCAAAATATCGAATTTTTGGGTGTTTTGAGCCTGAATTTGAGATATCGACTTTGGGCACCTAAAATATCGATTTGTAGCATGTTTTGGGCCTATATCTTGAAAATATTCTAGCACTGAGTAGGCATGTACAAATCGCTTCTGGGACCCCAAAATATTGAATTTTCGGGCGTTTTGAGGTTGAATTTGGAATATAAACGGGTACAGAAGATGCATGCACATATTGACTTTTGGGCACCTAAAAGATCGATTTTGAGCATGTTTTGGGTCTGTATCTTGAAAACATTCTAACTAGGAGTAGGGATGTACAGATCGCTTTTAGGTCCCAAAATACCGAATTTTCGGGTGTTTTGAGCCTGAATTTAATAAATAAACGGGTACAGAAGATGCATGCACATATTGACTTTGGGCACCTAAAATATCGATTATCAGCATGTTTTGGGCCTGTATTTTGAAAATACTCTAACTAGGAGTAGGCATTTACAGATCGCTTCTGGGATCCAAAAATATCGTATTTTCGGGTGTTTTGAGGTTGAATTTTAGATATAAACGGGTACAGAAGATGCATACACATAATGACTTTGGTCACCTAAAATATCGATTTTCAGCTTGTTTTGGGCCTGTATTTTGAAAATACTCTAACTCGGAGTAGGCAAGTACAGATCGCTTCTGGGACCCCAAAATAACGAATTTTCGGGTGTTTCAGCCTGAATTTGAGATATAAACGGGTACAGAAGATGCATGCACACATCGACTTTTGGGCACCTAAAAGATCAATTTTCAGTATGTTTCGGGCCTGTATATTGAAAATACTCTAACACGGAGTAGGCATGTACAGATCGCTTCTGGGACCCAAAAATATCGAATTTTTGGGTGTTTTGGGCCTGAATTTGAGATATCGACTTTGGGCACCTAAAATATCTATTTTTAGCATGTTTTGGGCCTATATTTGGAAAATATTCTAGCACTGAGTAGGCATGTACAGATCGCTTCTGGGACCCCAAAATATCGAATTTTCAGGTGTTTTCAGCCTGAATTTCAGATATAAACGGGTACAGAAGATGCATGCACATATCGACTTTTGGGCACCTAAAATATCGATTTTGAGCATGTTTTGGGTCTGTATCTTGAAAACATTCTAACTAGGAGTAGGGATGTACGGATCGCTTCTAGGACCCAAAAATACCGAATTTTCGGGTGTTTTGAGCCTGAATTTGAGATATAAACGGGTACAGATGATGCATGCACATATCATATCGACTTTGGTCACCTAAAATATCGATTTTCAGCTTGTTTTGAGCTTATATTTTGAGAACATTCTAGCACTGAGTAGGCATGTACAGATCGCTTCTGGGACCCGTAAATATCGAATTTTCGTATGTTTTTAGCCTAAATTTATGATATAAACGGGTACAGAAGATGCATGCACATATTAACTTTTTGCACCTAAAATATCGATTTTGAGCATGTTTTGGGTCTGTATCTTGAAAACATTCTAACTAGGACTAGGGAAGTACAGATCGCTTCTAGGACCCAAAAATACCTAATTTTCGGATGTTTTGAGCCTTAATTTGAGATATAAACGGGTACAGAAGATTCATGCACATATTGACTTTGGGCACCTAAAATATCGATTTTCAGCATGTTTTGGGCATGTATTTTGAAAATACTCTAACTAAGAGTAGGCATGTACAGTTTGCTTTTGGGACCCCAAAATATCGAATTTTTGGGTGTTTTGGGCCTAAATTTGAGATATCGACTTGGGCACCTAAAATATCGATTTTTAGCATGTTTTGGGCCTATATTTTGAAAATATTCTAGCACTGAGTAGGCATGTACAGATCGCTTCTGGGACCCCAAAATATCGAATTTTTGTATGTTTTGAGCCTGAATTTGAGATATAAACGGGTACAGAAGATGCATGCACATATCGACTTTTGGGCACCTAAAATATCGATTTTGAGCATGTTTTGGGTCTGTATCTTGAAAACATTCTAACTAGGAGTAGGGATGTACAGATCGCTTCTAGGACCCAATAATACCGAATTTTCAGGTGTTTTGGGCCTGAATTTGAGATATCGACTTTGGGCACCTAAAATATCGATTTTTAGCATGTTTTGGGCCTATAATTTGAAAATATTCTAGCACTGAGTAGGCATGTACAGATCGCTTGAGGAACCCCAAAATATCGAATTTTCGGATGTTTTGAGCCTGAATTTGAGATATAAACGAGTGCAGAAGATGCATACACATGTTTACTTTGGGCCCCTAAAATGACGATTTTCAGCATGTTATGGGCCTGTATTTTGAAAATACTCAACCTAGGAAATTGAGATATAAACGGGTACAGAAGATGCATGCACAAATCGACTTTGGACACTTAAAATATCGATTTTTAGCATGTTTTAAGCCTATATTTTGAAAACATTCTAGCACTGACTAGACATGTACAGATCGCTTCTGGGACCCAAAATTATCGAAATTTCGGGTGTTTTGAGGTTGAATTTGAGATATAAACGAGTGCAGAAGATGAATACACATGTTGACTTTGGGCACCTAAAATATCGATTTTCAGCATGTTTTGATCCTGCATCTGAGTAGGCATGTACAGATCGCTTCTGGGACCCCAAAATATCGAATTTTTGGGTGTTTGGAGCCTGAATTTGAGATATAAACGGGTATAGAAGATGCATGCACATATTGACTTTGGGCACCTAAAATATCGATTTTCAGCATGTTTTAAGCAATTATTTTAAAAAATACTCTAACTAGGAGTAGGCATGTACAGTTCGCTTCTGGGACCCCAAAATATCGAATTTTCGGGTGTTTTGGGCCTGAATTTGAGATATCGACTTTGGGCACCTAAAATATCGATTTTTAGCATGTTTTGGGCCTATATTTTGAAAATATTCAAGCACTGAGTAGGCATGTACAGATCGCTTCAGGGACCCCAAAATATCGAATTTTCGGATGTTTTGAGCCTGAATTTGAGATATAAACGAGTGCAGAAGATGCATACACATGTTGACTTTGGGCACCTAAAATGACGATTTTCAGCATGTTATGGGCCTGTATTTTGAAAATACTCTACCTAGGAATTTGAGATATAAACGGGTACAGAAAATGCATGCACATATCGACTTTGGACACTTAAAATATCGATTTTTAGCATGTTTTGAGCCTATATTTTGAAAACATTCTAGCACTGACTAGACATGTACAGAACGCTTCTGGGACCCAAAAAGACCGAATTTTCGGGTGTTTTGAGCCTGAATTTGAGATATAAACGGGTTCAGAAGATGCATGCACATATCGACTTTGGACACTTAAAATATCGATTTTTAGCATGTTTTGGGCCTATTTATTGAAAATATTCTAGCACCAAGTAGGCATGTACAGATCACTTCTGTGACCCCAAAATATCGAATTTTCGGGTGTTTTGAGCCTGGATTTGAGATATAAACGGGTACAGATGATGCATGCACATATCAACTTTGAACACTTAAAATATCGATTTTTAGTAAGTTTTGAGCCTATATTTTGAAAACATTCTTGCACTGAGTAGGCATGTACAGATCACTTCAGGGACCCAAAAATATCGAATTTTCGGGTGTTTTGAGGTTGAATTTGAGATATAAACGGGTACAGAAGATGGATACACATAAAGACTTTGGTCACCTAAAATATCGATTTTCAGCTTGTTTTGGACCTGTATTTTGAAAATACTCTAACTAGGAGTAAGCAAGTATAGATCGCTTCTGTGACCCCAAAATATCGAATTTTTGGGTGTTTTGAGGTTGAATTTGGGATATAAACGGGTACAGAAGATGCATGCACATATCGACTTTTGGGCACCTAAAAGATCGATTTTCAGTATGTTTTAGGCCTGTATTTTGAAAATACTCTAACACGGAGTAGTACAGTTCGCTTCAAGGACCCCAAAATATCAAAGTTTCGGGTGTTTTGGGCCTGAATTTGAGTTATCGGCTTTAGGCACCTAAAATATCGATTTTTAGCATGTTTTGGGCCTATATTTTGAAAATATTCTAGCACTGAGTAGGCATGTACAGATCACTTCTGGGACCCCAAAATATCGAATTTTCGGGTGTTTTGAGCCTGAATTTGAGATATAAACGGGTATATATGATGCATGCACATATCGACTTTTGGGCACCTAAAATATCGATTTTGAGCATGTTTTGGGTCTGTATCTTGAAAACATTCTAACTAGGAGTAGGGATGTACAGATCGCTTCTAGGACCCAAAATACCGAATTTTCGGGTGTTTTGAGCCTGAATTAAAGATATAAACGGGTACAGAAGATGCATGCACATATTGACTTTGGCCACCTAAAATATCGATTTTCAGCATGTGTTAGGCCTGTATTTTGAAAATACTCTAACTAGGAGTAGGCATGTACAGATCGCTTCTGGGACCCCAAAATATCGAATTTTCGTATGTTTTGAGCCTGAATTTGAGATATAAACGGGTTCAGAAGATGCATGCACATATCGACTTTGGGCACCTAAAATATCGATTTTCAGCATGTTTTGATCCTGCATCTGAGTAGGCATGTACAGATCGCTTTTGGATCCCCAAAATGTCAGATTTTCGGGTGTTTGGAGCCTGAATTTGAGATATAAACGGGTACAGAAGATGCATGCACATATCGACTTTTGAGCACCTAAAATATTGATTTTCAGTATGTTTGAGGCCTGTATATTGAAAATACTCTAACACGGAGTAGGCATGTACAGATCGCTTCTGGGACCCCAAAATATCGAATTTTTGGTTGTTTTGGGCCTGAATTTGAGATATCGACTTTGGGCACCTAAAATATCTATTTTTAGCATGTTTTGGGCCTATATTTTGAAAAATTTCTAGCATTGAGTAGGCTTGTACAGATCGCTTCTGGGACCCAAAAATATGGAATTTTCGGGTGTTTTGAGGTTGAATTTGGGATATAAACGGGTGCAGAAGATGCATACACATATTGACTTTGGTCACCTATAATATCGATTTTCAGCTTGTTTTGGGCCTGTATTTTGAAAATACTCTAACACGGAGTAGCCAAGTACAGATCGCTTTTGGGACCCCAAAATATCGAATTTTCGGGTGTTTTGAGCCTGAATTTGAGATATAAACGGGTACAGAAGATGCATCCACATATCGACTTTTGGGCACCTAAAAGATCGATTTTCAGCATGTTTTGGGCCTGCATCTGAGTAGGCATGTACAGATCGCTTCTGGGACCCCAAAATATCGAATTTTCGGGTGTTTTGAGGTTGAATTTGGGATATAAACGGGTACAGAAGATGCATTCACATATCGACTTTTGGGCACCTAAAATGACGATTTTCAGTATGTTTTGGGCCTGTATTTTGTAAATACTCTAACTAGGAGTAGGCATGTACAGATCGCTTTTGGGACCCAAAAATATCGAATTTTCGGTTGTTTTGAGCCTGAATTTGAGATATAAACGGGTACAGAAGATGCATGCACATATCGACTATGGACACTTAAAATATTGATTTTTAGCATGTTTTGAGCATATATTTTGAAAACATTCTAGCACTGAGTAGGCATCTATAGATCGCTTGTGGGACCCAAAAATATCGAATTTTCGGGTGTTTTGAGCCTGAATTTGAGATATACACGGGTACAGATGATGCATGCACATATCGACTTTGGTCACCTAAAATATCGATTTTTAGCTTGTTTTGAGCTTATATTTTGAAAACATTCTAGCACTGAGTAGGCATGTACAGATCGCTTCTGAGACCCAAAAATATCGAATTTTCGGGTGTTTTGAGCCCGAATTTGGGATATAAACGAGTGCAGAAGATGCATACACATATTGACTTTGGTCACCTAAAATATCGATTTGTAGCATGTTTTGAGCCTATATTTTGAGAACATTCTAGCACTGACTAGACATGTACAGATCGCTTCTGGGACCCAAAATTATCGAATTTTCGGGTGTTTTGAGGTTGAATTTGAGATATAAACGAGTGCAGAGGATACATACACATATTGACTTTGGGCACCTAAAATATCGATTTTCAGCATGTTTTAGGCCTGCATCTGAGTAGGCATGTACAGATCGCTTTTGGGTCCCCAAAATATCGAATTTTCGGGTGTTTGGAGCCTGAATTTGAGATATAAACGGGTACAGAAGATGCATGCACACATCGACTTTTGGGCACCTAAAAGATCAATTTTCAGTATGTTTCGGGCCTGTATATTGAAAATACTCTAACACGGAGTAGGCATGTACAGATCGCTTCTGGGACCCAAAAATATCGAATTTTTGGGTGTTTTGGGCCTGAATTTGAGATATCGACTTTGGGCACCTAAAATATCTATTTTTAGCATGTTTTGGGCCTATATTTGGAAAATATTCTAGCACTGAGTAGGCATGTACAGATCGCTTCTGGGACCCCAAAATATCGAATTTTCAGGTGTTTTCAGCCTGAATTTCAGATATAAACGGGTACAGAAGATGCATGCACATATCGACTTTTGGGCACCTAAAATATCGATTTTGAGCATGTTTTGGGTCTGTATCTTGAAAACATTCTAACTAGGAGTAGGGATGTACGGATCGCTTCTAGGACCCAAAAATACCGAATTTTCGGGTGTTTTGAGCCTGAATTTGAGATATAAACGGGTACAGATGATGCATGCACATATCATATCGACTTTGGTCACCTAAAATATCGATTTTCAGCTTGTTTTGAGCTTATATTTTGAGAACATTCTAGCACTGAGTAGGCATGTACAGATCGCTTCTGGGACCCGTAAATATCGAATTTTCGTATGTTTTTAGCCTAAATTTATGATATAAACGGGTACAGAAGATGCATGCACATATTAACTTTTTGCACCTAAAATATCGATTTTGAGCATGTTTTGGGTCTGTATCTTGAAAACATTCTAACTAGGACTAGGGAAGTACAGATCGCTTCTAGGACCCAAAAATACCTAATTTTCGGATGTTTTGAGCCTTAATTTGAGATATAAACGGGTACAGAAGATTCATGCACATATTGACTTTGGGCACCTAAAATATCGATTTTCAGCATGTTTTGGGCATGTATTTTGAAAATACTCTAACTAAGAGTAGGCATGTACAGTTTGCTTTTGGGACCCCAAAATATCGAATTTTTGGGTGTTTTGGGCCTAAATTTGAGATATCGACTTGGGCACCTAAAATATCGATTTTTAGCATGTTTTGGGCCTATATTTTGAAAATATTCTAGCACTGAGTAGGCATGTACAGATCGCTTCTGGGACCCCAAAATATCGAATTTTTGTATGTTTTGAGCCTGAATTTGAGATATAAACGGGTACAGAAGATGCATGCACATATCGACTTTTGGGCACCTAAAATATCGATTTTGAGCATGTTTTGGGTCTGTATCTTGAAAACATTCTAACTAGGAGTAGGGATGTACAGATCGCTTCTAGGACCCAATAATACCGAATTTTCAGGTGTTTTGGGCCTGAATTTGAGATATCGACTTTGGGCACCTAAAATATCGATTTTTAGCATGTTTTGGGCCTATAATTTGAAAATATTCTAGCACTGAGTAGGCATGTACAGATCGCTTGAGGAACCCCAAAATATCGAATTTTCGGATGTTTTGAGCCTGAATTTGAGATATAAACGAGTGCAGAAGATGCATACACATGTTTACTTTGGGCCCCTAAAATGACGATTTTCAGCATGTTATGGGCCTGTATTTTGAAAATACTCAACCTAGGAAATTGAGATATAAACGGGTACAGAAGATGCATGCACAAATCGACTTTGGACACTTAAAATATCGATTTTTAGCATGTTTTAAGCCTATATTTTGAAAACATTCTAGCACTGACTAGACATGTACAGAACGCTTCTGGGACCCAAAATTATCGAAATTTCGGGTGTTTTGAGGTTGAATTTGAGATATAAACGAGTGCAGAAGATGAATACACATGTTGACTTTGGGCACCTAAAATATCGATTTTCAGCATGTTTTGATCCTGCATCTGAGTAGGCATGTACAGATCGCTTCTGGGACCCCAAAATATCGAATTTTTGGGTGTTTGGAGCCTGAATTTGAGATATAAACGGGTATAGAAGATGCATGCACATATTGACTTTGGGCACCTAAAATATCGATTTTCAGCATGTTTTAAGCAATTATTTTAAAAAATACTCTAACTAGGAGTAGGCATGTACAGTTCGCTTCTGGGACCCCAAAATATCGAATTTTCGGGTGTTTTGGGCCTGAATTTGAGATATCGACTTTGGGCACCTAAAATATCGATTTTTAGCATGTTTTGGGCCTATATTTTGAAAATATTCAAGCACTGAGTAGGCATGTACAGATCGCTTCAGGGACCCCAAAATATCGAATTTTCGGATGTTTTGAGCCTGAATTTGAGATATAAACGAGTGCAGAAGATGCATACACATGTTGACTTTGGGCACCTAAAATGACGATTTTCAGCATGTTATGGGCCTGTATTTTGAAAATACTCTACCTAGGAATTTGAGATATAAACGGGTACAGAAAATGCATGCACATATCGACTTTGGACACTTAAAATATCGATTTTTAGCATGTTTTGAGCCTATATTTTGAAAACATTCTAGCACTGACTAGACATGTACAGAACGCTTCTGGGACCCAAAAATACCGAATTTTCGGGTGTTTTGAGCCTGAATTTGAGATATAAACGGGTTCAGAAGATGCATGCACATATCGACTTTGGACACTTAAAATATCGATTTTTAGCATGTTTTGGGCCTATTTATTGAAAATATTCTAGCACCAAGTAGGCATGTACAGATCACTTCTGTGACCCCAAAATATCGAATTTTCGGGTGTTTTGAGCCTGGATTTGAGATATAAACGGGTACAGATGATGCATGCACATATCAACTTTGAACACTTAAAATATCGATTTTTAGTAAGTTTTGAGCCTATATTTTGAAAACATTCTTGCACTGAGTAGGCATGTACAGATCACTTCAGGGACCCAAAAATATCGAATTTTCGGGTGTTTTGAGGTTGAATTTGAGATATAAACGGGTACAGAAGATGGATACACATAAAGACTTTGGTCACCTAAAATATCGATTTTCAGCTTGTTTTGGACCTGTATTTTGAAAATACTCTAACTAGGAGTAAGCAAGTATAGATCGCTTCTGTGACCCCAAAATATCGAATTTTTGGGTGTTTTGAGGTTGAATTTGGGATATAAACGGGTACAGAAGATGCATGCACATATCGACTTTTGGGCACCTAAAAGATCGATTTTCAGTATGTTTTAGGCCTGTATTTTGAAAATACTCTAACACGGAGTAGTACAGTTCGCTTCAAGGACCCCAAAATATCAAAGTTTCGGGTGTTTTGGGCCTGAATTTGAGTTATCGGCTTTAGGCACCTAAAATATCGATTTTTAGCATGTTTTGGGCCTATATTTTGAAAATATTCTAGCACTGAGTAGGCATGTACAGATCACTTCTGGGACCCCAAAATATCGAATTTTCGGGTGTTTTGAGCCTGAATTTGAGATATAAACGGGTATATATGATGCATGCACATATCGACTTTTGGGCACCTAAAATATCGATTTTGAGCATGTTTTGGGTCTGTATCTTGAAAACATTCTAACTAGGAGTAGGGATGTACAGATCGCTTCTAGGACCCAAAATACCGAATTTTCGGGTGTTTTGAGCCTGAATTAAAGATATAAACGGGTACAGAAGATGCATGCACATATTGACTTTGGCCACCTAAAATATCGATTTTCAGCATGTGTTAGGCCTGTATTTTGAAAATACTCTAACTAGGAGTAGGCATGTACAGATCGCTTCTGGGATCCAAAAATATCGATCTTTCGGGTGTTTTGAGCCTGAATTTGAGATATAAACGGGTACAGAAGATGCATTCACATATCGACTTTGGACACATAAAATATCGATTTTTAGCGTGTTTTGAGCCTATATTTTGAAAACATTCTAGCACTGACTAGACATGTACAGATCGCTTCTGGGACCCAAAATTATCGAATTTTCGGGTGTTTTGAGGTTGAATTTGAGATATAAACGAGTGCAGAAGATGCACACACATGTTGACTTTGGGCACCTAAAATATAGATTTTCAGCATGTTTTGGGCTTGCATCTGAGTATGCATGTACAGATCGCTTCTGGGACCCTTAAAACATCGAATTTTCGGGTGTTTGGAGCCTGAATTTGAGATATAAACGGGTACAGAAGATGCATGCACATATCGACTTTTGGGCACTTAAAGATCGATTTTCAATATGTTTTGGGCCTGTATATTGAAAATACTCTAACACGGAGTAGGCATGTAGAGATCGCTTCTGGGACCCCAAAATATCGAATTTTTGGGTGTTTTTCGGCCTGAATTTGAGATATCGACTTTGGGCACCTAAAATATCGATTTTTAGCATGTTTTGGGCCTATATTTTGAAAATATTCAAGCACTGAGTAGGCATGTACAGATCGCTTCTGCGACCCCAAAATATCGAATTTTCGGATGTTTTGAGCCTGAATACAAGATATAAACGGGTACAGAAGATGCATGCTCATATTGACTTTGGGCACCTAAAATGACGATTTTCAGCATGTTATGGGCCTGTATTTTGAAAATACTCTACCTAGGAATTTGAGATATAAACGGGTACAGAAGATGCATTCACATATCGACTTTGGACACTTAAAATATCGATTTTTAGCATGTTTTGAGCCTATATTTTGAAAACATTCTAGAACTGACTAGACATGTACAGAACGCTTCTGGGACCCAAAAATACCGAATTTTCGGGTGTTTTGAGCCTGAATCTGAGATATAAACGGGTTCAGAAGATGCATGCACGTATCGACTTTGGACACTTAAAACATCGATTTTTAGCATGTTTTGGGCCTATATTTTGAAAATATTCTAGCACTAAGTAGGCATGTACTGATCACTTCTGGGACCCCAAAATATCGAATTTTCGGGTATTTTGAGCCTTGATTTGAGATATAAACGAGTACAGAAGTTGCATGCACATATCGACTTTTGGGCACCTAAAATATCGATTTTGAGCATGTTTTGAGCCTATATTTTGAAAAAATTCTAGCACTGAGTAGGCATGTACAGATCGCTTCTGGGACCCCTAAATATCGAATTTTCGGGTGTTTAGGGCCTTAATTTGAGATATCGACTTTTTGGCACCTAAAATATCGAATTTTAGCATGTTTTGGGCCTGTATTTTGTAAATACTCTAACACGGAGAAGGCATGTACAGATCGCTTCTGGGACCCTATAATATCGAATTTTCCTGTGTTTTGGGCCTGAATTTGAGATATCGCCTTTACGCACCTAAAATATCGATTTTTAGCAGGTTTCGAGCCTATATTTTGAAAATATTCTAGCACTGAGTAGGCATGTACAGATCGCTTCTGGGACCCCAAAATATCGAATTTTCGGGTGTTTTGAGCCTGAATTTGAGATATAAACGAGTACAGAAGATGCATGCACATATCGACTTTTGGGCACCTAAAATATCGATTTTGAGCATGTTTTGAGCCTATATTTTGAAAACATTCTAGCACTGAGTAGGCATGTACAGATCGCTTCTGGGACCCCAAAATATTGAATTTTCAGGTGTTTAGGGCAAGAATTTGAGATATAAACGGGTACAGAAGATGCATGCACATATCGACTTTTGGGCACATAAAATATCGATTTTGAGCATGTTTTGAGCCTATATTTTTAAAAAATTCTAGCACTGAGTAGGCATGTACAGATCGCTTCTGGGACCCAAAAATATTGAATTTTCCGGTGTTTATGGCCAGAATTTGAGATATAAACGGGTACAGAAGATGCATGCACATATCGACTTTTGGACACCTAAAATATCGATTTTGAGCATGTTTTGAGCCTATATTTTAAAAACATTCTAGCACTGAGTAGGTATGTACAGATCGTTTCTGGGACCCAAAAATATCGAATTTTCTCGTGTTTAGGGCCAGAATTTGAGATATAAACGGGTACAGAAGATGCATGCACATATCGACTTTGGGGCACCTAAAAGATCGATTTTCAGTATGTTTTTGGCCTGTATTTTAAAAAAATACTCTAACACGGAGTAGGCATGTACAGATCGCTTCTGGGACACCTAAATATCGAATTTTCTCGCTTTTTGGGCCTTAATTTGAGATATCGCCTTTAGGCACCTAAAATATCGATTTTTAGCATGTTTTGAGCCTATATTTTGAAAATATTCTAGCACTAAGTAGGCATCTACAGATTGCTTCTGGGACCCCAAAATATCGAATTTTCTGGTGTTTTGAGCCTGAATTTGAAATATAAACGAGTACAGAAGTTGCATGCACATATCGACTTTTGGGCACCTAAAATATCGATTTTGAGCATGTTTTGAGCCTATATTTTGAAAAAATTCTAGCACTGAATAGGAATGTACAGATCGCTTCTGGGACCCCTAAATATCGAATTTTCGGGTGTTTAGGGCTTTAATTTGAGATATCGACTTTTTGGCACCTAAAATATCGAATTTTAGCATGTTTTTAGCCTATATTTTGAAAATATTCTAGCACTGAGTAAGCATGTACAGATTGCTTCTGGAACCCAAAAATATTGAATTTTCGGGTGTTTTGAGCCTGAATTTGAGATATAAACGGGTACAGAAGATACATGCACATATCGACTTTTGGGCACCTAAAACATCGATTTTGAGCATGTTTTGGGCCTGTATTTTGTAAATACTCTAACACGGAGAAGGCATGTACAGATCGCTTCTGGGACCCTATAATATCGAATTTTCGGGTGTTTTGGGCCTGAATTTGAGATATCGCCTTTACGCACCTAAAATATCGATTTTTAGCAGGTTTCGAGCCTATATTTTGAAAATATTCTAGCACTGAGTAGGCATGTACAGATCGCTTCTGGGACCCCAAAATATCGAATTTTCGGGTGTTTTGAGCCTGAATTTGAGATATAAACGAGTACAGAAGATGCATGCACATATCGACTTTTGGGCACCTAAAATATCGATTTTGAGCATGTTTTGAGCCTATATTTTGAAAGCACTGAGAAGGCATGTACAGATCGCTTCTGGGACCCCAAAATATTGAATTTTCAGGTGTTTAGGGCAAGAATTTGAGATATAAACGGGTACAGAAGATGCATGCACATATCGACTTTTGGGCACACAAAATATCGATTTTGAGCATGTTTTGAGCCTATATTTTGAAAACATTCTAGCACTGAGTAGGCATGTACAGATCGCTTCTGGGACCCAAAAATATTGAATTTTCCGGTGTTTATGGCCAGAATTTGAGATATAAACGGGTACAGAAGATGCATGCACATATCGTCTTTTGGACACCTAAAATATCGATTTTGAGCATGTTTTGAGCCTATATTTTGAAAACATTCTAGCACTGAGTAGGTATGTACAGATCGTTTCTGGGACCCAAAAATATCGAATTTTCTCGTGTTTAGGGCCAGAATTTGAGATATAAACGGGTACAGAAGATGCATGAACATATCGACTTTTGGGCACCTAAAAGATCGATTTTCAGTATGTTTTTGGTTTGTATTTTAAAAAAATACTCTAACACGGAGTAGGCATGTACAGATCGCTTCTGGGACACCTAAATATCGAATTTTCTCGCTTTTTGGGACTTAATTTGAGATATCGCCTTTACGCACCTAAAATATCGATTTTTAGCATGTTTTTAGCCTATATTTTGAAAATATTCTAGCACTGAGTAGGCATGTACAGATTGCTTCTGGGACCCCAAAATATTGAATTTTCGGGTGTTTTGAGCCTGAATTTGAGATATAAACGGGTACAGAAGATACATGCACATATTGACTTTGGGCATCTAAAATATCGATTTTCAGCATGTTTTGGGCATGTATTTTGAAAATACTTTAACACGGAGTAAGCATGTACAGATCCCTTCTGGGACCCCAAAATATCGAATTTTCGAATGTTTTGAGCCTGAATTTGAGATATAATCGGGTACTGTAGGTGCATGCACAATCGACTTTTTGGCACCTAAAACATCGATTTTGAGCATGTTTTGGGCCTGTATTTTGAAAATACTCTAACACGGAGTAGGCATGTACAGATCGCTTCTGCGACCTCAAAATATCGAATTTTCGGGTGCTTTGGGCCTTAATTTGAGATATCGACTTTTTGGCACCTAAAATATCGATTTTTAGAATGTTTTTAGCCTATATTTTGAAAATATTCTAGCACTGAGTAGGCATGTACAGATTGCTTCTGGGACCCAAAATATTGAATTTTCGGGTGTTTAGGGCCAGAATTTAAGATATAAACGGGTACAGAAGATGCATGCACATATCTACTTTTGGGCACCTAAAATATCGATTTTGAGCATGTTTTAAGCCTATATTTTGAAAACATTCTACAGATCGCTTCTGGGACCCCAAAATATCGAATTTTCGGGTGTTTTGAGCTTGAATTTGAGATATAAACGAGTACAGAAGATTTATGCACATATCGACTTTTGGGCACCTAAAATATCGATTTTGAGCATGTTTTGAGCCTGAATTTTGAAAACATTCTAGCACTGAGTAGGCATGTACAGATCGCTTCTGCGACCCAAAAATATTGAATTTTCCGGTGTTTATGGCCAGAATTTGAGATATAAACGGGTACAGAAGATGCATGCACATATCGACTTTTGGGCACCTAAAGGATCGATTTTCAGTATGTTTTTGGCCTGTATTTTGAAAATACTCTAACACGGAGTAGGCATCAACAGATCGCTTCTGGGACCCCTAAATATCAAATTTTCGGGTGTTTTGGGCCTTAATTTTAGATATCGACTTTTTGGCACCTAAAATATCGATTTTTAGCATGTTTTGAGCCTATATTTTGAAAATATTCTAGCACTAAGTAGGCATGTACAGATTGCTTCTGGGACCCCAAAATATCGAATTTTCGGGTGTTTTGAGCCTGAATTTGAGATATAAACGAGTACAGAAGTTGCATGCACATATCGACTTTTGAGCACCTAAAATATCGATTTTGAGCATGTTTTGAGCCTATATTTTGAAAAAATTCTAGCACTGAGTAGGCATGTACAGATCGCTTCTGGGACCCCTAAATATCGAATTTTCGGGTGTTTAGGGCCTTAATTTGAAATATCGACTTTTTGGCACCTAAAATATCGAATTTTAGCATGTTTTTAGCCTATATTTTGAAAATATTCTAGCACTGAGTAGGCATGTACAGATTGCTTCTGGAACCCAAAAATATTGAATTTTCGGGTGTTTTGAGCCTGAATTTGAGATATAAACGGGTACAGAAGATACATGCACATATTGACTTTGGGCATCTAAAATATCGATTTTCAGCATGTTTTGGGCATGTATTTTGAAAATACTCTAACACGGAGTTGGTATGTACAGATCGCTTCTTGGACCCCTAAATATCGAATTTTCGGGTGTTTTGGGACTGAATTTGAGATATCGACTTTTTGGCACCTAAAATATCGATTTTGAGCAAGTTTTGAGCCTATATTTTGAAAACATTCTAGCACTGAGTAGGCATGTACAGATCGCTTCTGGGACCCCAAAATATCGAATTTTCCGGTGTTTTGAGCCTGAATTTGAGATATAAACGGGTACTGAAGATGCATGCACATATCGACTTTTGGGCACCTAAAACATCGATTTTGAGCATGTTTTGGGCCTGTATTTTGTAAATACTCTAACACGGAGTAGGCATGTACAGATACCTTCTGGGACCCTATAATATCGAATTTTCGGGTGTTTTGGGCCTGAATTTGAGATATCGCCTTTACGCACCTAAAATATCGATTTTTAGCATGTTTTGAGCCTATATTTTGAAAACATTCCAGCTCTGAGTAGGCATGTACAGATCGCTTTTGGGACCCCAAAATATTGAATTTTCAGGTGTTTAGGGCAAGAATTTTAGATATAAACGGGTACAGAAGATGCATGCACATATCGACTTTTGGGCACATAAAACATCGATTTTCAGTATGTTTTTGGCCTGTATTTTGAAAATACTATAACACGGAGTAGGCATGTACAGATCCCTTCTGGGACCCCTAAATATCGAATTTTCGGGTGTTTTGGGACTGAATTTGAGATATCGACTTTACGCACCTAAAATATCGATTTTTAGCACGATTTTTAGCATGTTTTGAGCCTATATTTTGAAAATATTCTAGCACTGAGTAGGCATGTACAGATTGCTTCTGGGACCCCAAAATATTGAATTTTCGGGTGTTTTGAGCCTGAATTTCAGATATAAACGGGTACAGATGATACCTGCACATATTGACTTTGGGCATCTAAAATATCGATTTTCAGCATGTTTTGGGCCTGTATTTTGAAAATACTCTAACACGGAGTAGGCATGTACAGATCGCTTCTGGGACCCCAAAATATCGATTTTTCGGGTGTTTAGGGCCAGAATTTGAGATATAAACGGGTACAGAAGATGCATGCACATATCGACTTTTGGGCACCTAAAAGATCGATTTTCAGTATGTTTTTGGCCTGTATTTTGAAAATACTCTAACACGGAGTAGGCATGTACAGATTGCTTCTGGGACCCCAAAATATCGAATTTTCGGGTGTTTTGAGCCTGAATTTGAGATATAAACGGGTACTGAAGGTGCATGCACATATCGACTTTTTGGCACCTAAAACATCGATTTTGAGCATGTTTTGGGACTGTATTTTGAAAATACTCTAACACTGAGAAGGCATGTACAGATCGCTTCTGGGACCCAAAAATATCGAATTTTCGGGTGTTTAGGGCCAGAATTTGAGATATAAACGGGTACTGATGATGCATGCACATATCGACTTTTGGGCACCTAAAAGATCGATTTTCAGTATGTTTTTGGCCTGTATTTTGAAAATACTCTAACACGAAGTAGGCATGTACAGATCCCTTCTGGGACCCCTAAATATCGAAGTTTCGGGTGTTTTGGGACTGAATTTGAGATATCGACTTTACGCACCTAAAATATCGATTTTTAGCATGTTTTGAGCCCATATTTTGAAAATATTCTAGCACTGAGTAGGCATGTACAGATTGCTTCTGGGACCCCAAAATATTGAATTTTCGGGTGTTCTGAGCCTGAATATCAGATATAAACGGGTACAGAAGATACATGCACATATTGACTTTGGGCATCTAAAATATCGATTTTCAGCATGTTTTGGGCCTGTATTTTGAAAATACTCTAACACGGAGTAGGCATGTACAGATCCCTTCTGGGACCCCAAAATATCGAATATTTGGGTGTTTTGGGACTGAATTTGAGATATCGACTTTTTTGCTCCTAAAATATCGATTTTTAGCATGTTTTTAGCCTATATTTTGAAAATATTCTAGCACTGAGTAGGCATGTACAGATTGCTTCTGGGACCCCAAAATATTGAATTTTCGGGTGTTTTGAGCCTGAATTTCAGATATAAACGGGTACAGAAGATACATGCACATATTGACTTTGGGCATCTAAAATATCAATTTTCAGCATGTTTTGGGCCTGTATTTTGAAAATACTCTAACACGGAGTAGGCATGTACAGATCGCTTCTGGGACCCCAAAATATCGTATTTTCGGGTGTATTGAGCCTGAATTTGAGATATAAACGGGTACTGAAGATGCATGCACATATCGACTTTTGGGCACCTAAAACATCGATTTTGAGCACGTTTTGGGTCTGTATATTAAAAATACTCTAACACGGAGTAGGCATGTACACATCGCTTCTGGGACCCCTAAATATCGATTTTACGGATGTTTTGGGACTGAATTATAGATATCGACTTTTTGGCACCGAAAATATCGATTTTTAGCATGTTTTTAGCCTATATTTTGAAAATATTCTAGCACTGAGTAGGCATGTACAGATTGCTTCTGGGACCCCAAAATATTGAATTTTCGGGTGTTTAGGGCCATAATTTGAGATATAAACGCGTACTGAAGGTGCATGCACATATCGACTTTTTGGCACCTAAAACATCGATTTTAAGCATGTTTTGGGCCTGTATTTTGAAAATACTCAAACACGGAGTAGGCATGTACAGATCGCTTCTGGGACCCCTAAATATCGATTTTACGGATGTTTTGGGACTGAATTATAGATCTCGACTTTTTGGCACCGAAAATATCGATTTTTAGCATGTTTTTAGCCTATATTTTGAAAATATTCTAGCACTGAGTAGGCATGTACAGATTGCTTCTGGGACCCCAAAATATTGAATTTTCGGGTGTTTAGGGCCAGAATTAGAGATATAAACGGGTACAGAAGATGCATGCACATATCGACTTTTGGGCACCAAAAACATCGATTTTGAGCATGTTTTGGGCCTGTACTTTGAAAATACTCTAACACGGAGTAGGCATGTACAGATCGCTTCCGGGACCCCAAAATATCGAATTTTCAGGTGTTTTGGGCCTGAATTTGAGATATCGCATTTACGCACCTAAAATATCGATTTTTAACATGTTTTCAGCCTATATATTTAAAATATTCTGGCACTGAGTAGGTATGTACAGATTGCTTCTGGGACCCAAAAATATTGAATTTTCGGGTGTTTAGGGACAGAATTTGAGATATAAACGGGTACAGAAGATGCATGCACATATCGACTTTTGGGCACCTAAAATATCGATTTTGAGCATGTTTTGAGCCTATATTTTTAAGACATTCTAGCACTGAGTAGGCATGTACAGATCGCTTCTGGGACCCAAAAATATCGAATTTTCGGGTGTTTTGGGCCTGAATTTGAGATATCGCCTTTACGCACCTAAAATATCGATTTTTAGCATGTTTTGAGCCTATATTTTGAAAATATTCTAGCACTGAGTAGGCATGTACAGATCGCTTCTGGGACCCCAAAATATCGAATTTTCGGGTGTTTTGAGCTTGAATTTGAGATATAAACGAGTAGAGAAGATGCATGCACATATCGACTTTTCGGCACCTAAAATATCGATTTTGAGCATGTTTTGAGCCTATATTTTGAAAACATTCTAGCACTGAGTAGGCATGTACAGATCGCTTCTGGGACCCCAAAATATTGAATTTTCGGGTGTTTAGGGCCAGAATTTGAGATATAAAAGGGTACAGAAGATGCATGCACATATCGACTTTTGGGCACCTAAAAGATCGATTATCAGTATGTTTTTGGCCTGTATTTTGAAAATACTCTAACACGGTGTAGGCATGTACAGATTGCTTCTGGGACCCCTAAATATCGAATTTTCGGGTGTTTTGGGAATGAATTTGAGATATCGACTTTTTGGCACCTAAAATATCGATTTTTAGCATGTTTTTAGCCTATATTTTGAAAATATACTAGCACTGAGTAGGCATGTACAGATTGCTTCTGGGACCCCAAAATATTGAATTTTCGGTTGTATTGAGCCTGAATTTGATATATAAACGGGTACAGAAAATACATACACATATTGACTTTGGGCATCTAAAATATCGATTTTCAGCATGTTTTGGGCATGTATTTTGAAAATACTCTAGGAATAAGTAGGCATGTACACATCGCTTCTGGGACCCCAAAATATCGAATTTTCGGGTGTTTTGGGCCTGAATTTGATATATCGCCTTTACGCACCTAAAATATAGATTTTTAGCATGTTTTGAGCCTATATTTTGAAAATATTCTAGCACTGAGTAGGCATGTACAGATCGCCTCTGGGACCCGTAAATATCGAATTTTTGGGTGTTTTGGGACTGAATTTGAGATATCGACTTTTTGGCACCAAA
Source organism: Petrolisthes cinctipes (assembly GCA_033782935.1). NCBI lineage: Eukaryota > Metazoa > Arthropoda > Malacostraca > Decapoda > Porcellanidae > Petrolisthes > Petrolisthes cinctipes. The sequence goes on along the minus strand of JAWQEG010001012.1, from coordinate 365,198 downwards.
AATATCGATTTTTAGCATGTTTTTAGCCTATATTTTGAAAATATTCTAGCACTGAGTAGGCATGTACAGATTGCTTTAGGGACCCCAAAATATCGAATTTTCGGGTGTTTTGAGCCTGAATTTGAGATATAAACGGGTACAGAAGATGCATGCACATATCTACTTTTGGGCACCTAAAATATCGATTTTGAGCATGTTTTGAGCCTATATTTTGAAAACATTCTAGCACTGAGTAGGCATGTACAGATCGCTTCTGGGACCCCAAAATATCGAATTTTCGGGTGTTTTGAGCCTGAATTTGAGATATAAACGAGTACAGAAGATGCATACACATATTGACTTTGGGCACCAAAAATATCGATTTTGAGCATGTTTTGGGCCTGAATTTTGAAAATACTCTAACAAGGAGTAGGCATGTACAGATCGCTTCTGGGACCCCAAAATATCGAATTTTCGGGTGTTTAGGGCCAGAATTTGAGATATAAACGGGTACAGAAGATGCATGCACATATCGACTTTTGCGCACCTAAAAGATCGATTTTCAGTATGTTTTTTGCCTGTATTTTTAAAAATCTCTAACACGGAGTAAGCATGTACAGATCGCTTCTGGGACCCCTAAATATCGAAATTTCGGGTGTTTTGGGACTGAATTTGAGATATCGATTTTTTGGCACCTAAAAGATCGATTTTTAGCATGTTTTTAACATATATTTTGAAAATATTCTAGCACTGAGTAGGCATGTACAGATTGCTTCTGGGACCCCAAAATATTGAAATTTCGGGTGTTTTGAGCCTGAATTTGAGAAATAAACGGGTACTGAAGATACATGCACGTATTGACTTTGGGCATCTAAAATATCGATTTTCAGCATGTTTTTGGCCTGTATTTTGAAAATACTCTAACACGGAGTAGGCATGTACAGATCCCTTCTGGGACCCTAAATATCGAATTTTCGGGTGTTTTGGGACTGAATTTGAGATATCGACTTTACGCACCTAAAATATCGATTTTTAGCATGTTTTATGCCTATATTTTGAAAATATTCTAGCACTGAGTAGGCATTTACAGATTGCTTCTGGGACCACAAAATATTGAATTTTCGGGTGTTTTGAGCCTGAATATCAGATTTAAACGGGTACAGATGATACATGCACATATTGACTTTGGGCATCTAAAATATCGATTTTCAGCATGTTTTGGGCCTGTATTTTGAAAATACTCTAACACGGAGTAGGCATGTACAGATCCCTTCTGGGACCCCAAAATATCGAATATTTGGATGTTTTGGGACTGAAATTGAGATATCGACTTTTTTGCACCTAAAATATCGATTTTTAGCATGTTTTTAGCCTATATTTTGAAAATATTCTAGCACTGAGTATGCATGTACAGATTGCTTCTGGGACCTCAAAATATTGAATTTTCGGGTGTTTTGAGCCTGAATTTGAGATATAAACGGGTACAGAAGATACATGCACATATTGACTTTGGGCATCTAAAATATCAATTTTCAGCATGTTTTGGGCATGTATTTTGAAAATACTCTAACACGGAGTAGGCATGTACAGATCGCTTCTGGGACCCCAAAATATCGAATTTTCGGGTGTTTTGAGCCTGAATTTGAGATATAAACGGGTACTGAAGATGCATGCACATATCGACTTTTGGGCACCTAAAACATCGATTTTGAGCATGTTTCGGGCCTGTATATTGAAAATACTCTAACACGGAGTAGGCATGTACACATCGCTTCTGGGACCCCAAAATATCGAATTTACGGGTGTTTTGGGCCTGAATTTGAGATATCGCCTTTACGCACCTAAAATATCGATTTTTAGCATGTTTTGAGCCTATATTTTGAAAATATTTTAGCACTGAGTAGGCATGTACATATCGCTCCTGGGACCCCTAAATATCGAATTTTCGGGTGTTTTGGACCTTAATTTGAGATATAAACGCGTACTGAAGGTGCATGCACATATCGACTTTTTGGCACCTAAAACATCGATTTTAAGCATGTTTTGGGCCTGTATTTTGAAAATACTCGAACACGGAGTAGGCATGTACAGATCGCTTCTGGGACCCCTAAATATCGAATTTACGGATGTTTTGGGACTGAATTATAGATATCGACTTTTAGGCACCTAAAATATCGATTTTTAGCTAGTTTTTAGCCTTTATTTTGAAAATATTCTAGCACTGAGTAGGCATGTACCGATTGCTTCTGGGACCCCAAAATATTGAATTTTCGGGTGTTTAGGGCCAGAATTTGAGATATAAACGGGTACAGAAGATGCATGCACATATCGACTTCTGGGCACCTAAAATATCGATTTTGAGCATGTTTTGTGCCTATATTTTGAAAACATTCTAGCACTGAGTAGGCATGTACAGATCGCTTCTGGGACCCCAAAATATCGAATTTTCGGGTGTTTTGAGCCTGAATTTGAGATGTAAACGGGTACTGAAGATGCATGCACATATCGACTTTCGGGCCCCTAAAACATCGATTTTGAGCATGTTTTGGGCCTGTACTTTGAAAATACTCTAACACGGAATAGGCATGTACAGATCGCTTCTGGGACCCCAAAATATCGAATTTTCAGGTGTTTTGGGCCTGAATTTGAGATATCGCCTTTACGCACCTAAAATATCGATTTTTAACATGTTTTCAGCCTAAATTTTGAAAATATTCTGGCACTGAGTAGGTATGTACAGATCGCTTCTGGGACCCATAAATATCGAATTTTCGGGTGTTTTGGGACTGAATTTGAGATAACGACTTTTTGGCAACTAAAAGATCGATTTTTAGCATGTTTTTAGCCTATATTTTGAAAATATTCTAGCACTGAGTAGGCATGTACAGATTGCTTTAGGGACCCCAAAATATCGAATTTTCGGGTGTTTTGAGCCTGAATTTGAGATATAAACGAGTACAGAAGATCCATACACATATTGACTTTGGGCACCAAAAATATCGATTTTGAGCATGTTTTGGGCCTGAATTTTGAAAATACTCTAACAAGGAGTAGGCATGTACAGATCGCTTCTAGGACCCCAAAATATCGAATTTTCGGGTGTTTAGGGCCATAATTTGAGATATAAACGGGTACAGAAGATGCATGCACATATCGACTTTTGCGCACCTAAAAGATCGATTTTCAGTAGCCTGTATTTTGAAAAATCTCTAACACGGAGTAAGCATGTACAGATCGCTTCTGGGACCCCTAAATATCGAAATTTCGGGTGTTTTGGGACTGAATTTGAGATATCGACTTTTTGGCACCTAAAAGATCGATTTTTAGCATGTTTTTAACATATATTTTGAAAATATTCTAGCACTGAGTAGGCATGTACAGATTGCTTCTGGGACCCCAAAATATTGAAATTTCGGGTGTTTTGAGGCTGAATTTGAGAAATAAACGGGTACTGAAGATACATGCACGTATTGACTTTGGGCATCTAAAACATCGATTTTCAGCATGTTTTGGGCCTGTATTTTGAAAATACTCTACCACTGAGAAGGCATGTACAGATCGCTTCTGGGACCCAAAAATATCGAATTTTCGGGTGTTAAGGGCCAGAATTTGAGATATAAACGGGTACAGAAGATGTATGCACATATCGACTTTTGGGCACCTAAAAGATCGATTTTCAGTATGTTTTTGGCCTGTATTTTAAAAATACTCTAACACGGAGTAGGCATGTACAGATCCCTTCTGGGACCCCTAAATATCGAATATTTGGATGTTTTGGGACTGAATTTGAGATATCGACTTTACGCACCTAAAATATCGATTTTTAGCATGTTTTCAGCCTATATTTTGAAAATATTCTAGCACTGAGTAGGCATGTACAGATTGCCTCTGGGACCCCAAAATATTGAATTTTCGGGTGTTTAGGGCCAGAATTAGAGATATAAACGGGTACAGAAGATGCATGCACATATCGACTTTTGGGCACCTAAAATATCGTTTTTGAGCATGTTTTGTGCCTATATTTTGAAAACATTCTAGCACTGAGTAGGCATGTACAGATCGCTTCTGGGACCCCAAAATATCGAATTTTCGGGTGTTTTGAGCCTGAATTTGAAATATAAACGGGTACTGAAGATGCATGCACATATCGACTTTTGGGCACCAAAAACATCGATTTTGAGCATGTTTGGGCCTGTAATTTGAAAATACTCTAACACGGAGTAGGCATGTACAGATCGCTTCCGGGACCCTAAAATATCGAATTTTCAGGTGTTTTGGGCCTGAATTTGAGATATCGCATTTACGCACCTAAAATATCGATTTTTAACATGTTTTCAGCCTATATATTTAAAATATTCTGGCACTGAGTAGGTATGTACAGATTGCTTCTGGGACCCAAAAATATTGAATTTTCGGGTGTTTAGGGCCAGAATTTGAGATATAAACGGGTACAGAAGATGCATGCACATATCGACTTTTTGGCACCTAAAACATCGATTTTGAGCATGTTTTGGGCCTGTAATTTGAAAATACTCTAACACGGAGTAGTCATGTACACATCGCTTCTGGGACCCCAAAATATCGAATTTTCGGGTGTTTTGGGCCTGAATTTGATATATCGCCTTTACGCACCTAAAATATCGATTTTTAGCATGTTTTGAGCCTATATTTTGAAAATATTCTAGCACTGAGTAGGCATGTACAGATCGCCTCTGGGACCCCTAAATATCGAATTTTCGGGTGTTTTGGGACTGAATTTGAGATATCGACTTTTTGGCACCAAAAATATCGATTTTTAGCATGTTTTTAGCCTATATTTTGAAAATATTCTAGCACTGAGTAGGCATGTACAGATTGCTTTAGGGACCCCAAAATATCGAATTTTCGGGTGTTTTGAGCCTGAATTTGAGATATAAACGGGTACAGAAGATGCATGCACATATCTACTTTTGGGCACCTAAAATATCGATTTTGAGCATGTTTTGAGCCTATATTTTGAAAACATTCTAGCACTGAGTAAGCATGTACAGATCGCTTCTGGGACCCCAAAATATCGAATTTTCGGGTGTTTTGAGCCTGAATTTGAGATATAAACGAGTACAGAAGATGCATACACATATTGACTTTGGGCACCAAAAATATCGATTTTGAGCATGTTTTGGGCCTGAATTTTGAAAATACTCTAACAAGGAGTAGGCATGTACAGATCGCTTCTGGGACCCCAAAATATCGAATTTTCGGGTGTTTAGGGCCAGAATTTGAGATATAAACGGGTACAGAAGATGCATGCACATATCGACTTTTGCGCACCTAAAAGATCGATTTTCAGTATGTTTTTTGCCTGTATTTTTAAAAATCTCTAACACGGAGTAAGCATGTACAGATCGCTTCTGGGACCCCTAAATATCGAAATTTCGGGTGTTTTGGGACTGAATTTGAGATATCGACTTTTTGGCACCTAAAAGATCGATTTTTAGCATGTTTTTAACATATATTTTGAAAATATTCTAGCACTGAGTAGGCATGTACAGATTGCTTCTGGGACCCCAAAATATTGAAATTTCGGGTGTTTTGAGCCTGAATTTGAGAAATAAACGGGTACTGAAGATACATGCACGTATTGACTTTGGGCATCTAAAATATCGATTTTCAGCATGTTTTGGGCCTGTATTTTGAAAATACTCTAACACGGAGTAGGCATGTACAGATCGCTTCTGGGACCCCAAAATATCGATTTTTCGGGTGTTTAGGGCCAGAATTTGAGATATAAACGGGTACAGAAGATGCATGCACATATCGACATTTGGGCACCTAAAAGATCGATTTTCAGTATGTTATTGGCATGTATTTTGAAAATACTTTAACACGGAGTAGGCATGTACAGATTGCTTCTGGGACCCCAAAATATCGAATTTTCGGGTGTTTTGAGCCTGAATTTGAGATATAAACGGGTACTGAAGGTGCATGCACATATCGACTTTTTGGCACCTAAAACATCGATTTTGAGCATGTTTTGGGCCTGTATTTTGAAAATACTCTAACACTGAGAAGGCATGTACAGATCGCTTCTGGGACCCAAAAATATCGAATTTTCGGGTGTTTAGGGCCAGAATTTGAGATATAAACGGGTACAGAAGATGCATGCACATATCGACTTTTGTTCACCTAAAAGATCGATTTTCAGTATGTTTTGGGCCTGTATTTTGAAAATACTCTAACACGGAGTAGGCATGTACAGATCCCTTCTGGGACCCCTAAATCTCTAATTTTCGGGTGTTTTGGGACTGAATTTGAGATATCGACTTTACGCACCTAAAATATCGATTTTTAGCATGTTTTATGCCTATATTTTGAAAATATTCTAGCACTGAGTAGGCATTTACAGATTGCTTCTGGGACCACAAAATATTGAATTTTCGGGTTTTTTGAGCCTGAATATCAGATTTAAACGGGTACAGATGATACATGCACATATTGACTTTGGGCATCTAAAATATCGATTTTCAGTATGTTTTGGGCCTGTATTTTGAAAATACTCTAACACGGAGTAGGCATGTACAGATCCCTTCTGGGACCCCAAAATATCGAATATTTGGATGTTTTGGGACTGAATTTGAGATATCGACTTTTTTGCACCTAAAATATCGATTTTTAGCATGTTTTTAGCCTATATTTTGAAAATATTCTAGCACTGAGTATGCATGTACAGATTGCTTCTGGGACCTCAAAATATTGAATTTTCGGGTGTTTTGAGCCTGAATTTGAGATATAAACGGGTACAGAAGATACATGCACATATTGACTTTGGGCATCTAAAATATCAATTTTCAGCATGTTTTGGGCATGTATTATGAAAATACTCTAACACGGAGTAGGCATGTACAGATCGCTTCTGGGACCCCAAAATATCGTATTTTCGGGTGTATTGAGCCTGAATTTGAGATATAAACGGGTACTGAAGATGCATGCACATATCGACTTTTGGGCACCTAAAACATCGATTTTGAGCATGTTTTGGGCCTGTAAATTGAAAATACTCTAACACGGAGTAGGCATGTACACATCGCTTCTGGGACCCCAAAATATCGAATTTACGGGTGTTTTGGGCCTGAATTTGAGATATCGCCTTTACGCACCTAAAATATCGATTTTTAGCATGTTTTGAGCCTATATATTGAAAATATTTTAGCACTGAGTAGGCATGTACATATCGCTCCTGGGACCCCTAAATATCGAATTTTCGGGTGTTTTGGACCTTAATTTGAGATATAAACGCGTACTGAAGGTGCATGCACATATCGACTTTTTGGCACCTAAAACATCGATTTTAAGCATGTTTTGGGCCTGTATTTTGAAAATACTCAAACACGGAGTAGGCATGTACAGATCGCTTCTGGGACCCCTAAATATCGAATTTACGGATGTTTTGGGACTGAATTATAGATATCGACTTTTTGGCACCTAAAATATCGATTTTTAGCATGTTTTTAGCCTATATTTTGAAAATATTCTAGCACTGAGTAGGCATGTACCGATTGCTTCTGGGACCCCAAAATATTGAATTTTCGGGTGTTTAGGGCCAGAATTTGAGATATAAACGGGTACAGAAGATGCATGCACATATCGACTTTTCGGCACCTAAAATATCGATTTTGAGCATGTTTTGTGCGTATATTTTGAAAACATTCTAGCACTGAGTAGGCATGTACAGATCGCTTCTGGGACCCCAAAATATCGAATTTTCGGGTGTTTTGAGCCTGAATTTGAGATATAAACGGGTACTGAAGATGCATGCACATATCGACTTTTGGGCCCCTAAAACATCGATTTTGAGCATGTTTTGGGCCTGTACTTTGAAAATACTCTAACACGGAATAGGCATGTACAGATCGCTTCTGGGACCCCAAAATATCGAATTTTCAGGTGTTTTGGGCCTGAATTTGAGATATCGCCTTTACGCACCTAAAATATCGATTTTTAACATGTTTTCAGCCTAAATTTTGAAAATATTATGGCACTGAGTAGGTATGTACAGATCGCTTCTGGGACCCATAAATATCGAATTTTCGGGTGTTTTGGGACTGAATTTGAGATAACGACTTTTTGGCAACTAAAAGATCGATTTTTAGCATGTTTTTAGCCTATATTTTGAAAATATTCTAGCACTGAGTAGGCATGTACAGATTGCTTTAGGGACCCCAAAATATCGAATTTTCGGGTGTTTTGAGCCTGAATTTGAGATATAAACGAGTACAGAAGATGCATACACATATTGACTTTGGGCACCAAAAATATCGATTTTGAGCATGTTTTGGGCCTGAATTTTGAAAATACTCTAACAAGGAGTAGGCATGTACAGATCGCTTCTAGGACCCCATAATATCGAATTTTCGGGTGTTTAGGGCCATAATTTGAGATATAAACGGGTACAGAAGATGCATGCACATATCGACTTTTGCGCACCTAAAAGATCGATTTTCAGTATGTTTTTGGCCTGTATTTTGAAAAATCTCTAACACGGAGTAAGCATGTACAGATCGCTTCTGGGACCCCTAAATATCGAAATTTCGGGTGTTTTGGGACTGAATTTGAGATATCGATTTTTTGGCACCTAAAAGATCGATTTTTAGCATGTTTTTAACATATATTTTGAAAATATTCTAGCACTGAGTAGGCATGTACAGATTGCTTCTGGGACCCCAAAATATTGAAATTTCGGGTGTTTTGAGCCTGAATTTGAGAAATAAACGGGTACTGAAGATACATGCACGTATTGACTTTGGGCATCTAAAATATCGATTTTCAGCATGTTTTGGGCCTGTATTTTGAAAATACTCTAGCACTGAGTAGGCATGTACAGATCGCTTCTGGGACCCCAAAATATCGATTTTTCGGGTGTTTAGGGCCAGAATTTGTGATATAAACGGGTACAGAAGATGCATGCACATATCGACTTTTGGGCACCTAAAAGATCGATTTTCAGTATGTTTTTGGCCTGTATTTTGAAAATACTCTAACATGGAGTAGGCATGTACAGATCCCTTCTGGGACCCCTAAATATCGAATTTTCGGGTGTTTTGGGACTGAATTTGAGATATCGACTTTACGCACCTAAAATATCGATTTTTAGCATGTTTTGAGCCTATATTTTGAAAATATTCTAGCACTGAGTAGGCATGTACAGATTGCTTCTGGGACCACAAAATATTGAATTTTCGGGTGTTTTGAGCCTGAATATCAGATTTAAACGGGTACAGATGATACATGCACATATTGACTTTGGGCATCTAAAATATCGATTTTCAGCATGTTTTGGGCCTGTACAGATCCCTTCTGGGACCCCAAAATATCGAATATTTGGATGTTTTGGGACTGAATATGAGATATCGACTTTTTTGCACCTAAAATATCGATTTTTAGCATGTTTTTAGCCTATATTTTGAAAATATTCTAGCACTGAGTAGGCATGTACAGATTGCTTCTGGGACCTCAAAATATTGAATTTTCGTCTGTTTTGAGCCTGAATTTGAGATATAAACGGGTACAGAAGATACATGCACATATTGACTTTGGGCATCTAAAATATCAATTTTCAGCATGTTTTGGGCATGTATTTTGAAAATACTCTAACACGGAGTAGGCATGTACAGATCGCTTCTGGGACCCCAAAATATCGTATTTTCGGGTGTATTGAGCCTGAATTTGAGATATAAACGGGTACTGAAGATACATGCACATATCGACTTTTGGGCACCTAAAACATCGATTTTGAGCATGTTTTGGGCCTGTATATTGAAAATACTCTAACACGGAGTAGGCATGTACACATCGCTTCTGGGACCCCAAAATATCGAATTTACGGGTGTTTTGGGCCTGAATTTGAGATATCGCCTTTACGCACCTAAAATATCGATTTTTAGCATGTTTTGAGCCTATATTTTGAAAATATTTTAGCACTGAGTAGGCATGTACATATCGCTCCTGGGACCCCTAAATATCGAATTTTCGGGTGTTTTGGACCTTAATTTGAGATATAAACGCGTACTGAAGGTGCATGCACATATCGACTTTTTGGCACCTAAAACATCGATTTTAAGCATGTTTTGGGCCTGTATTTTGAAAATACTCAAACACGGAGTAGGCATGTACAGATCGCTTCTGGGACCCCAAAATATCGAATTTTCAGGTGTTTTGGGCCTGAATTTGAGATATCGCCTTTATGCACCTAAAATATCGATTTTTAACATGTTTTCAACCTAAATTTTGAAAATATTCTGGCACTGAGTAGGTATGTACAGATCGCTTCTGGGACCCATAAATATCGAATTTTCGGGTGTTTTGGGACTGAATTTGAGATAACGACTTTTTGGCAACTAAAAGATCGATTTTTAGCATGTTTTTAGCCTATATTTTGAAAATATTCTAGCACTGAGTAGGCATGTACAGATTGCTTTAGGGACCCCAAAATATTGAATTTTCGGGTGTTTTGAGCCTGAATTTGAGATATAAACGGGTACAGAAGATGCATGCACATATCTACTTTTGGGCACCTAAAATATCGATTTTGAGCATGTTTTGAGCCTATATTTTGAAAACATTCTAGCACTGAGTAGGCATGTACAGATCGCTTCTGGGACCCCAAAATATCGAATTTTCGGGTGTTTTGAGCCTGAATTTGAGATATAAACGAGTACAGAAGATGCATACACATATTGACTTTGGGCACCAAAAATATCGATTTTGAGCATGTTTTGGGCCTGAATTTTGAAAATACTCTAACAAGGAGTAGGCATGTACAGATCGCTTCTGGGACCCCAAAATATCGAATTTTAGGGTGTTTAGGGCCATAATTTGAGATATAAACGGGTACAGAAGATGCATGCACATATCGACTTTTGCACACCTAAAAGATCGATTTTCAGTATGTTTTTTGCCTGTATTTTGAAAAATCTCTAACACGGAGTAAGCATGTACAGATCGCTTCTGGGACCCCTAAATATCGAAATTTCGGGTGTTTTGGGACTGAATTTGAGATATCGACTTTTTGGCACCTATAAGATCGATTTTTAGCATGTTTTTAACATATATTTTGAAAATATTCTAGCACTGAGTAGGCATGTACAGATTGCTTCTGGGACCCCAAAATATTGAAATTTCGGGTGTTTTGATCCTGAATTTGAGATATAAACGGGTACTGAAGATACATGCACGTATTGACTTTGGGCATCTAAAATATCGATTTTCAGCATGTTTTGGGCCTGTAATTTGAAAATACTCTAACACGGAGTAGGCATGTACAGATCGCTTCTGGGACCCCAAAATATCGATTTTTCGGGTGTTTAGGGCCAGAATTTGTGATATAAACGGGTACAGAAGATGCATGCACATATCGACTTTTGGGCACCTAAAAGATCGATTTTCAGTATGTTATTGGCATGTATTTTGAAAATACTCTTAACACGGAGTAGGCATGTACCGATTGCTTCTGGGACCCCAAAATATCGAATTTTCGAGTGTTTTGAGCCTGAATTTGAGATATAAACGGGTACTGAAGGTTCATGCACATATCGACTTTTTGGCACCTAAAACATCGATTTTGAGCATGTTTTGGGCCTGTATTTTGAAAATACTCTACCACTGAGAAGGCATGTACAGATCGCTTCTGGGACCCAAAAATATTGAATTTTCGGGTGTTTTGAGCCTGAATATCAGATATAAACGGGTACAGAAGATACATGCACATATTGACTTTGGGCATCTAAAATATCGATTTTCAGCATGTTTTGGGCCTGTATTTTGAAAATACTCTAACACGGAGTAGGCATGTACAGATCCCTTCTGGGACCCCAAAATATCGAATATTTGGATGTTTTGGGACTGAATTTGAGATATCGACTTTTTTGCACCTAAAATATCGATTTTTAGCATGTTTTTAGCCTATGTTTTGAAAATATTCTAGCACTGAGTAGGCATGTACAGATTGCTTCTGGGACCCCAAAATATTGAATTTTCGGGTGTTTTGAGCCTGAATTTGAGATATAAACGGGTACAGAAGATACATGCACATATTGACTTTGGGCATCTATAATATCAATTTTCAGCATGTTTTGGGCATGTATTTTGAAAATACTCTAACACGGAGTAGGCATGTACACATCGCTTCTGGGACCCCAAAATATCGAATTTACGGGTGTTTTGGGCCATAATTTGTGATATCGCCTTTACGCACCTAAAATATCGATTTTTAGCATGTTTTGAGACTAAATTTTGAAAATATTCTGGCACTGAGTAGGTATGTACAGATCTCTTCTGGGACCCCAAAATATCGAATTTTCGGGTGTTTTGGGACTGAATTTGAGATAACGACTTTTTGGCACCTAAAAGATCGATTTTTAGCATGTTTTTAGCCTATATTTTGAAAATATTCTAGCACTGAGTAGGCATGTACAGATTGCTTTAGGGACCCCAAAATATCGAATTTTCGGGTGTTTTGAGCCTGAATTTGAGATATAAACGGGTACAGAAGATGCATGCACATATCTACTTTTGGGCACCTAAAATATCGATTTTGAGCATGTTTAGAGCCTATATTTTGAAAACATTCTAGCACTGAGTAGGCATGTACAGATCGCTTCTGGGACCCCAAAATATCGAATTTTCGGGTGTTTTGAGCCTGAATTTGAGATATAAACGAGTACAGAAGATGCATACACATATTGACTTTGGGCACCAAAAATATCGAATTTGAGCATGTTTTGGGCCTGAATTTTGAAAATACTCTAACAAGGAGTAGGCATGTACAGATCGCTTCTGGGACCCCAAAATATCGAATTTTCGGGTGTTTAGGGCCATAATTTGAGATATAAACGGGTACAGAAGATGCATGCACATATCGACTTTTGCGCACCTAAAAGATCGATTTTCAGTATGTTTTTGGCCTGTATTTTGAAAAATCTCTAACACGGAGTAAGCATGTACAGATCGCTTCTGGGACCCCTAAATATCGAAATTTCGGATGTTTTGGGACTGAATTTGAGATATCGACTTTTTGGCACCTAAAAGATCGATTTTTAGCATGTTTTTAACATATATTTTGAAAATATTCTAGCACTGAGTAGGCATGTACAGATTGCTTCTGGGACCCCAAAATATTGAAATTTCGGGTGTTTTGAGCCTGAATTTGAGAAATAAACGGGTACTGAAGATACATGCACGTATTGACTTAGGGCATCTAAAATATCGATTTTCAGCATGTTTTGGGCCTGTATTTTGAAAATACTCTAACACAGATCGCTTCTGGGACCCCAAAATATCGATTTTTCGGGTGTTTAGGGCCAGAATTTGTGATATAAACGGGTACAGAAGATGCATGCACATATCGACTTTTGGGCACCTAAAAGATCGATTTTCAGTATGTTATTGGCATGTATTTTGAAAATACTCGTAACACGGAGTAGGCATGTACAGATTGCTTCTGGGACCCCAAAATATCGAATTTTCGAGTGTTTTGAGCCTGAATTTGAGATATAAACGGGTACTGAAGGTTCATGCACATATCGACTTTTTGGCACCTAAAACATCGATTTTGAGCATGTTTTGGGCCTGTATTTTGAAAATACTCTAACACTGAGAAGGCATGTACAGATCGCTTCTGGGACCCAAAAATATCGAATTTTCGGGTGTTAAGGGCCAGAATTTGAGATATAAACGGGTACAGAAGATGTATGCACATATCGACTTTTGGGCACCTAAAAGATCGATTTTCAGTATGTTTTTGGCCTGTATTTTGAAAATACTCTAACACGGAGTAGGCATGTACAGATCCCTTCTGGGACCCCTAAATATCGAATTTGCGGGTGTTTTGGGACTGAATTTGAGATATTGACTTTACGCACCTAAAATATCGATTTTTAGCATGTTTTGAGCCTATTTTTTGAAAATATTCTAGCACTGAGTAGGCATGTACAGATTGCTTCTGAGACCACAAAATATTGAATTTTTGGGTGTTTTGAGCCTGAATATCAGATATAAACGGGTACAGAAGATACATGCACATATTGACTTTGGGCATCTAAAATATCGATTTTCAGCATGTTTTGGGCCTGTATTTTGAAAATACTCTAACACGGAGTAGGCATGTACAGATCCCTTCTGGGACCCCAAAATATCGAATATTTGGATGTTTTGGGACTGAATTTGAGATATCGACTTTTTTGCACCTAAAATATCGATTTTTAGCATGTTTTTAGTCTATATTTTGAAAATATTCTAGCACTGAGAAGGCATGTACAGATTGCTTCTGGGACCCCAAAATATTGAATTTTCGGGTGTTTTGAGCCTGAATTTGAGATATAAACACGTACAGAAGATACATGCACATATTGACTTTGGGCATCTAAAATATCAATTTTCAGCATGTTTTGGGCATGTATTTTGAAAATACTCTAACACGGAGTAGGCATGTACACATCGCTTCTGGGACCCCAAAATATCGAATTTACGGGTGTTTTGGGCCTGAATTTGAGATATCGCCTTTACGCACCTAAAATATCGATTTTTAGCATGTTTTGAGCCTAAATTTTGAAAATATTCTGGCACTGAGTAGGTATGTACAGATCGCTTCTGGGACCCCAAAATATCGAATTTTCGGGTGTTTAGGGCCATAATTTGAGATATCGACTTTTTGGCACCTAAAAGATCGATTTTTAGCATGTTTTTAACATATATTTTGAAAATATTCTAGCACTGAGTAGGCATGTACAGATTGCTTCTGGGACCCCAAAATATTGAAATTTCGGGTGTTTTGAGCCTGAATTATAGAAATTGACGGGTACTGAAGATACATGCACGTATTGACTTTGGGCATCTAAAATATCGATTTTCAGCATGTTTTGGGCCTGTATTTTGAAAATACTCTAACACGGAGTAGGCATGTACAGATCGCTTCTGGGACCCCAAAATATCGATTTTTCGGGTTTTTAGGGCCAGAATTTGAGATATAAACGGGTACAGAAGATGAATGCACATATCGACTTTTGGGCACCTAAAAGATCGATTTTCAGTATGTTATTGGCATGTATTTTGAAAATACTCTTAACACGGAGTAGGCATGTACAGATTGCTTCTGGGACCCCAAAATATCGAATTTTCGAGTGTTTTGAGCCTGAATTTGAGATATAAACGGGTACTGAAGGTTCATGCACATATCGACTTTTTAGCACCTAAAACATCGATTTTGAGCATGTTTTGGGCCTGTATTTTGAAAATACTCTAACACTGAGAAGGCATGTACAGATCGCTTCTGGGACCCAAAAATATCGAATTTTCGTGTGTTTAGGGCCAGAATTTGAGATATAAACGGGTACAGAAGATGTATGCACATATCGACTTTTGGGCACCTAAAAGATCGATTTTCAGTATGTTTTTGGCCTGTATTTTGAAAATACTCTAACACGGAGTAGGCATGTACAGATCCCTTCTGGGACCCCTAAATATCGAATTTTCTGGTGTTTTGGCACTGAATTTGAGATATCGACTTTACGCACCTAAAATATCGATTTTTAGCATGTTTTGAGCCTATATTTTGAAAATATTCTAGCACTGAGTAGGCATGTACAGATTGCTTCTGGGACCACAAAATATTGAATTTTCGGGTGTTTTGAGCCTGAATTTGAGATATAAACGGGTACAGAAGATACATGCACATATTGACTTTGGGCATCTAAAATATCAATTTTCAGCATGTTTTGGGCATGTATTTTGAAAATACTCTAACACGGAGTAGGCATGTACACATCGCTTCTGGGACCCCTAAATATCGAATTTACGGGTGTTTTGGGCCTGAATTTGAGATATCGCCTTTACGCACCTAAAATATCGATTTTTAGCATGTTTTGAGCCTATATTTTGAAAATATTCTAGCACTGAGTAGGCATGTACAGATTGCTTCTGGGAACCCAAAATATTGAATTTTCGGGTGTTTAGGGCCAGAATTTGAGATATAAACGGGTACAGAAGATGCATGCACATATCGACTTCTGGGCACCTAAAATATCGATTTTGAGCATGTTTTGTGCCTATATTTTGAAAACATTCTAGCACTGAGTAGGCATGTACAGATCGCTTCTGGGACCCCAAAATATCGAATTTTCGGTTGTTTTGAGCCTGAATTTGGGATATAAACGGGTACTGAAGATGCATGCACATATCGACTTTTGGGCCCCTAAAACATCGATTTTGAGCATGTTTTGGGCCTGTACTTTGGAAATACTCTAACACGGAATAGGCATGTACAGATCGCTTCTGGAACCCCAAAATATCGAATTTTCAGGTGTTTTGGGCCTGAATTTGAGATATCGCCTTTACGCACCTAAAATATCGATTTTTAACATGTTTTCAGCCTATATTTTGAAAATATTCTGGCACTGAGTAGGTATGTACAGATCGCTTCTGGGACCCCAAAATATCGAATTTTCGGGTGTTTTGGGACTGAATTTGAGATATCGACTTTTTGGCACCTAAAATTTCGATTTTTTGCATGTTTTTAACCAATATTTTGAAAATATTCTAGCACTGAGTAGGCATGTACAGGTTGCTTCTGGGACCCAAAAATATTGAATTTTCGGGTGTTTAGGGCCAGAATTTGAGATATAAACGGGTACTGAAGATGCATGCACATATCGACTTTTGGGCACCTAAAATATCGATTTTGAGCATGTTTTGAGCCTATAATTTTAAAACATTCTAGCACTGAGTAGGCATGTACAGATCGCTTCTGGGACCCAAAAATATCGAATTTTCGGGTGTTTTGGGCCTGAATTTGAGATATCGCCTTAACGCACCTAAAATATCGATTTTTAGCATGTTTTGAGCCTATATTTTGAAAATATTCTAGCACTGAGTAGGCATGTACAGATTGCTTTTGGGACCCAAAAATATTGAATTTTCGGGTGTTTAGGGCCAGAATTTGAGATATAAACGGGTACTGAAGATGCATGCACATATCGACTTTTGGGCACCTAAAATATCGATTTTGAGCATGTTTTGAGCCTATATTTTTAAGACATTCTAGCACTGAGTAGGCATGTACAGATCGCTTCTGGGACCCCAAAATATTGAATTTTCAGGTGTTTAGGGCCAGAATTTGAGATATAAAAGGGTACAGAAGATGCATGCACATATCGACTTTTGGGCACCTAAAAGATCGATTATCAGTATGTTTTTGGCCTGTATTTTGAAAATACTCTAACACGGTGTAGGCATGTACAGATTGCTTCTGGGACCCCTAAATATCGAATTTTCGGGTGTTTTAGGAATGAATTTGAGATATAGACTTTTTGGCACCTTAAATATCGATTTTTAGCATGTTTTTAGCCTATATTTTGAAAATATTCTAGCACTGAGTAGGCATGTACAGATTGCTTCTGGGACCCCAAAATATTGAATTTTCGGGTGTATTGAGCCTGAATTTGATATATAAACGGGTACAGAAAATACATGCACATATTGACTTTGGGAATCTAAAATATCGATTTTCAGCATGTTTTGGGCATGTATTTTGAAAATACTCTAGCACTAAGTAGGCATGTACATATAGCTTCTGGGACCCCAAAATATCGAATTTTCGGGTGTTTTGAGCCTGAATTTAAGATATAAACGGGTACTGAAGATGCATGCACATATCGACTTTTTGGCCCCTAAAACATCGATTTTGAGCATGTTTTGGGCCTGTATTTTGAAAATACTCTAACACGGAGTAGGCATGTACACATCGCTTCTGGGACCCCAAAATATCGAATTTTCGGGAGTTTTGGGCCTGAATTTGAGATATCGCCTTTACGCACCTAAAATATCGATTTTTAGCATGTTTTGAGCCTATATTTTGAAAATATTCTAGCACTGAGTAGGCATGTACAGATCGCCTCTGGGACCCCTAAATATCGAATTTTCGGGTGTTTTGGGCCTTAATTTGAGACATCGACTTTTTTGCACCAAAAATATCGATTTTTAGCATGTTTTTAGCCTATATTTTGAAAATATTCTAGCACTGAGTAGGCATGTACAGATTGTTTCTGGGACCCCAAAATATCGAATTTTCGGGTGTTTTGAGCCTGAATTTGAGATATAAACGGGTACAGAAGATGCATGCACATATCGACTTTTGGGCACCTAAAATATCGATTTTGAGCATGTTCTGAGCCTATATTTTGAAAACATTCTAGCACTGAGTAGGCATGTACAGATCGCTTCTGGGACCCCAAAATATCGAATTTTCGGGTGTTTTGGGCCTGAATTTGAGATATCGCCTTTACTCACCTAAAATATCGATTTTTAGCATGTTTTGAGCCTATATTTTGAAAATATTCTAGCACTGAGTAGGCATGTACAGATCGCTTCTGGGACCCCAAAATATCGAATTTTCGGGTGTTTTGAGCCTGAATTTGAGATATAAACGAGTACAGAAGATGCATGCACATATCGACTTTTGGGCACCTAAAATATCGATTTTGAGCATGTTTTGAGCCTATATTTTGAAATCATTCTAGCACTGAGTACAGATCGATTCTGGGACCCCAAAATATCGAATTTTCGGGTGTTTAGGGCCAGAATTTGAGATATAAACGGGAACAGAAGATGCATGCACATATCGACTTTTGGGCACCAAAAGGATCGATTTTCAGTATGTTTTTGGCCTGTATTTTGAAAATACTCTAACACGGAGTAGGCATGTACAAATCCCTTCTGGGACCCCTAAATATCAAATTTTCGGGTGTTTTGGGCCTTAATTTGAGATATCGACTTTTTGACACCTAAAATATCGATTTTTAGCATGTTTTTTTAGCCTATATTTTGATAATATTTTAGCACTGAGTAGGCATGTACAGATTGCTTTTGGACCCAAAATATCGAATTTTCGGGTGGTTTGAGCCTGAATTTGAGATATAAACGGGTACTGAAGGTACATGCACATATCGACTTTTTGGCACCTAAAAGATCGATTTTGAGCATGTTTTGGGCCTGTATTTTGAAAATACTCTAACACGGAGTAGGCATGTACAGATCGATTCTGGGACCCCTAAATATCGAATTTTCGGGTGTTTTGGGCCTTAATTTGAGATATCGCCTTTACGCACCTAAAATATCGAGTTTTAGCATGTTTTGAGCCTATATTTTGAAAATATTCTAGCACTGAGTAGGCATGTACAGAATGCTTTTGGGACCCCAAAATATCGAATTTTCGGGTGTTTTGAGCCTGAATTTGAGATATAAACGGGTACAGAAGATGCATACTCATATCGACTTTTGGGCACCTAAAATATCGATTTCGAGCATGTTTTGAGCCTATATATTGAAAACATTCTAGCACTGAGTAGGCATGTACAGATCGCTTCTGGGACCCCAATATATCGAATTTTCGGGTGTTTTGAGCCTGAATTTGAGATATAAACGAGTATAGAAGATGCATACACATATTGACTTTGGGCACCAAAAATATCGATTTTGAGCATGTTTTGGGCATGAATTTTGAATTTACTCTAACAAGGAATAAGCATGTACAGATCGCTTCTGGGACCCCAAAATATCGAATTTTCGGGTGTTAAGGGCCAGAATTTGAGATATAAACGGGTACAGAAGATGCATGCACATATCGACTTTTGCGCACCTAAAAGATTGATTTTCAGTATGTTTTTGGCCTGTATTTTGAAAAATCTCTAACACGGAGTAAGTAAGCATGTACAGATCGCTTCTGGGACCCCTAAATATCGAATTTTCGGGAGTTTTGGGACTGAATTTGAGATATCGACTTTTTGGCACCTAAAAGATCGATTTTTAGCATGTTTTTAACCTATATTTTGAAAATATTCTAGCACTGAGTAGGCATGTACAGATTGCTTGTGGGACCCCAAAATATTGAATTTTCGGGTGTTTTTGAGCCTGACTTTGAGATAAAAACGGGTACAGAAGATACATGCACATATTGACTTTGGGCATCTAAAATATCGATTTTCAGCATGTTTTGGGCATGTATTTTGAAAATACTCTAACACGGAGTAGGCATGTACAGATCGCTTCTGGGACCCCAAAATATCGAATTTTCGGGTGTTTTGAGCCTGAATTTGAGATATAAACGGGTACTGAAGATGCATGCACATTTCGACTTTTTGGCACCTAAAACATCGATTTTGAGCATGTTTTGTGCCTGTATTTTGTAAATACTTTTAACACGGAGTAGGCATGTACAGATCGCTTCTGGGACCCCATAATATCGAATTTTCGGGTGTTTTGGGCCAGAATTTGAGATATCGCCTTTACGCAGCTAAAATATCGATTTTTAGCATGTTTTGAGCCTATATTTTGAAAATATTCTAGCACTGAGTAGGCATGTACAGATCGCTTCTGCGACCCAAAAATATCGAATTTTCGGGTGTTTTGGGCCTTAATTTGAGATATCGACTTTTTGGCACCTAAAATATCGATTTTTAGCATGTTTTGAGCCTATATTTTGAAAACATTCTAGCACTGAGTAGGCATGTACAGATCGTTTCTGGGACCCCAAAATATCGAATTTTCGGGTGTTTTGAGCTTGAATTTGAGATATAAACGAGTATAGAAGATGCATACACATATTGACTTTGGGCACCAAAAATATCGATTTTTAGCATGTTTTGGGCGTGAATTTTGAAAATACTCTAAAAAGGAGTAGGCATGTACAGATCGCTTCTGGGACCCCAAAATATCGAATTTTCGGGTGTTTAGGGCCAGAATTTGAGATATAAACGGGTACAGAAGATGCATGCACATATCGACTTTTGCGCACCTAAAACATCGATTTTGAGCATGTTTTGGGCCTGTATTTTGTAAATACTTTTAACACGGAGTAGGCATGTACAGATCGCTTCTGGGACCCCTTAATATCGAATTTTCGGGTGTTTTGGGCCTGAATTTGAGACATAAACGAGTACAGAAGATGCATGCACATATCGACTTTTGGGCACCTAAAACATCGATTTTGATCATGTTTTCGGCCCGTATTTTAAAAATACTCTAACACGGAGAAGGCATGAACAGATCGCTTCTAAACCCCTAAATATCGAATTTTCGGGTGCTTTGGGACTGAATTTGAGATATCGACTTTTTGGCACCTAAAATATCGATTTTTAGCATGTTTTTAGACTATATTTTGAAAATATTCTAGCACTGAGTAGGCATGTACAGATTGCTTCTGGGACCCCAAAATATTGAATTTTCGGGTGTTTTGAGCCTGAATTTGAGATATAAACGGGTACAGAAGATACATGCACATATTGACTTTGGGCATCTAAAATATCGATTTTCAGCATGTTTTGGGCATGTATTTTGAAAATACTCTAGCACTGAGTAGGCATGTACAGATCGCTTCTGGGACCCCAAAATATCGAATTTTTGGGTGTTTTGAGCCTGAATTTGAGATATAAACGAGTACAGAAGATGCATGCACATATCGACTTTTTGGCACCTAAAGTATCGATTTTGAGCATGTTTTGGGCCTGTATTTTGAAAACACTCTAACACGGAGTAGGCATGTACAGATCGCTTCTGGAACCCCATAATATCGATTTTTCGGGTGTTTAGGGCCAGAATTTGAGATATCGACTTTTTGGCACCAAAAAATATCGATTTTTAGCATGTTTTTAGCCTATATTTTGAAAATATTCTAGCACTGAGTAGGCATGTACAGATTGCTTCTGGGACCCCAAAATATCTAATTTTCGGGTGTTTAGGGCCAGAATTTGAGATATAAACGGGTACAGAAGATGCATGCACATATCGACTTTTGGGCACCAAAAAGATCGATTTTCAGTATGTTTTTGGCCTGTATTTTAAAAAATCTCTAACACGGAGTAAGCATGTACAGATCGCTTCTGGGACCCCTAAATATCGAATTCTCGGGTGTTTTGGGACTGAATTTGAGATATCGACTTTTTGGCACCTAAAAGATCGATTTTTAGCATGTTTTTAGCCTATATTTTGAAAATATTCTAGCACTGAGTAGGCATGTACAGATTGCTTCTGGGACCCCAAAATATTAAATTTTCGGGTGTTTTGAGCCTGAATTTGAGATATAAACGGGTACAGAAGATACATGCACATATTGACTTTGGGCATCTAAAATATCGATTTTCAGCATGTTTTGGGCATGTATTTTGAAAATACTCTAACACGGAGTAGGCATGTACAGATCGCTTCTGGGACCCCAAAATATTGAATTTTTGGGTGTTTTGAGCCTGAATTTAAAATATAAACGGGTACTGAAGATGAATGCACATATCGACTTTTGGGCACCTAAAACCTCGATTTTGAGCATGTTTTGGGCCTGTATTTTGTAAATACTTTTAACACGGAGTAGGCATGTACAGATCGCTTCTGGGACCCCATAATATCGAATTTTCTGGTGTTTTGGGCCTGAATTTGAGATATCGCCTCTACGCACCTAAAATATGGATTTTTAGCATGTTTTGAGCCTATATTTTGAAAATATTCTAGCACTGAGTAGGCATGTACAGATCGCTTCTGGGACCCCAAAATATCGAATTTTCGGGTGTTTTGAGCCTGAATTTTAGATATAAACGGGTACAGAAGATAGAAGCACATATCGACTTTTGGGCACCTAAAGGATCGATTTTCAGTATGTTTTTGGCCTGTATTTTGAAAATACTCTAACACGGAGTAGGCATGTACAGATCGCTTCTGGGACCCCAAAATATCGAATTTTCGGGTGTTTTAAGCCTGAATTTGAGATATCGACTTTTTAGGACCTAAAATATCGATTTTTAGCATGTTTTTAGCCTATATTTTGAAAATATTCCAGCACTGAGTAGGCATGTACAGATTGCTTCTGGGACTCCAAAATATTGAATTTTCGGGTGTTTTGAGCCTGAATTTGAGATATAAACGGGTACAGAAGATACATGCACATATTGACTTTGGGCATCTAAAATATCGATTTTCAGCATGTTTTGGGCATGTATTTTGAAAATACTCTAGCACTGAGTAAGCATGTACAGATCGCCTCTGGGACCCCATAATATCGAATTTTCGTGTGTTTTGGGACTGAATTTGAGATATCGACTTTTTGGCACCTAAAAGTTTGATTTTTAGCATGTTTTTAGCCTATATTTTGAATATTCGTGCACTGAGTAGGCATGTACAGATTGCTTCTGGGACCCCAAAATATTGAATTTTCGGGTGTTTTGAGCCTGAATTTGAGATATAAACGGGTACTGAAGATGCAAGCACATATCGACTTTTTGGCACCTAAAACATCGATTTTTAGCATGTTTTGGGCCTGTATTTTGAAAATACTCTAACACGGAGTAGGCATGTACATATCGCTTCTGGGACCCCTAAATATCGAATTTTCGGGTGTTTTGGGCCTTAATTTGAGATATAAACGGGTACTGTAGATGAATGCACATATCGACTAATGGGCACCTAAAACATCGATTTTGAGCATGTTTTGGTCCTGTATTTTGAAAATACTCTAACACGGAGTAGGCATGTACACATCGCTTCTGGGACCCCAAAATATCGAATTTTCGGGTGTTTTGGGCCTGAACTTGAGATATCGCCTTTACGCACCTAAAATATCGATTTTTAGCATGTTTTGAGCCTATATTTTGAAAATATTCTAGCACTGAGTAGGCATATACAGATCGCTTCTGGGACCCCTAAATATCGAATTTTCGGGTGTTTTGGGCCTTAATTTGAGATATCGACTTTTTGGCACCTAAAATATCGATTTTTAGCATGTTTTTAGCCTATATTTTGAAAATATTCTAGCACTGAGTAGGCATGTACAGATTGCTTCTGGGACCCCAAAATATTGAATTTTCGGGTGTTTTGAGCCTGAAATTGAGATATAAACGGGTACAGAAGATACATGCACATATTGACTTTGGGCATCTAAAATATCGATTTTCAGCATGTTTTGGGCCTGTATTTTGAAAATACTCTAACGAGGAGTAGGCATGTACAGATCGCTTCTGGGACCCCAAAATATCGAATTCTCGGTTGTTTTTAACCTGAATTTGAGATATAAACGGTTCTGAAGATGCATTCACATATCGACTTTTGGGCACCTAAAACATCGATTTTGAGCATGTTTTGCGCCTGTATTTTGTAAATACTCTAACACTGAGTAGGCATGTACAGATCGCTTCTGGGACCCCATAATATCGAATTTTCGGGTGTTTTGGGCCTGAATTTGAGATATCGCCTTTTTGGCAACTAAAATATCGATTTTTAGCATGTTTTGAGCCTATATTTTGAAAATATTCCAGCACTGAGTAGGCATGTACAGATTGCTTCTGGGACCCCAAAATATCGAATTTTCGGGTGTTTTGAGCCTGAATTTGAGATATAAACGGGTACTAAAGGTGCATGCACATATCGACTTTTAGGCACCTAAAACATCGATTTTGAGCATGTTTTGGGCCTGTATTTTGAAAGTACTCTAACACGGAGTAGGCATGTACAGATCGCTTCTGGGACCCCTAAATATCGAATTTTCGGGTTTTTTGGGCCTTAATTTGAGATATCGACTTTTTGGCACCTAAAATATCGATTTATATCATGTTATTAGCCTATTATTTTTCAAAATATTCTAGCACTGAGTAGGCATGTACAGATTGCTTCGGGGATCCCAAAATATTGAATTTTCGGGTGTTTTGGGCCAGAATTTGAGATATAAACGGGTACAGAAGATGCATGCACATATCGACTTTTGGGCACCTAAAATATCGATTTTGAGCATGTTTTGAGCCTATCTTTTGAAAACATTTTAGCACTGAGTAGGCATGTACAGATCGCTTCTGGGACCCAAAAACATAGAATTTTCGGGTGTTTAGGGCCAGAATTTGAGATATAAACGGGTACAGAAGATGCATGCACATATCGACTTTTGGGCACCTAAAAGATCGATTTTCAGTATGTTTTTGGCCTGTATTTTGAAAATACTCTAACACGGAGTAGGCATGTACAGATACCTTCTGGAACCCCTAAATATCGAATTTTCGGGTGTTTTGGGACTGAATTTGAGATATCGCCTTTACGCACCTAAAATATCGATTTTTAGCATGTTTTGAGCCAATATTTTGAAAATATTCTAGCACTGAGTAGGCATGTACAGATCGCTTCTGGGACCCCTAAATATCGAATTTTCGGGTGTTTTGGGCCTTAATATGAGATATCGACTTTTTGGCACCTAAAATATCGATTTTTAGTATGTTTTTAGCCTATATTTTTTCAAAATATTCTAGCACTGATTAGGCATCCACAGATTGCTTCTGGGACCCCAAAATATTGAATTTTGGGTGTTTTGAGCCTGAATTTGAGATATAAACGGGTACAGAAGAAACATGCAGATATTGACTTTGGGCATCTAAAATATCGATTTTCAGCATGTTTTGGGTCTGTATTTTGTAAATACTCTAACACGGAGTAGGCATGTACAGATCGCTTCTGGGACCCCAAAATATCGAATTTTCGGGTGTTTTGGGCCTGAATTTGAGATATAAACGGGTACTGAAGATGAATGCACGTATCGATTATGGGCACCTAAAACATCGATTTTGAGCATGTTTTTGGACTGTATTTTTAAAATACTCTAACACGGAGTAGGCATGTACACATCGCTTCTGGGTCCCCAAAATATCTAATTTTCGGGTGTTTTGGGCCTGAATTTGAGATATCGCCTTTACGCACCTAAAATATCGATTTTAGCATGTTTTGAGCCTATATTTTGAAAATATTCTAGCACTAAGTAGGCATGTACAGATCGCTTCTGGGACCCCTAAATATCGAATTTTCGGGTGTTTTGGGCCTTAATTTGAGATATCGACTTTTTGGCACCTAAAATATCGATTTTTAGCATGTTTTTAGCCTATATTTTGAAAATATTCTAGCACTGAGTAGGCATCCACAGATTGCTTCTGGGACCCCAAAATATTGAATTTTCGGGTGTTTTGAGCCTGAATTTGAGATATAAACGGGTACAGAAGATACATGCACATATTGACTTTGGGCATCTAAAATATCGATTTTCAGCATGTTTTGGGTCTGTATTTTGAAAATACTCTAACACGGAGTAGGCATGTACAGATCGCTTCTGGGACCCCAAAATATCGAATTTTCGGGTGTTTTGGGCCTGAATTTGAGATATAAACGGGTACTGAAGATGAATGCACATATCGACTTATGGGCACCTAAAACATCGATTTTGAGCATGTTTTGGGCCTGTATTTTGAAAATACTCTAACACGGAGTAGGCATGTACACATCGCTTCTGGGACCCCAAAATATCGAATTTTCGGGTGTTTTGGGCCTGAATTTGAGATATCGCCTTTACGCACCTAAAATATCGATTTTAGCATGTTTTGAGCCTATATTTTGAAAATATTCTAGCACTGAGTAGGCATGTACAGATCGCTTCTGGGACCCCTAAATATCGAATTTTCGGGTGTTTTGGGCCTTAATATGAGATATCGACTTTTTGGCACCTAAAATATCGATTTTTAGCATGTTTTTAGCCTATATTTTTTCAAAATATTCTAGCACTGATTAGGCATCCACAGATTGCTTCTGGGACCCCAAAATATTGAATTTTGGGTGTTTTGAGCCTGAATTTGAGATATAAAAGGGTACAGAAGAAACATGCAGATATTGACTTTGGGCATCTAAAATATCGATTTTCAGCATGTTTTGGGTCTGTATTTTGTAAATACTCTAACACGGAGTAGGCATGTACAGATCGCTTCTGGGACCCCAAAATATCGAATTTTCGGGTGTTTTGGGCCTGAATTTGAGATATAAACGGGTACTGAAGATGAATGCACGTATCGATTATGGGCACCTAAAACATCGATTTTGAGCATGTTTTGGGCCTGTATTTTTAAAATACTCTAACACGGAGTAGGCATGTACACATCGCTTCTGGGACCCCAAAATATCGAATTTTCGGGTGTTTTGGGCCTGAATTTGAGATATCGCCTTTACGCACCTAAAATATCGATTTTAGCATGTTTTGAGCCTATATTTTGAAAATATTCTAGCACTGAGTAGGCATGTACAGATCGCTTCTGGGACCCCTGAATATCGAATTTTAGGGTGTTTTGGGCCTTAATTTGAGATATCGACTTTTTGGCACCTAAAATATCGATTTTTAGCATGTTTTTAGCCTATATTTTGAAAATATTCTAGCACTGAGTAGGCATCCACAGATTGCTTCTGGGACCCCAAAATATTGAATTTTCGGGTGTTTTGAGCCTGAATTTGAGATATAAACGGGTACAGAAGATACATGCACATATTGACTTTGGGCATCTAAAATATCGATTTTCAGCATGTTTTGGGTCTGTATTTTGAAAATACTCTAACACGGAGTAGGCATGTACAGATCGCTTCTGGGACCCCAAAATATCGAATTTTCGGGTGTTTTGGGCCTGAATTTGAGATATAAACGGGTACTGAAGATGAATGCACATATCGACTTATGGGCACCTAAAACATCGATTTTGAGCATGTTTTGGGCCTGTATTTTTAAAATACTCTAACACGGAGTAGGCATGTACACATCGCTTCTGGGACCCCATAATATCGAATTTTCGGTTAATTTGGGCCTGAATTTGAGATATCGCCTTTACGCACCTAAAATATCGATTTTTAGCATGTTTAGAGCCTATATTTTGAAAATATTCTAGCACTGAGTAGGCATGTACAGATCGCTTCTGGGACCCATAAATATCGAATTTTCGGGTGTTTTGAGCCTGAATTTGAGATATAAACAAGTACAGAAGATGCATGCACATATCGACTTTTGGGCACCTAAAATATCGATTTTGAGCATGTTTTGAGCCTATATTTAAAAAAAAAACATTCTAGCACTGAGTAGGCATGTACAGATCGCTTCTGGGACCCCAAAATATCGAATTTTCGGGTGTTTAGGGCCAGAATTTGAGATATAAACGGGTACAGAAGATGAATGCACATATCGACTTTTGTGCACCTAAAAGATCGATTTTCAGTATGTTTTTGGCCTGTATTTTGAAAATACTCTAACACGGAGTAGGCATGTACAGATCCCTTCTGGGACCCCTAAATATCGAATTTTCGGGTGTTTTGGGCCATAATTTGAGATATCGACTTTTTGGCAACTAAAATATCGATTTTTAGCATGTTTTTAGCCTAAATTTTGATAATATTCTAGCACTGAGTAGGCATGTACAGATTGCTTCTGGGACCCCAAAATATCGAATTTTCGGGTGTTTTAAGCCTGAATTTGAGATATAAACGGGTACTGAAGATGCATGCACATATCGTCTTTTGGGCACCTAAAATATCGATTTTGAGCATGTTTTGAGCCTATATTTTGAAAACATTCTAGCACTGAGTAGGCATGTACAGATTGCTTCAGGGACCCCAAAATATTGAATTTTCGGGTGTTTAGGGCCAGAATTTGAGATAAAAACGGGTACAGAAGATGCATGCACATATCGACTTTTGGGCACCTAAAATATCGATTTTGAGCATGTTTTGAGCCTATATTTTGAAAATACTCTAACACGGAGTAGGCATGTACAGATCGCTTCTGGGACCCCAAAATATCGAATTTTCGGGTGTTTTGGGCCTGAATTTGAGATATAAACGGGTACTGAAGATGAATGCACATATCGACTTATGGGCACCTAAAACATCGATTTTGAGCATGTTTTGGGCCTGTATTTTTAAAATACTCTAACACGGAGTAGGCATGTACACATCGCTTCTGGGACCCCAAAATATCGAATTTTCGGGTGTTTTGGGCCTGAATTTGAGATATCGCCTTTACGCACCTAAAATATAGATTTTAGCATGTTTTGAGCCTATATTTTGAAAATATTCTAGCACTGAGTAGGCATGTACAGATCGCTTCTGGGACCCCTAAATATCGAATTTTCGGGTGTTTTGGGCATTAATTTGAGATATCGACTTTTTGGCACCTAAAATATCGATTTTTAACATGTTTTTAGCCTATATTTTGAAAATATTCTAGCACTGAGTAGGCATGTACAGATTGCTTCTGGGACACCAAAATATTGAATATTCGGGTGTTTTGAGCTTGAATTTGAGATATAAACGGGTACAGAAGATACATGCACATATTGACTTTGGGCATCTAAAATATCGATTTTCAGCATGTTTTGGGCCTTTATTTTGAAAATACTCTAACAAGGAGTACAGATCGCTTCTGGGACCCAAAAATATCGAATTTTCGGTTGTTTTGAACCTGAATTTGAGATATAAACGGTTCTGAAGATGCATTCACATATCGACTTTTGGGCACCTAAAACATCGATTTTGAGTATGTTTTGGGCCTGTATTTTGAAAATACTCTAACACGGAGTAGGCATGTACAGATCGCTTCTGGGACCCCTAAATATCGAATTTTCGGGTGTTTTGGGCCTTAATTTGAGATATCGACTTTTTGGCACCTAAAATATCGATTTTTAGCATGTTTTTAGCCTATATTTTTTCAAAATATTATAACACTGAGTAGGCATCCACAGATTGCTTCTGGGACTCCAAAATATTGAATTTTCGGGTGTTTTGAGCCTGAATTTGAGATATAAACGGGTACAGAAGATACATGCACATATTAACTTTGGGCATCTAAAATATCGATTTTCAGCATGTTTTGGGCATGTATTTTGAAAATACTCTAGCACTGAGTAAGCATGTACAGATCGCCTCTGGGACCCCATAATATCGAATTTTCGTGTGTTTTGGGACTGAATTTGAGATATCGACTTTTTGGCACCTAAAAGTTTGATTTTTAGCATGTTTTTAGCCTATATTTTGAATATTCGTGCACTGAGTAGGCATGTACAGATTGCTTCTGGGACCCCAAAATATCGAATTTTCGGGTGTTTTGAGCCTGAATTTGAGATATCGACTATTTGGGACCTAAAATATCGATTTTTAGCATGTTTTTAGCCTATATTTTGAAAATATTCTTGCACTGAGTAGGCATGTACAGATTGCTTCTGTGACCCCAAAATATTGAATTTTCGGGTGTTTTGAGCCTGAATTTGAGATATAAACGGGTACAGAAGATACATGCACATATTGACTTTGGGCATCTAAAATATCGATTTTCAGCATGTTTTGGGCCTGTATTTTGAAAATACTCTAACAAGGAGTAGGCATGTACAGATCGCTTCTGGGACCCCAAAATATCGAATTTTCGGTTGTTTTGAACCTGAATTTGAGATATAAACGGTTCTGAAGATGCATTCACATATCGACTTTTGGGCACCTAAAACATCGATTTTGAGCATGTTTTGGGCCTGTATTTTGTAAATACTCTAACACTGAGTAGGCATGTACAGATCGCTTCTGGGACCCCATAATATCGAATTTTCGGTTAATTTGGGCCTGAATTTGAGATATCGCCTTTACGCACCTAAAATATCGATTTTTAGCATGTTTAGAGCCTATATTTTGAAAATATTCTAGCACTGAGTAGGCATGTACAGATCGCTTCTGGGACCCATAAATATCGAATTTATGGGTGTTTTGAGCCTGAATTTGAGATATAAACAAGTACAGAAGATGCATGCACATATCGACTTTTGGGCACCTAAAATATCGATTTTGAGCATGTTTTGAGCCTATATTTAAAAAAAAAACATTCTAGCACTGAGTAGGCATGTACAGATCGCTTCTGGGACCCCAAAATATCGAATTTTCGGGTGTTTAGGGCCAGAATTTGAGATATAAACGGGTACAGAAGATGAATGCACATATCGACTTTTGTGCACCTAAAAGATCGATTTTCAGTATGTTTTTGGCCTGTATTTTGAAAATACTCTAACACGGAGTAGGCATGTACAGATCCCTTCTGGGACCCCTAAATATCGAATTTTCGGGTGTTTTGGGCCATAATTTGAGATATCGACTTTTTGGCAACTAAAATATCGATTTTTAGCATGTTTTTAGCCTAAATTTTGATAATATTCTAGCACTGAGTAGGCATGTACAGATTGCTTCTGGGACCCCAAAATATCGAATTTTCGGGTGTTTTAAGCCTGAATTTGAGATATAAACGGGTACTGAAGATGCATGCACATATCGTCTTTTGGGCACCTAAAATATCGATTTTGAGCATGTTTTGAGCCTATATTTTGAAAACATTCTAGCACTGAGTAGGCATGTACAGATTGCTTCAGGGACCCCAAAATATTGAATTTTCGGGTGTTTAGGGCCAGAATTTGAGATAAAAACGGGTACAGAAGATGCATGCACATATCGACTTTTGGGCAACTAAAATATCGATTTTGAGCATGTTTTGAGCCTATATTTTGAAAACATTCTAGCACTGAGTAGGCATGTACAGATTGCTTCTGGGACCCAAAAACATCGAATTTTCGGGTGTTTAGGGCCAGAATTTGAGATATAAACGGGTTCAGAAGATGCATGCACATATCGACTTTTGGGCACCTAAAAGATCGATTTTCAGTATGTTTTTGGCCTGTATTTTGAAAATACTCTAACACGGAGTAGGCATGTACAGATACCTTCTGGGACCCCTAAATATCGAATTTTCGGGTGTTTTGGGACTGAATTTGAGATATCGCCTTTACGCACCTAAAATATAGATTTTTAGCATGTTTTGAGCCTATATTTTGAAAATATTCTAGCACTGAGTAGGCATCTACAGATCGCTTCTGGGACCCCTAAATATCGAATTTTCCGGTGTTTTGGGCCTTAATTTGAGATATCGACTTTTTGGCACCTAAAATATCGATTTTTAGCATGTTTTTAGCCTATATTTTTTCAAAATATTCTAGCACTGATTAGGCATCCACAGATTGCTTCTGGGACCCCAAAATATTGAATTTTCGGGTGTTTTGAGCCTGAATTTGAGATATAAACGGGTACAGAAGATACATGCACATATTGACTTTGGGCATCTAAAATATCGATTTTCAGCATGTTTTGGGCCTGTATTTTGAAAATACTCTAACAAGGAGTAGGCATGTACAGATTGCTTCTGGGACCCCAAAATATCGAATTTTCGGGTGTTTTGAGCCTGAATTTGAGATATAAACGGGTACTGAAGGTGCATGCACATATCGACTTTTAGGCACCTAAAACATCGATTTTGAGCATGTTTTGGGCCTGTATTTTGAAAGTACTCTAACACGGAGTAGGCATGTACAGATCGCTTCTGGGACCCCTAAATATCGAATTTATCGGGTGTTTTGGGCCTTAATTTGAGATATCGACTTTTTGGTACCTAAAATATCGATTTTTATCATGTTTTTAGCCTAAATTTTGATAATATTCTAGCACTGAGTAGGCATGTACAGATTGCTTCTGGGACCCCAAAATATCGAATTTTCGGGTGTTTTGAGCCTGAATTTGAGATATAAACGGGTACTGAAGATGCATGCACATATCGTCTTTTGGGCACCTAAAATATCGATTTTAAGCATGTTTTGAGCCTATATTTTGAAAACATTCTAGCACTGAGTAGGCATGTACAGATTGCTTCTGGGACCCCAAAATTTTGAATTTTCGGGTATTTAAGGCCAGAATTTGTGATATAAACGGGTACAGAAGATGCATGCACATATCGACTTTTGGGCACCTAAAAGATCGATTTTCAGTATGTTTTTGGCCTGTATTTTGAAAATAATCTAACACCGAGTAGGCATGTACAGATCCCTTCTGGGACCCCTAAATATCGAATTTTCGGGTGTTTTGGGACTGAATTTGAGATATCGCCTTTATGCACCTATAATATCGATTTTTAGCATGTTTTGAGCCTATATTTTGAAAATATTATAGCACTGAGTAGGCATGTACAGATTGCTTCTGGAACCCCAAAATATCGAATTTTCGGGTGTTTTGAGCCTGAATTTG
Organism: Petrolisthes cinctipes; assembly: GCA_033782935.1. Taxonomy (NCBI): domain Eukaryota; kingdom Metazoa; phylum Arthropoda; class Malacostraca; order Decapoda; family Porcellanidae; genus Petrolisthes; species Petrolisthes cinctipes. The sequence continues at coordinate 332,276 of JAWQEG010001012.1, read as the reverse complement.
AGATATAAACGGGTACTGAAGGTCCATCCACATATCGACTTTTAGGCACCTAAAACATCGATTTTGAGCATGTTTTGGGCCTGTATTTTGAAAGTACTCTAACACGGAGTAGGCATGTACAGATCGCTTCTGGGACCCCTAAATATCGAATTTTCGGGTGTTTTGGGCCTTAATTTGAGATATCGACTTTTTGGCACCTAAAATATCGATTTTTATCATGTTTTTAGCCTATATTTTTTCAAAATATTCTAGCACTGAGTATGCATGTACAGATTGCTTCGGGGACCCCAAAATATTGAATTTTCGGGTGTTTAGGGCAAGAATTTGAGATATAAACGGGTACAGAAGATGCATGCACATATCGACTTTTGGGCACCTAAAATATCGATTTTGAGCATGTTTTGAGCCTATATTTTGAAAACATTCTAGCACTGAGTAGGCATGTACAGATCGCTTCTGGGACCCAAAAACATCGAATTTTCGGGTGTTTAGGGCCAGAATTTGAAATATAAACGGGTACAGAAGATGCATGCACATATCGACTTATGGGCACCTAAAACATCGATTTTGAGCATGTTTTGGGCCTGTATTTTGAAAATACTCCAACACGGAGTAGGCATGTACACATCGCTTCTGGGACCCCAAAATATCGAATTTTCGGGTGTTTTGGGCCTGAATTTGAGATATCGCCTTTACGCACCTAAAATATCGATTTTAGCATGTTTTGAGCCTATATTTTGAAAATATTCTAGCACTGAGTAGGCATGTACAGATCGCTTCTGGGACCCCTAAATATCGAATTTTCGGGTGTTTTGGGCCTTAATTTGAGATATCGACTTTTTGGCACCTAAAATATCGATTTTTAGCATGTTTTTAGCCTATATTTTGAAAATATTCTAGCACTGAGTAGGCATCCACAGATTGCTTCTGGGACCCCAAAATATTGAATTTTCGGGTTTTTTGAGCCTGAATTTGAGATATAAACGGGTACAGAAGATACATGCAGATATTGACTTTGGGCATCTAAAATATAGATTTTCAGCATGTTTTGGGTCTGTATTTTGAAAATACTCTAACACGGAGTAGGCATGTACAGATCGCTTCTGGGACCCCAAAATATCGAATTTTCGGGTGTTTTGGGCCTGAATTTGAGATATAAACGGGTACTGAAGATGAATGCACATATCGACTTATGGGCACCTAAAACATCGATTTTGAGCATGTTTTGGGCCTGTATTTTGAAAATACTCTAACACGGAGTAGGCATGTACACATCGCTTCTGGGACCCCAAAATATCGAATTTTCGGGTGTTTTGGGCCTGAATTTGAGATATCGCCTTTACGCACCTAAAATATCGATTTTAGCATGTTTTGAGCCTATATTTTGAAAATATTCTAACACTGAGTAGGCATGTACAGATCGCTTCTGGGACCCCTAAATATCGAATTTTCGGGTGTTTTGGGCCTTAATTTGAGATATCAACTTTTTGGCACCTAAAATATCGATTTTTAGCATGTTTTTAGCCTATATTTTGAAAATATTCTAGCACTGAGTAGGCATGTACAGATTGCTTCTGGGACCCCAAAATATTGAATTTTCGGGTGTTTTGAGCTTGTATTTGAGATATAAACGGGTACAGAAGATACATGCACATATTGACTTTGGGCATCTAAAATATCGATTTTCAGCATGTTTTGGGCCTGTATTTTGAAAATACTCTAACAAGGAGTAGGCATGTACAGATCGCTTCTGAGACCCCGAAATATCGAATTTTCGGTTGTTTTGAACCTGAATTTGAGATATAAACGGTTCTGAAGATGCATTCACATATCGACTTTTGGGCACCTAAAACATCGATTTTGAGCATGTTTTGGGCCTGTATATTGTAAATACTCTAACACTGAGTAGGCATGTACAGATCGCTTCTGGGACCCCATAACATCGAATTTTCAGGTGTTTTGGGCGTGAATTTGAGATATCGCCTTTACGCACCTAAAATATCGATTTTTAGCATGTTTTGAGACTATATTTTGAAAATATTCTAGCACTGAGTAGGCATGTACAGATCGTTTCTGGGACCCATAAATATCGAATTTATGGGTGTTTTGAGCCTGAATTTGAGATATAAACAAGTACAGAAGATGCATGCACATATCGACTTTTGGGCACCTAAAATATCGATTTTGAGCATGTTTTGAGCCTATATTTTGAAAACATTCTAGCATTGAGTAGGCATGTACAGATCGCTTCTGGGACCCCAAAATATCGAATTTTCGGGTATTTAGGGCCAGAATTTGAGATATAAACGGGTACAGAAGATGAATGCACATATCGACTTTTGTGCACCTAAAAGATCGATTTTCAGTATGTTTTTGGCCTGTATTTTGAAAATACTCTAACACGGAGTAGGCATGTACAGATCACTTCTGGGACCCCTAAATATCGAATTTTCGAATGTTTTGGGCCATAATTTGAGATATCGCCTTTACGCACCTAAAATATCGATTTTTAGCATGTTTTTAGCCTAAATTTTGATAATATTCTAGCACTGAGTAGGCATGTACAGATTGCTTCTGGGACCCCAAAATATCGAATTTTCGGGTGTTTTGAGCCTGAATTTGAGATATAAACGGGTACTGAAGATGCATGCACATATCGTCTTTTGGGCACCTAAAATATCGATTTTGAGCATGTTTTGAGCCTATATTTTGAAAACATTCTAGCACTGAGTAGGCATGTACAGATTGCTTCAGGGACCCCAAAATATTGAATTTTCGGGTGTTTAGGGCCAGAATTTGAGATAAAAACGGGTACAGAAGATGCATGCACATATCGACTTTTGGGCACCTAAAATATCGATTTTGAGCATGTTTTGAGCCTATATTTTGAAAACATTCTAGCACTGAGTAGGCATGTACAGATTGCTTCTGGGACCCCAAAATATCGAATTTTCGGGTGTTTTGAGCCTGAATTTGAGATATAAACGGGTACTGAAGGTGCATGCACATATCGACTTTTAGGCACCTAAAACATCGATTTTGAGCATGTTTTGGGCCTGTATTATGAAAGTACTCTAACACGGAGTAGGCATGTACAGATCGCTTCTGGGACCCCTAAATATCGAATTTTCGGGTGTTTTGGGCCTTAATTTGAGATATCGACTTTTTGGCACCTAAAATATCGATTTTTATCATGTTTTTAGCCTAAATTTTGATAATATTCTAGCACTGAGTAGGCATGTACAGATTGCTTCTGGGACCCCAAAATATCGAATTTTCGGGTGTTTTGAGCCTGAATTTGAAATATAAACGGGTACTGAAGATGCATGCACATATCGTCTTTTGGGCACCTAAAATATCGATTTTAAGCATGTTTTGAGCCTATATTTTGAAAACATTCTAGCACTGAGTAGGCATGTACAGATTGCTTCTGGGACCCCAAAATATTGAATTTTCGGGTATTTAAGGCCAGAATTTGTGATATAAACGGGTACAGAAGATGCATGCACATATCGACTTTTGGGCACCTAAAAGATCGATTTTCAGTATGTTTTTGGCCTGTATTTTGAAAATAATCTAACACCGAGTAGACATGTACAGATCCCTTCTGGGACCCCTAAATATCGAATTTTCGGGTGTTTTGGGACTGAATTTGAGATATCGCCTTTATGCACCTATAATATCGATTTTTAGCATGTTTTGAGCCTATATTTTGAAAATATTATAGCACTGAGTAGGCATGTACAGATTGCTTCTGGAACCCCAAAATATCGAATTTTCGGGTGTTTTGAGCCTGAATTTGAGATATAAACGGGTACTGAAGATGAATGCACATATCGACTTATGGGCACCTAAAACATCGATTTTGAGCATGTTTTGGGCCTGTATTTTGAAAATACTCTAACACGGAGTAGGCATGTACACATCGCTTCTGGGACCCCAAAATATCGAATTTTCGGGTGTTTTGGGCCTGAATTTGAGATATCGCCTTTACGCACCTAAAATATCGATTTTAGCATGTTTTGAGCCTATATTTTGAAAATATTCTAACACTGAGTAGGCATGTACAGATCGCTTCTGGGACCCCTAAATATCGAATTTTCGGGTGTTTTGGGCCTTAATTTGAGATATCAACTTTTTGGCACCTAAAATATCGATTTTTAGCATGTTTTTAGCCTATATTTTGAAAATATTCTAGCACTGAGTAGGCATGTACAGATTGCTTCTGGGACCCCAAAATATTGAATTTTCGGGTGTTTTGAGCTTGAATTTGAGATATAAACGGGTACAGAAGATACATGCACATATTGACTTTGGGCATCTAAAATATCGATTTTCAGCATGTTTTGGGCCTGTATTTTGAAAATACTCTAACAAGGAGTAGGCATGTACAGATCGCTTCTGAGACCCCGAAATATCGAATTTTCGGTTGTTTTGAACCTGAATTTGAGATATAAACGGTTCTGAAGATGCATTCACATATCGACTTTTGGGCACCTAAAACATCGATTTTGAGCATGTTTTGGGCCTGTATATTGTAAATACTCTAACACTGAGTAGGCATGTACAGATCGCTTCTGGGACCCCATAATATCGAATTTTCAGGTGTTTTGGGCGTGAATTTGAGATATCGCCTTTTCGCACCTAAAATATCGATTTTTAGCATGTTTTGAGACTATATTTTGAAAATATTCTAGCACTGAGTAGGCATGTACAGATCGTTTCTGGGACCCATAAATATCGAATTTATGGGTGTTTTGAGCCTGAATTTGAGATATAAACAAGTACAGAAGATGCATGCACATATCGATTTTTGGGCACCTAAAATATCGATTTTGAGCATGTTTTGAGCCTATATTTTGAAAACATTCTAGAATTGAGTAGGCATGTACAGATCGCTTCTGGGACCCCAAAATATCGAATTTTCGGGTATTTAAGGCCAGAATTTGAGATATAAACGGGTACAGAAGATGAATGCACATATCGACTTTTGTGCACCTAAAAGATCGATTTTCAGTATGTTTTTGGCCTGTATTTTGAAAATACTCTAACACGGAGTAGGCATGTACAGATCCCTTCTGGGACCCCTAAATATCGAATTTTCGAATGTTTTGGGTAATAATTTGAGATATCGCCTTTACGCACCTAAAATATCGATTTTTAGCATGTTTTTAGCCTAAATTTTGATAATATTCTAGCACTGAGTAGGCATGTACAGATTGCTTCAGGGACCCCAAAATATTGAATTTTCGGGTGTTTAGGGCCAGAATTTGAGATAAAAACGGGTACAGAAGATGCATGCACATATCGACTTTTGGGCACCTAAAATATCGATTTTGAGCATGTTTTGAGCCTATATTTTGAAAACATTCTAGCACTGAGTAGGCATGTACAGATTGCTTCTGGGACCCCAAAATATCGAATTTTCGGGTGTTTTGAGCCTGAATTTGAGATATAAACGGGTACTGAAGGTGCATGCACATATCGACTTTTAGGCACCTAAAACATCGATTTTGAGCATGTTTTGGGCCTGTATTATGAAAGTACTCTAACACGGAGTAGGCATGTACAGATCGCTTCTGGGACCCCTAAATATCGAATTTTCGGGTGTTTTGGGCCTTAATTTGAGATATCGACTTTTTGGCACCTAAAATATCGATTTTTATCATGTTTTTAGCCTAAATTTTGATAATATTCTAGCACTGAGTAGGCATGTACAGATTGCTTCTGGGACCCCAAAATATCGAATTTTCGGGTGTTTTGAGCCTGAATTTGAAATATAAACGGGTACTGAAGATGCATGCACATATCGTCTTTTGGGCACCTAAAATATCGATTTTGAGCATGTTTTGAGCCTATATTTTGAAAATATTCTAGCACTGAGTAGGCATCCACAGATTGCTTCTGGGACCCCAAAATATTGAATTTTCGGGTGTTTTGAGCCTGAATTTGAGATATAAACGGGTACAGAAGATACATGCAGATATTGACTTTGGGCATCTAAAATATAGATTTTCAGCATGTTTTGGGTCTGTATTTTGAAAATACTCTAACACGGAGTAGGCATGTACAGATCGCTTCTGGGACCCCAAAATATCGAATTTTCGGGTGTTTTGGGCCTGAATTTGAGATATAAACGGGTACTGAAGATGAATGCACATATCGACTTATGGGCACCTAAAACATCGATTTTGAGCATGTTTTGGGCCTGTATTTTGAAAATACTCTAACACGGAGTAGGCATGTACACATCGCTTCTGGGACCCCAAAATATCGAATTTTCGGGTGTTTTGGGCCTGAATTTGAGATATCGCCTTTACGCACCTAAAATATCGATTTTAGCATGTTTTGAGCCTATATTTTGAAAATATTCTAACACTGAGTAGGCATGTACAGATCGCTTCTGGGACCCCTAAATATCGAATTTTCGGGTGTTTTGGGCCTTAATTTGAGATATCAACTTTTTGGCACCTAAAATATCGATTTTTAGCATGTTTTTAGCCTATATTTTGAAAATATTCTAGCACTGAGTAGGCATGTACAGATTGCTTCTGGGACCCCAAAATATTGAATTTTCGGGTGTTTTGAGCTTGAATTTGAGATATAAACGGGTACAGAAGATACATGCACATATTGACTTTGGGCATCTAAAATATCGATTTTCAGCATGTTTTGGGCCTGTATTTTGAAAATACTCTAACAAGGAGTAGGCATGTACAGATCGCTTCTGAGACCCCGAAATATCGAATTTTCGGTTGTTTTGAACCTGAATTTGAGATATAAACGGTTCTGAAGATGCATTCACATATCGACTTTTGGGCACCTAAAACATCGATTTTGAGCATGTTTTGGGCCTGTATATTGTAAATACTCTAACACTGAGTAGGCATGTACAGATCGCTTCTGGGACCCCATAATATCGAATTTTCAGGTGTTTTGGGCGTGAATTTGAGATATCGCCTTTACGCACCTAAAATATCGATTTTTAGCATGTTTTGAGACTATATTTTGAAAATATTCTAGCACTGAGTAGGCATGTACAGATCGTTTCTGGGACCCATAAATATCGAATTTATGGGTGTTTTGAGCCTGAATTTGAGATATAAACAAGTACAGAAGATGCATGCACATATCGACTTTTGGGCACCTAAAATATCGATTTTGAGCATGTTTTGAGCCTATATTTTGAAAACATTCTAGCATTGAGTAGGCATGTACAGATCGCTTCTGGGACCCCAAAATATCGAATTTTCGGGTATTTAGGGCCAGAATTTGAGATATAAACGGGTACAGAAGATGAATGCACATATCGACTTTTGTGCACCTAAAAGATCGATTTTCAGTATGTTTTTGGCCTGTATTTTGAAAATACTCTAACACGGAGTAGGCATGTACAGATCCCTTCTGGGACCCCTAAATATCGAATTTTCGAATGTTTTGGGCCATAATTTGAGATATCGCCTTTACGCACCTAAAATATCGATTTTTAGCATGTTTTTAGCCTAAATTTTGATAATATTCTAGCACTGAGTAGGCATGTACAGATTGCTTCTGGGACCCCAAAATATCGAATTTTCGGGTGTTTTGAGCCTGAATTTGAGATATAAACGGGTACTGAAGATGCATGCACATATCGTCTTTTGGGCACCTAAAATATCGATTTTGAGCATGTTTTGAGCCTATATTTTGAAAACATTCTAGCACTGAGTAGGCATGTACAGATTGCTTCAGGGACCCCAAAATATTGAATTTTCGGGTGTTTAGGGCCAGAATTTGAGATAAAAACGGGTACAGAAGATGCATGCACATATCGACTTTTGGGCACCTAAAATATCGATTTTGAGCATGTTTTGAGCCTATATTTTGAAAACATTCTAGCACTGAGTAGGCATGTACAGATTGCTTCTGGGACCCCAAAATATCGAATTTTCGGGTGTTTTGAGCCTGAATTTGAGATATAAACGGGTACTGAAGGTGCATGCACATATCGACTTTTAGGCACCTAAAACATCGATTTTGAGCATGTTTTGGGCCTGTATTATGAAAGTACTCTAACACGGAGTAGGCATGTACAGATCGCTTCTGGGACCCCTAAATATCGAATTTTCGGGTGTTTTGGGCCTTAATTTGAGATATCGACTTTTTGGCACCTAAAATATCGATTTTTATCATGTTTTTAGCCTAAATTTTGATAATATTCTAGCACTGAGTAGGCATGTACAGATTGCTTCTGGGACCCCAAAATATCGAATTTTCGGGTGTTTTGAGCCTGAATTTGAAATATAAACGGGTACTGAAGATGCATGCACATATCGTCTTTTGGGCACCTAAAATATCGATTTTAAGCATGTTTTGAGCCTATATTTTGAAAACATTCTAGCACTGAGTAGGCATGTACAGATTGCTTCTGGGACCCCAAAATATTGAATTTTCGGGTATTTAAGGCCAGAATTTGTGATATAAACGGGTACAGAAGATGCATGCACATATCGACTTTTGGGCACCTAAAAGATCGATTTTCAGTATGTTTTTGGCCTGTATTTTGAAAATAATCTAACACCGAGTAGACATGTACAGATCCCTTCTGGGACCCCTAAATATCGAATTTTCGGGTGTTTTGGGACTGAATTTGAGATATCGCCTTTATGCACCTATAATATCGATTTTTAGCATGTTTTGAGCCTATATTTTGAAAATATTATAGCACTGAGTAGGCATGTACAGATTGCTTCTGGAACCCCAAAATATCGAATTTTCGGGTGTTTTGAGCCTGAATTTGAGATATAAACGGGTACTGAAGATGAATGCACATATCGACTTTTAGGCACCTAAAACATCGATTTTGAGCATGTTTTGGGCCTGTATTTTGAAAATACTCTAACACTGAGTAGGCATGTACACATCGCTTCTGGGACCCCAAAATATCGAATTTTCGGGTGTTTTGGGCCTGAATTTGAGATATCGCCTTTACGCACCTAAAATATCGATTTTAGCATGTTTTGAGCCTATATTTTGAAAATATTCTAACACTGAGTAGGCATGTACAGATCGCTTCTGGGACCCCTAAATATCGAATTTTCGGGTGTTTTGGGCCTTAATTTGAGATATCAACTTTTTGGCACCTAAAATATCGATTTTTAGCATGTTTTTAGCCTATATTTTGAAAATATTCTAGCACTGAGTAGGCATGTACAGATTGCTTCTGGGACCCCAAAATATTGAATTTTCGGGTGTTTTGAGCTTGAATTTGAGATATAAACGGGTACAGAAGATACATGCACATATTGACTTTGGGCATCTAAAATATCGATTTTCAGCATGTTTTGGGCCTGTATTTTGAAAATACTCTAACAAGGAGTAGGCATGTACAGATCGCTTCTGAGACCCCGAAATATCGAATTTTCGGTTGTTTTGAACCTGAATTTGAGATATAAACGGTTCTGAAGATGCATTCACATATCGACTTTTGGGCACCTAAAACATCGATTTTGAGCATGTTTTGGGCCTGTATATTGTAAATACTCTAACACTGAGTAGGCATGTACAGATCGCTTCTGGGACCCCATAATATCGAATTTTCAGGTGTTTTGGGCGTGAATTTGAGATATCGCCTTTTCGCACCTAAAATATCGATTTTTAGCATGTTTTGAGACTATATTTTGAAAATATTCTAGCACTGAGTAGGCATGTACAGATCGTTTCTGGGACCCATAAATATCGAATTTATGGGTGTTTTGAGCCTGAATTTGAGATATAAACAAGTACAGAAGATGCATGCACATATCGATTTTTGGGCACCTAAAATATCGATTTTGAGCATGTTTTGAGCCTATATTTTGAAAACATTCTAGAATTGAGTAGGCATGTACAGATCGCTTCTGGGACCCCAAAATATCGAATTTTCGGGTATTTAAGGCCAGAATTTGAGATATAAACGGGTACAGAAGATGTATGCACATATCGACTTTTGTGTACCTAAAAGATCGATTTTCAGTATGTTTTTGGCCTGTATTTTGAAAATACTCTAACACGGAGTAGGCATGTACAGATCCCTTCTGGGACCCCTAAATATCGAATTTTCGAATGTTTTGGGTAATAATTTGAGATATCGCCTTTACGCACCTAAAATATCGATTTTTAGCATGTTTTTAGCCTAAATTTTGATAATATTCTAGCACTGAGTAGGCATGTACAGATTGCTTCTGGGACCCCAAAATATCGAATTTTCGGGTGTTTTGAGCCTGAATTTGAGATATAAACGGGTACTGAAGATGCATGCACATATCGTCTTTTGGGCACCTAAAATATCGATTTTGAGCATGTTTTGAGCCTATATTTTGAAAACATTCTAGCACTGAGTAGGCATGTACAGATTGCTTCAGGGACCCCAAAATATTGAATTTTCGGGTGTTTAGGGCCAGAATTTGAGATAAAAACGGGTACAGAAGATGCAGGCACATATCGACTTTTGGGCACCTAAAATATCGATTTTGAGCATGTTTTGAGCCTATATTTTGAAAACATTCTAGCACTGAGTAGGCATGTACAGATTGCTTCTGGGACCCCAAAATATCGAATTTTCGGGTGTTTTGAGCCTGAATTTGAGATATAAACGGGTACTGAAGGTGCATGCACATATCGACTTTTAGGCACCTAAAACATCGATTTTGAGCATGTTTTGGGCCTGTATTATGAAAGTACTCTAACACGGAGTAGGCATGTACAGATCGCTTCTGGGACCCCTAAATATCGAATTTTCGGGTGTTTTGGGCCTTAATTTGAGATATCGACTTTTTGGCACCTAAAATATCGATTTTTATCATGTTTTTAGCCTAAATTTTGATAATATTCTAGCACTGAGTAGGCATGTACAGATTGCTTCTGGGACCCCAAAATATCGAATTTTCGGGTGTTTTGAGCCTGAATTTGAAATATAAACGGGTACTGAAGATGCATGCACATATCGTCTTTTGGGCACCTAAAATATCGATTTTAAGCATGTTTTGAGCCTATATTTTGAAAACATTCTAGCACTGAGTAGGCATGTACAGATTGCTTCTGGGACCCCAAAATATTGAATTTTCGGGTATTTAAGGCCAGAATTTGTGATATAAACGGGTACAGAAGATGCATGCACATATCGACTTTTGGGCACCTAAAATATCGATTTTCAGTATGTTTTTGGCCTGTATTTTGAAAATAATCTAACACCGAGTAGACATGTACAGATCCCTTCTGGGACCCCTAAATATCGAATTTTCGGGTGTTTTCGGACTGAATTTAAGATATCGCCTTTATGCACCTATAATATCGATTTTTAGCATGTTTTGAGCCTATATTTTGAAAATATTATAGCACTGAGTAGGCATGTACAGATTGCTTCTGGAACCCCAAAATATCGAATTTTCGGGTGTTTTGAGCCTGAATTTGAGATATAAACGGGTACTGAAGGTGCATCCACATATCGACTTTTAGGCACCTAAAACATCGATTTTGAGCATGTTTTGGGCCTGTATTTTGAAAGTACTCTAACACGGAGCAGGCATGTACAGATCGCTTCTGGGACCCCTAAATATCGAATTTTCGGGTGTTTTGGGCCTTAATTTGAGATATCGACTTTTTGGCACCTAAAATATCGATTTTTATCATGTTTTTAGCCTATATTTTTTCAAAATATTCTAGCACTGAGTATGCATGTACAGATATCTTCGGGGACCCCAAAATATTGAATTTTCGGGTGTTTAGGGCAAGAATTTGATATATAAACGGGTACAGAAGATGCATGCACATATCGACTTTTGGGCACCTAAAATATCGATTTTGAGCATGTTTTGAGCCTATATTTTGAAAACATTCTAGCACTGAGTAGGCATGTACAGATCGCTTCTGGGACCCAAAAACATCGAATTTTCGGGTGTTTAGGGCCAGAATTTGAAATATAAACGGGTACAGAAGATGCATGCACATATCGACTTATGGGCACCTAAAACATCGATTTTGAGCATGTTTTGGGCCTGTATTTTGAAAATACTCTAACACGGAGTAGGCATGTACACATCGCTTCTGGGACCCCAAAATATCGAATTTTCGGGTGTTTTGGGCCTGAATTTGAGATATCGCCTTTACGCACCTAAAATATCGATTTTAGCATGTTTTGAGCCTATATTTTGAAAATATTCTAGCACTGAGTAGGCATGTACAGATCGCTTCTGGGACCCCTAAATATCGAATTTTCGGGTGTTTTGGGCCTTAATTTGAGATATCGACTTTTTGGCACCTAAAATATCGATTTTTAGCATGTTTTTAGCCTATATTTTGAAAATATTCTAGCACTGAGTAGGCATCCACAGATTGCTTCTGGGACCCCAAAATATTGAATTTTCGGGTGTTTTGAGCCTGAATTTGAGATATAAACGGGTACAGAAGATACATGCAGATATTGACTTTGGGCATCTAAAATATAGATTTTCAGCATGTTTTGGGTCTGTATTTTGAAAATACTCTAACACGGAGTAGGCATGTACAGATCGCTTCTGGGACCCCAAAATATCGAATTTTCGGGTGTTTTGGGCCTGAATTTGAGATATAAACGGGTACTGAAGATGAATGCACATATCGACTTATGGGCACCTAAAACATCGATTTTGAGCATGTTTTGGGCCTGTATTTTGAAAATACTCTAACACGGAGTAGGCATGTACACATCGCTTCTGGGACCCCAAAATATCGAATTTTCGGGTGTTTTGGGCCTGAATTTGAGATATCGCCTTTACGCACCTAAAATATCGATTTTAGCATGTTTTGAGCCTATATTTTGAAAATATTCTAACACTGAGTAGGCATGTACAGATCGCTTCTGGGACCCCTAAATATCGAATTTTCGGGTGTTTTGGGCCTTAATTTGAGATATCAACTTTTTGGCACCTAAAATATCGATTTTTAGCATGTTTTTAGCCTATATTTTGAAAATATTCTAGCACTGAGTAGGCATGTACAGATTGCTTCTGGGACCCCAAAATATTGAATTTTCGGGTGTTTTGAGCTTGAATTTGAGATATAAACGGGTACAGAAGATACATGCACATATTGACTTTGGGCATCTAAAATATCGATTTTCAGCATGTTTTGGGCCTGTATTTTGAAAATACTCTAACAAGGAGTAGGCATGTACAGATCGCTTCTGAGACCCCGAAATATCGAATTTTCGGTTGTTTTGAACCTGAATTTGAGATATAAACGGTTCTGAAGATGCATTCACATATCGACTTTTGGGCACCTAAAACATCGATTTTGAGCATGTTTTGGGCCTGTATATTGTAAATACTCTAACACTGAGTAGGCATGTACAGATCGCTTCTGGGACCCCATAATATCGAATTTTCAGGTGTTTTGGGCGTGAATTTGAGATATCGCCTTTACGCACCTAAAATATCGATTTTTAGCATGTTTTGAGCCTATATTTTGAAAATATTCTAGCACTGAGTAGGCATGTACAGATCGTTTCTGGGACCCATAAATATCGAATTTATGGGTGTTTTGAGCCTGAATTTGAGATATAAACAAGTACAGAAGATGCATGCACATATCGACTTTTGGGCACCTAAAATATCGATTTTGAGCATGTTTTGAGCCTATATTTTGAAAACATTCTAGCACTGAGTAGGCATGTACAGATCGCTTCTGGGACCCCAAAATATCGAATTTTCGGGTATTTAGGGCCAGAATTTGAGATATAAACGGGTACAGAAGATGAATGCACATATCGACTTTTGTGCACCTAAAAGATCGATTTTCAGTATGTTTTTGGCCTGTATTTTGAAAATACTCTAACACGGAGTAGGCATGTACAGATCTCTTCTGGGACCCCTAAATATCGAATTTTCGAATGTTTTGGGCCATAATTTGAGATATCGCCTTTACGCACCTAAAATATCGATTTTTAGCATGTTTTTAGCCTAATTTTTGATAATATTCTAGCACTGAGTAGGCATGTACAGATTGCTTCTGGGACCCCAAAATATCGAATTTTCTGGTGTTTTGAGCCTGAATTTGAGATATAAACGGGTACTGAAGATGCATGCACATATCGTCTTTTGGGCACCTAAAATATCGATTTTAAGCATGTTTTTAGCCTATATTTTGAAAACATTCTAGCACTGAGTAGGCATGTACAGATTGCTTCTGGGACCCCAAAATAATGAATTTTCGTTTGTTTAGGGCCAGAATTTGAGATATTAACGGGTACAGAAGATGCATGCACATATCGACTTTTGGGCACCTAAAAGATCGATTTTCAGTATGTTTTTGGCCTGTATTTTGAAAATAATCTAACACGGAGTAGGCATGTACAGATCCCTTCTGGGACCCCTAAATATCGAATTTTCGGGTGTTTTGGGACTGAATTTGAGATATAAACGGGTACAGTAGATACATGCACATATTGATTTTGGGCATCTAAAATATCGTTTTTCAGCATGTTTTGGGCCTGTATTTTGAAAATACTCTAACACGGAGTAGGCATGTACAGATCGCTTCTGGAACCCCAAAATATCGAATTTTCAGGTGTTTTGAGCTTGAATTTGAGATATAAACGGGTACTGAAGATGCATGCACATATCGACTTTTGGGCACCTAAAACATCGATTTTGAGCATGTTTTGGGCCTGTATTTTGAAAATACTCTAACACGGAGTAGGCATGTGCACATCGCTATTGGGACCCCAAAATATCGAATTTTCGGGTGTTTTGGGCCTGAATTTGAGATATCGCCTTTACGCACCTAAAATATCGATTTTTAGCATCTTTTGAGCCTATATTTTGAAAATATTCTAGCACTGAGTAGGCATGTACAGATTGCTTCTGTGGCCCCTAAATATTGAATTTTCGGGTGTTTTGGGCCTTAATTTGAGATATCGCCTTTTTGGCACCTAAAATATCGATTTTTAGCATGTTTTGAGCCTATATTTTGAAAATATTCTAGCACTGAGTAGGCATGAACAGATTGCTTCTGGGACCCCAAAATATCGAATTTTCGGGTGTTTTGAGCCTGAATTTGAGATATAAACGGGTACTAAAGGTGCATGCACATATCGACTTTTAGGCACCTAAAACATCGTTTTTGAGCATGTTTTGGGCCTGTATTTTGAAAGTACTCTAACACGGAGTAGGCATGTACAGATCGCTTCTGGGACCCCTAAATATCGAATTTTCGGGTGTTTTGGGCCTTAATTTGAGATATCGACTTTTTGGCACCTAAAATATCGATTTATATCATGTTATTAGCCTATATTTTTTCAAAATATTCTAGCACTGAGTAAGCATGTACAGATTGCTTCGGGGATCCCAAAATATTGAATTTTCGGGTGTTTAGGGCCAGAATTTGAGATATAAACGGGTACAGAAGATGCATGCACATATCGACTTTTGGGCACCTAAAATATCGATTTTGAGCATGTTTTGAGCCTATCTTTTGAAAACATTTTAGCACTGAGTAGAAATGTACAGATCGCTTCTGGGACCCAAAAACAGAATTTTCGGGTGTTTAGGGCCAGAATTTGAGATATAAACGGGTACAGAAGATGCATGCACATATCGACTTTTGGGCACCTAAAAGATCGATTTTCAGTATGTTTTTGGCCTCTATTTTGAAAATACTCTAACACGGAGTAGGCATGTACAGATACCTTCTGGAACCCCTAAATATCGAATTTTCGGGTGTTTTGGGACTGAATTTGAGATATCGCCTTTACGCACCTAAAATATCGATTTTTAGCATGTTTTGAGCCTATATTTTGAAAATATTCTAGCACTGAGTAGGCATGTACAGATCGCTTCTGGGACCCCTAAATATCGAATTTTCAGGTGTTTTGGGCCTTAATATGAGATATCGACTTTTTGGCACCTAAAATATCGATTTTTAGCATGTTTTTAGCCTATATTTTTTCAAAATATTCTAGCACTGATTAGGCATCCACAGATTCCTTCTGGGACCCCAAAATATTGAATTTTGGGTGTTTTGAGCCTGAATTTGAGATATAAACGGGTACAGAAGATACATGCAGATATTGACTTTGGGCATCTAAAATATCGATTTTCAGCATGTTTTGGGTCTGTATTTCGTAAATACTCTAACACGGAGTAGGCATGTACAGATCGCTTCTGGGACCCCAAAATATCGAATTTTCGGGTGTTTTGGGCCTGAATTTAAGATATAAACGGGTACTGAAGATGAATGCACATATCGACTTATGGGCACCTAAAACATCGATTTTGAGCATGTTTTGGGCCTGTATTTTGAAAATACTCTAACACGGAGTAGGCATGTACACATCGCTTCTGGGACCCCAAAATATCGAATTTTCGGGTGTTTTGGGCCTGAATTTGAGATATCGCCTTTACGCACCTAAAATATCGATTTTAGCATGTTTTGAGCCTATATTTTGAAAATATTCTAGCACTGAGTAGGCATGTACAGATCGCTTCTGGGACCCCTAAATATCGAATTTTCGGGTGTTTTGGGCCTTAATTTGAGATATCGACTTTTTGGCACCTAAAATATCGATTTTTAGCATGTTTTTAGCCTATATTTTGAAAATATTCTAGCACTGAGTAGGCATGTACAGATTGCTTCTGGGACCCCAAAATATTGAATTTTCGGGTGTTTTGAGCTTGAATTTGAGATATAAACGGGTACAGAAGATACATGCACATATTGACTTTGGGCATCTAAAATATCGATTTTCAGCATGTTTTGGGCCTGTATTTTGAAAATACTCTAACAAGGAGTACAGATCGCTTCTGGGACCCCAAAATATCGAATTTTCGGGTGTTTTGGGCCTGAATTTAAGATATAAACGGGTACTGAAGATGAATGCACATATCGACTTATGGGCACCTAAAACATCGATTTTGAGCATGTTTTGGGCCTGTATTTTGAAAATACTCTAACACGGAGTAGGCATGTACACATCGCTTCTGGGACCCCAAAATATCGAATTTTCGGGTGTTTTGGGCCTGAATTTGAGATATCGCCTTTACGCACCTAAAATATCGATTTTAGCATGTTTTGAGCCTATATTTTGAAAATATTCTAGCACTGAGTAGGCATGTACAGATCGCTTCTGGGACCCCTAAATATCGAATTTTCGGGTGTTTTGGGCCTTAATTTGAGATATCGACTTTTTGGCACCTAAAATATCGATTTTTAGCATGTTTTTAGCCTATATTTTGAAAATATTCTAGCACTGAGTAGGCATGTACAGATTGCTTCTGGGACCCCAAAATATTGAATTTTCGGGTGTTTTGAGCTTGAATTTGAGATATAAACGGGTACAGAAGATACATGCACATATTGACTTTGGGCATCTAAAATATCGATTTTCAGCATGTTTTGGGCCTGTATTTTGAAAATACTCTAACAAGGAGTACAGATCGCTTCTGGGACCCAAAAATATCGAATTTTCGGTTGTTTTGAACCTGAATTTGAGATATAAACGGTTCTGAAGATGCATTCACATATCGACTTTTGGGCACCTAAAACATCGATTTTGAGCATGTTTTGGGCCTGTATTTTGAAAATACTCTAACACGGAGTAGGCATGTACAGATCGCTTCTGGGACCCCTAAATATCGAATTTTCGGGTGTTTTGGGCCTTAATTTGAGATATCGCCTTTACGCACCTAAAATATCGATTTTTAGCATGTTTTTAGCCTATATTTTTTAAAAATATTCTAACACTGAGTAGGCATCCACAGATTGCTTCTGGGACTCCAAAATATTGAATTTTCGGGTGTTTTGAGCCTGAATTTGAGATATAAACGGGTACAGAAGATACATGCACATATTAACTTTGGGCATCTAAAATATCGATTTTCAGCATGTTTTGGGCATGTATTTTTAAAATTCTCTAGCACTGAGTAAGCATGTACAGATCGCCTCTGGGACCCCATAATATCGAATTTTCGTGTGTTTTGGGACTGAATTTGAGATATCGACTTTTTGGCACCTAAAAGTTTGATTTTTAGCATGTTTTTAGCCTATATTTTGAATATTCGTGCACTGAGTAGGCATGTACAGATTGCTTCTGGGACCCCAAAATATCGAATTTTCGGGTGTTTTGAGCCTGAATTTGAGATATCGACTTTTTGGGACCTAAAATATCGATTTTTAGCATGTTTTTAGCCTATATTTTGAAAATATTCTTGCACTGAGTAGGCATGTACAGATTGCTTCTGGGACCCCAAAATATTGAATTTTCGGGTGTTTTGAGCCTGAATTTGAGATATAAACGGGTACAGAAGATACATGCACATATTGACTTTGGGCATCTAAAATATCGATTTTCAGCATGTTTTGGGCCTGTATTTTGAAAATACTCTAACAAGGAGTAGGCATGTACAGATCGCTTCTGGGACCCCAAAATATCGAATTTTCGGTTGTTTTGAACCTGAATTTGAGATATAAACGGTTCTGAAGATGCATTCACATATCGACTTTTGGGCACCTAAAACATTGATTTTGAGCATGTTTTGGGCCTGTAATTTGTAAATACTCTAACACTGAGTAGGCATGTACAGATCGCTTCTGGGACCCCATAATATCGAATTTTCGGTTGTTTTGGGCCTGAATTTGAGATATCGCCTTTACGCACCTGAAATATCGATTTTTAGCATGTTTAGAGCCTATATTTTGAAAATATTCTAGCACTGAGTAGGCATGTACAGATCGCTTCTGGGACCCATAAATATCGAATTTTCGGGTGTTTTGAGCCTGAATTTGAGATATAAACAAGTACAGAAGATGCATGCACATATCGACTTTTGGGCACCTAAAATATCGATTTTGAGCATGTTTTGAGCCTATATTTAAAAAAAAAACATTCTAGCACTGAGTAGGCATGTACAGATCGCTTCTGGGACCCCAAAATATCGAATTTTCGGGTGTTTAGGTCCAGAATTTGAGATATAAACGGGTACAGAAGATGAATGCACATATCGACTTTTGTGCACCTAAAAGATCGATTTTCAGTATGTTTTTGGCCTGTATTTTGAAAATACTCTAACACGGAGTAGGCATGTACAGATCCCTTCTGGGACCCCTAAATATCGAATTTTCGGGTGTTTTGGGCCATAATTTGAGATATCGACTTTTTGGCAACTAAAATATCGATTTTTAGCAAGTTTTTAGCCTAAATTTTGATAATATTCTAGCACTGAGTAGGCATGTACAGATTGCTTCTGGGACCCCAAAATATCGATTTTTCGGGTGTTTTGAGCCTGAATTTGAGATATAAACGGGTACTGAAGATGAATGCACATATCGACTTTTGGGCACCTAAAATATCGATTTTGAGCATGTTTTGAGCCTATATTTTGAAAACATTCTAGCACTGAGTAGGCATGTACAGATTGCTTCTGGGACCCAAAAACATCGAATTTTCGGGTGTTTAGGGCCAGAATTTGAGATATAAACGGGTACAGAAGATCCATGCACATATCGACTTTTGGGCACCTAAAAGATCGATTTTCAGTATGTTTTTGGCCTGTATTTTGAAAATACTCTAACACGGAGTAGGCATGTACAGATACCTTCTGGGACCCCTAAATATCGAATTTTCGGGTGTTTTCGGACTGAATTTGAGATATCGCCTTTACGCACCTAAAATATCGATTTTTAGCATGTTTTGAGCCTATATTTTGAAAATATTCTAGCACTGAGTAGGCATCTACAGATCGCTTCTGGGACCCCTAAATATCGAATTTTCCGGTGTTTTGGGCCTTAATTTGAGATATCGACTTTTTGGCACCTAAAATATCGATTTTTAGCATGTTTTTAGCCTATATTTTTTCAAAATATTCTAGCACTGATTAGGCATCCACAGATTGCTTCTGGGACCCCAAAATATTGAATTTTCGGGTGTTTTGAGCCTGAATTTGAGATATAAACGGGTACAGAAGATACATGCACATATTGACTTTGGGCATCTAAAATATCGATTTTCAGCATGTTTTGGGCCTGTATTTTGAAAATACTCTAACAAGAAGTAGGCATGTACAAATTGCTTCTGGGACCCCAAAATATCGAATTTTCGGGTGTTTTGAGCCTGAATTTGAGATATAAACGGGTACTGAAGGTGCATGCACATATCGACTTTTAGGCACCTAAAACATCGATTTTGAGCATGTTTTGGGCCTGTATTTTGAAAGTACTCTAACACGGAGTACAGATCGCTTCTGGGACCCCTAAATATCGAATTTTCGGGTGTTTTGGGCCTTAATTTGAGATATCGACTTTTTGGCACCTAAAATATCGATTTTTATAATGTTTTTAGCCTAAATTTTGATAATATTCTAGCACTGAGTAGGCATGTACAGATTGCTTCTGGGACCCCAAAATATCGAATTTTCGGGTGTTTTGAGCCTGAATTTGAGATATAAACGGGTACTGAAGGTGCATGCACATATCGACTTTTAGGCACCTAAAACATCGATTTTGAGCATGTTTTGGGCCTGTATTTTGAAAGAACTCTAACACGGAGTAGGCATGTACAGATCGCTTCTGGGACCCCTAAATATCGAATTTTCGGGTTTTTTGGGCCTTAATTTGAGATATCGACTTTTTGGCACCTAAAATATCGATTTTTATCATGTTTTTAGCCTATATTTTTTCAAAATATTCTAGCACTGAGTAGGCATGTACAGATTGCTTCGGGGACCCCAAAATATTGAATTTTCGGGTGTTTAGGGCAAGAATTTGAGATATAAACGGGTACAGAAGATGCATGCACATATCGACTTTTGGGCACTTAAAATATCGATTTTGAGCATGTTTTGAGCCTATATTTTGAAAACATTCTAGCACTGTGTAGGCATGTACAGATCGCTTCTGGGACCCAAAAACATCGAATTTTCGGGTGTTTAGGGCCAGAATTTGAAATATAAACGGGTACAGAAGATGCATGCACATATCGACTTATGGGCACCTAAAACATCGATTTTGAGCATGTTTTGGGCCTGTATTTTTAAAATACTCTAACACGGAGTAGGCATGTACACATCGCTTCTGGGACCCCAAAATATCGAATTTTCGGGTGTTTTGGGCCTGAATTTGAGATATCGCCTTTACGCACCTAAAATATCGATTTTAGCATGTTTTGAGCCTATATTTTGAAAATATTCTAGCACTGACTAGGCATGTACAGATTGCTTCTGGGACCCCTAAATATCGAATTTTCGGGTGTTTTGGGCCTTAATTTGAGATATCGACTTTTTGGCACCTAAAATATCGATTTTTAGCATGTTTTTAGCCTATATTTTGAAAATATTCTAGCACTGAGTAGGCATCCACAGATTGCTTCTGGGACCCCAAAATATTGAATTTTCGGGTGTTTTGAGCCTGAATTTGAGATATAAACGGGTACAGAAGATACATGCAGATATTGACTTTGGGCATCTAAAATATAGATTTTCAGCATGTTTTGGGTCTGTATTTTGAAAATACTCTAACACGGAGTAGGCATGTACAGATCGCTTCTGGGACCCCAAAATATCGAATTTTCGGGTGTTTTGGGCCTGAATTTGAGATATAAACGGGTACTGAAGATGAATGCACATATCGACTTATGGGCACATAAAACATCGATTTTGAGCATGTTTTGGGCCTGTATTTTGAAAATACTCTAACACGGAGTAGGCATGTACACATCGCTTCTGGGACCCCAAAATATCGAATTTTCGGGTGTTTTGGGCCTGAATTTGAGATATCGCCTTTACGCACCTAAAATATCGATTTTAGCATGTTTTGAGCCTATATTTTGAAAATATTCTAACACTGAGTAGGCATGTACAGATCGCTTCTGGGACCCCTAAATATTGAATTTTCGGGTGTTTTGGGCCTTAATTTGAGATATCGACTTTTTGGCACCTAAAATATCGATTTTTAGCATGTTTTTAGCCTATATTTTGAAAATATTCTAGCACTGAGTAGGCATGTACAGATTGCTTCTGGGACCCCAAAATATTGAATTTTCGGGTGTTTTGAGCTTGAATTTGAGATATAAACGGGTACAGAAGATACATGCACATATTGACTTTGGGCATCTAAAATATCGATTTTCAGCATGTTTTGGGCCTGTATTTTGAAAATACTCTAACAAGGAGTAGGCATGTACAGATCGCTTCTGAGACCCCGAAATATCGAATTTTCGGTTGTTTTGAACCTGAATTTGAGATATAAACGGTTCTGAAGATGCATTCACATATCGACTTTTGGGCACCTAAAACATCGATTTTGAGCATGTTTTGGGCCTGTATATTGTCAATACTCTAACACTGAGTAGGCATGTACAGATCGCTTCTGGGACCACATAATATCGAATTTTCAGGTGTTTTGGGCCTGAATTTGAGATATCGCCTTTACGCACCTAAAATATCGATTTTTAGCATGTTTTGAGCCTATATTTTGAAAATATTCTAGCACTGAGTAGGCATGTACAGATCGTTTCTGGGACCCATAAATATCGAATTTATGGGTGTTTTGAGCCTGAATTTGAGATATAAACAAGTACAGAAGATGCATGCAAATATCGACTTTTGGGCACCTAAAATATCGATTTTGAGCATGTTTTGAGCCTATATTTTAAAAACATTCTAGCACTGAGTAGGCATGTACAGATCGCTTCTGGGACCCCAAAATATCGAATTTTCGGGTCTTTAGGGCCAGAATTTGAGATATAAACGGGTACAGAAGATGCATGCACATATCGACTTTTGTGCACCTAAAAGATCGATTTTCAGTATGTTTTTGGCCTGTATTTTGAAAATACTCTAACACGGAGTAGGCATGTACAGATCCCTTCTGGGACCCCTAAATATCGAATTTTCGGGTGTTTTGGGCCTTAATTTGAGATATCGACTTTTTGGCACCTAAAATATCGATTTTTAGCATGTTTTTAGCCTATATTTTGAAAATATTTTAGCACTGAGTAGGAATGTACAGATTGCTTCTGGGTCCCCAAAATATTGAATTTTCGGGTGTTTTGAGCCTGAATTTGAGATATAAACGGGTACTGAAGATGCATGCACATATCGTCTTTTGGGCACCTAAAATATCGATTTTGAGCATGTTTTGAGCCTATATTTTGAAAATATTCTAGCACTGAGTAGGCATGTACAGATCGCTTCTGGAACCCCAAAATATCGAATTTTCAGGTGTTTTGAGCCTGAATTTGAGATATAAACGGGTACTGAAGATGCATGCACATATCGACTTTTGGGCACCTAAAACATCGATTTTGAGCATGTTTTGGGCCTGTATTTTGAAAATACTCTAACACGGAGTATGCATGTACACATCGCTTCTGGGACCCCAAAATATCGAATTTTCGGGTGTTTTGGGCCTGAATTTGAGATATCGCCTTTACGCACCTAAAATATCGATTTTTAGCATCTTTTGAGCCTATATTTTGAAAATATTCTAGCACTGAGTAGGCATGTACAGATCGCTTCTGGGACCCCTAAATATCGAATTTTCGGATGTTTTGGGACTGAATTTGAGATATCGACTTTTTGGCACCTAAAATATCGATTTTTAGCATGTTTTTAGCCTATATTTTGAAAATATTTTAGCACTGAGTAGGAATGTACAGATTGCTTCTGGGTCCCCAAAATATTGAATTTTCGGGTGTTTAGGTCCAGAATTTGATATATAAACGGGTACAGAAGATGCATGCACATATCGACTTTTCGGCACCTAAAACATCGATTTTGAGCATGTTTTGGGCCTGTATTTTGAAAATATTCTAGCACTGATTAGGCATGAACAGATCGCTTCTGGGACCCCTAAATATCGAATTTTCGGGTGTTTTTGGCCTTAATTTGAGATATCGACTTTTTGGCACCTAAAATATCGATTTTTAGCATGTTTTTAGCTTATCTTTTGAAAATATTCTAGCACTGAGTAGGCATGTACAGATTGCTTCTGGGACCCCAAAATATCGAATTTTCGGGTGTTTTGAGCCTGAATTTGAGATATAAACGGGTACTGAAGGTGCATGCACATATCGACTTTTTGGCACCTAAAACATCGATTTTAAGCATGTTTTGGGCCTGTTTTTTGAAAATACTCTAACACGGAGTAGGCATGTACAGATCGCTTCTGGGACCCCTAAATATCGAATTTTTTGGGTGTTTTGGGCTTTAATTTGAGATATCGACTTTTTGGCACCTAAAATATCGATTTTTATCATGTTTTTAGCCTAGATTTTTTCAAAATATTCTAGCACTAAGTAGGCATGTACAGATTCCTTCTGGGACCCCAAAATATTGAATTTGCGGGTGTTTAGGGCCAGAATTTGAGATATAAACGGGTACAGAAGATACATGCACATATTGACTTTGGGCATCTAAAATATCGTTTTTTAGCATGTTTTGGGCCTGTATTTTGAAATTACTCTAACACGGAGTAGGCATGTACAGATCGCTTCTGGGTCCCCAAAATATCGAATTTTCGGGTGTTTTGAGCCTGAATTTGAGATATAAACGGGTACTGAACATGCATGCACATATCGACTTTTGGGCACCTAAAACATCGATTTTGAGCATGTTTTGGATCTGTATTTTGAAAATACTCTAAGAACACGGAGTACGCATCTACAGATCGCTTCTGGGACCCCTAAATATCGAATTTTCGGGAATTTTGGGCCTGAATTTGAGATATCGCCTTTACGCACCTAAAATATCGATTTTTAGCATGTTTTGAGCCTATATTTTGAAAATATTCTAGCACTGAGTAGGCATGTACAGATCGCTTCTGGGACCCCAAAATATCGAATTTTCGGGTGTTTTGAGCTTGAATTTGAGATATAAACGACTACAGAAAATGCATGCACATATCGACTTTTGGGCAACTAAAATATCGATTTTGAGCATGTTTTGAGCCTATATTTTGAAAACATTCTAGCACTGAGTAGGCATGTACAGATCGCTTTATGGACCCCAAAATATTGAATTTTCGGGTGTTTAGGGCCAGAATTTGAGATATAAAAGGGTACAGAAGATGCATGCACATATCGACTTTTGAGCACATAAAAGATCGATTTTCAGTATATTTTTGGCCTGTATTTTGAAAATACTCTAACACGGAGTAGGCATGTACAGATTGCTCCTGGGACCCCTAAATATCGAATTTTCGCTGGTTTTGGGCCATAATTTGAGATATCGACTTTTTGGCACCTAAAATATCGATTTTTATCATGTTTTTAGCCTATATTTTTTCAAAATATTCTAGCACTGAGTAGGCATGTACAGATTGCTTCTGGGACCCCAAAATATTGAATTTTCGGGTGTTTAGGGCCAGAATTTGAGATATAAACGGGTACAGAAGATGCATGCACATATCGACTTTTGTGCACCTAAAATATCGATTTTGAGCATGTTTTGAGCCTATATTTTGAAAACATTCTAGCACTGAGTAGGCATGTACAGATCGCTTCTGGGACCCCAAAATATCGAATTTTCGGGTGTTTAGGGCCAATATTTGAGATATAAACGGGTACAGAAGATGCATGCACATATCGACTTTTGGGCACCTAAAAGATCGATTTTCAGTATGTTTTTGGCCTGTATTTTGAAAATACTCTAACACGGAGTAGGCATGTACAGATCCCTTCTGGGACCCCTAAATATCGAATTTTCGGGTGTTTTGGGACTGAATTTGAGATATCGCCTTTATGCACCTAAAATATCGATTTTTAGCATGTTTTGAGCCTATATTTTGAAAATATTCTAGCACTGAGTAGGCATGTACAGATTGCTTCTGGGACCCCAAAATATTGAATTTTCGTGTGTTTTGAGCCTGAATTTGAGATATAAACGGGTACAGAAGATACATGCAGATATTGACTTTGGGCATCTAAAATATCGATTTTCAGCATGTTTTGGGCCTGTATTTTGAAAATACTCTAACACGGAGTAGGCATGTACATATCGCTTCTGGGACCCCAAAATATCGAATTTTCGGGTGTTTTGGGCCTGAATTTGAGATATAAACGGGTACTGAAGATGCATGCACATATCGACTTTTAGGCACCTAAAACATCGATTTTGAGTGTGTTTTGGGCCTGTATTTTGAAAGTACGCTAACACGGAGTAGGCATGTACAGATCGCTTCTGGGACCCCTAAATATCGAATTTTCGGGTGTTTTGGGCCATAATTTGAGATATCGACTTTTTGGCACCTAAAATATCGATTTTGAGCATGTTTTGAGCCTATATTTTGAAAACATTCTAGCACTGAGTAGGCATCTACAGATCGCTTCTGGGACCCCTAAATATCGAATTTTCCGGTGTTTTGGGCCTGAATTTGAGATATAAACGGGTACTGAAGATGCATGCACATATCGACTTTTAGGCACCTAAAACATCGATTTTGAGCGTGTTTTGGGCCTGTATTTTGAAAGTACGCTAACACGGAGTAGGCATGTACAGATTGCTTCTGGGACCCCAAAATATTGAATTTTCGGGTGTTTAGGGCCAGAATTTGAGATATAAACGGGTACAGAAGATCCATGCACATATCGACTTTTGGGCACCTAAAAGATCGATTTTCAGTATGTTTTTGGCCTGTATTTTGAAAATACTCTAACACGGAGTAGGCATGTACAGATACCTTCTGGGACCCCTAAATATCGAATTTTCGGGTGTTTTGGGACTGAATTTGAGATATCGCCTTTACGCACCTAAAATATCGATTTTTAGCATGTTTTGAGCCTATATTTTGAAAATATTCTAGCACTGAGTAGGCATCTACAGATCGCTTCTGGGACCCCTAAATATCGAATTTTCCGGTGTTTTGGGCCTTAATTTGAGATATCGACTTTTTGGCACCTAAAATATCGATTTTTAGCATGTTTTTAGCCTATATTTTTTCAAAATATTCTAGCACTGATTAGGCATCCACAGATTGCTTCTGGGACCCCAAAATATTGAATTTTCGGGTGTTTTGAGCCTGAATTTGAGATATAAACGGGTACAGAAGATACATGCACATATTGACTTTGGGCATCTAAAATATCGATTTTCAGCATGTTTTGGGCCTGTATTTTGAAAATACTCTAACAAGAAGTAGGCATGTACAGATTGCTTCTGGGACCCCAAAATATCGAATTTTCGGGTGTTTTGAGCCTGAATTTGAGATATAAACGGGTACTGAAGGTGCATGCACATATCGACTTTTAGGCACCTAAAACATCGATTTTGAGCATGTTTTGTGCCTGTATTTTGAAAGTACTCTAACACGGAGTACAGATCGCTTCTGGGACCCCTAAATATCGAATTTTCGGGTGTTTTGGGCCTTAATTTGAGATATCGACTTTTTGGCACCTAAAATATCGATTTTTATCATGTTTTTAGCCTAAATTTTGATAATATTCTAGCACTGAGTAGGCATGTACAGATTGCTTCTGGGACCCCAAAATATCGAATTTTCGGGTGTTTTGAGCCTGAATTTGAGATATAAACGGGTACTGAAGGTGCATGCACATATCGACTTTTAGGCACCTAAAACATCGATTTTGAGCATGTTTTGGGCCTGTATTTTGAAAGAACTCTAACACGGAGTAGGCATGTACAGATCGCTTCTGGGACCCCTAAATATCGAATTTTCGGGTTTTTTGGGCCTTAATTTGAGATATCGACTTTTTGGCACCTAAAATATCGATTTTTATCATGTTTTTAGCCTATATTTTTTCAAAATATTCTAGCACTGAGTAGGCATGTACAGATTGCTTCGGGGACCCCAAAATATTGAATTTTCGGGTGTTTAGGGCAAGAATTTGAGATATAAACGGGTACAGAAGATGCATGCACATATCGACTTTTGGGCACTTAAAATATCGATTTTGAGCATGTTTTGAGCCTATATTTTGAAAACATTCTAGCACTGAGTAGGCATGTACAGATCGCTTCTGGGACCCAAAAACATCGAATTTTCGGGTGTTTAGGGCCAGAATTTGAAATATAAACGGGTACAGAAGATGCATGCACATATCGACTTATGGGCACCTAAAACATCGATTTTGAGCATGTTTTGGGCCTGTATTTTGAAAATACTCTAACACGGAGTAGGCATGTACACATCGCTTCTGGGACCCCAAAATATCGAATTTTCGGGTGTTTTGGGCCTGAATTTGAGATATCGCCTTTACGCACCTAAAATATCGATTTTAGCATGTTTTGAGCCTATATTTTGAAAATATTCTAGCACTGACTAGGCATGTACAGATTGCTTCTGGGACCCCTAAATATCGAATTTTCGGGTGTTTTGGGCCTTAATTTGAGATATCGACTTTTTGGCACCTAAAATATCGATTTTTAGCATGTTTTTAGCCTATATTTTGAAAATATTCTAGCACTGAGTAGGCATCCACAGATTGCTTCTGGGACCCCAAAATATTGAATTTTCGGGTGTTTTGAGCCTGAATTTGAGATATAAACGGGTACAGAAGATACATGCAGATATTGACTTTGGGCATCTAAAATATAGATTTTCAGCATGTTTTGGGTCTGTATTTTGAAAATACTCTAACACGGAGTAGGCATGTACAGATCGCTTCTGGGACCCCAAAATATCGAATTTTCGGGTGTTTTGGGCCTGAATTTGAGATATAAACGGGTACTGAAGATGAATGCACATATCGACTTATGGGCACATAAAACATCGATTTTGAGCATGTTTTGGGCCTGTATTTTGAAAATACTCTAACACGGAGTAGGCATGTACACATCGCTTCTGGGACCCCAAAATATCGAATTTTCGGGTGTTTTGGGCCTGAATTTGAGATATCGCCTTTACGCACCTAAAATATCGATTTTAGCATGTTTTGAGCCTATATTTTGAAAATATTCTAACACTGAGTAGGCATGTACAGATCGCTTCTGGGACCCCTAAATATCGAATTTTCGGGTGTTTTGGGCCTTAATTTGAGATATCAACTTTTTGGCACCTAAAATATCGATTTTTAGCATGTTTTTAGCCTATATTTTGAAAATATTCTAGCACTGAGTAGGCATGTACAGATTGCTTCTGGGACCCCAAAATATTGAATTTTCGGGTGTTTTGAGCTTGAATTTGAGATATAAACGGGTACAGAAGATACATGCACATATTGACTTTGGGCATCTAAAATATCGATTTTCAGCATGTTTTGGGCCTGTATTTTGAAAATACTCTAACAAGGAGTAGGCATGTACAGATCGCTTCTGAGACCCCGAAATATCGAATTTTCGGTTGTTTTGAACCTGAATTTGAGATATAAACGGTTCTGAAGATGCATTCACATATCGACTTTTGGGCACCTAAAACATCGATTTTCAGCATGTTTTGGGCCTGTATATTGTAAATACTCTAACACTGAGTAGGCATGTACAGATCGCTTCTGGGACCCAATAATATCGAATTTTCAGGTGTTTTGGGCCTGAATTTGAGATATCGCCTTTACGCACCTAAAATATCGATTTTTAGCATGTTTTGAGCCTATATTTTGAAAATATTCTAGCACTGAGTAGGCATGTACAGATCGTTTCTGGGACCCATAAATATCGAATTTATGGGTGTTTTGAGCCTGAATTTGAGATATAAACAAGTACAGAAGATGCATGTAAATATCGACTTTTGGGCACCTAAAATATCGATTTTGAGCATGTTTTGAGCCTATATTTTGAAAACATTCTAGCACTGAGTAGGCATGTACAGATCGCTTCTGGGACCCCAAAATATCGAATTTTCGGGTGTTTAGGGCCAGAATTTGAGATATAAACGGGTACAGAAGATGCATGCACATATCGACTTTTGTGCACCTAAAAGATCGATTTTCAGTATGTTTTTGGCCTGTATTTTGAAAATACTCTAACACGGAGTAGGCATGTACAGATCCCTTCTGGGACCCCTAAATATCGAATTTTCGGGTGTTTTGGGCCTTAATTTGAGATATCGACTTTTTGGCACCTAAAATATCGATTTTTAGCATGTTTTTAGCCTATATTTTGAAAATATTTTAGCACTGAGTAGGAATGTACAGATTGCTTCTGGGTCCCCAAAATATTGAATTTTCGGGTGTTTTGAGCCTGAATTTGAGATATAAACGGGTACTGAAGATGCATGCACATATCGTCTTTTGGGCACCTAAAATATCGATTTTGAGCATGTTTTGAGCCTATATTTTGAAAACATTCTAGCACTGAGTAGGCATGTACAGATCGCTTCTGGAACCCCAAAATATCGAATTTTCAGGTGTTTTGAGCCTGAATTTGAGATATAAACGGGTACTGAAGATGCATGCACATATCGACTTTTGGGCACCTAAAACATCGATTTTGAGCATGTTTTGGGCCTGTATTTTGAAAATACTCTAACACGGAGTATGCATGTACACATCGCTTCTGGGACCCCAAAATATCGAATTTTCGGGTGTTTTGGGCCTGAATTTGAGATATCGCCTTTACGCACCTAAAATATCGATTTTTAGCATCTTTTGAGCCTATATTTTGAAAATATTCTAGCACTGAGTAGGCATGTACAGATCGCTTCTGGGACCCCTAAATATCGAATTTTCGGATGTTTTGTGACTGAATTTGAGATATCGACTTTTTGGCACCTAAAATATCGATTTTTAGCATGTTTTTAGCCTATATTTTGAAAATATTTTAGCACTGAGTAGGAATGTACAGATTGCTTCTGGGTCCCCAAAAATTGAATTTTCGGGTGTTTAGGGCCAGAATTTGATATATAAACGGGTACAGAAGATGCATGCACATATCGACTTTTCGGCACCTAAAACATCGATTTTGAGCATGTTTTGGGCCTGTATTTTGAAAATATTCTAGCACTGATTAGGCATGAACAGATCGCTTCTGGGACCCCTAAATATCGAATTTTTGGGTGTTTTTGGCCTTAATTTGAGATATCGACTTTTTGGCACCTTAAATATCGATTTTTAGCATGTTTTTAGCTTATCTTTTGAAAATATTCTAGCACTGAGTAGGCATGTACAGATTGCTTCTGGGACCCCAAAATATCGAATTTTCGGGTGTTTTGAGCCTGAATTTGAGATATAAACGGGTACTGAAGGTGCATGCACATATCGACTTTTTGGCACCTAAAACATCGATTTTAAGCATGTTTTGGGCCTGTTTTTTGAAAATACTCTAACACGGAGTAGGCATGTACAGATCGCTTCTGGGACCCCTAAATATCGAATTTTTGGGTGTTTTGGGCTTTAATTTGAGATATCGACTTTTTGGCACCTAAAATATCGATTTTTATCATGTTTTTAGCCTAGATTTTTTCAAAATATTCTAGCACTAAGTAGGCATGTACAGATTGCTTCTGGGACCCCAAAATATTGAATTTGCGGGTGTTTAGGGCCAGAATTTGAGATATAAACGGGTACAGAAGATACATGCACATATTGACTTTGGGCATCTAAAATATCGTTTTTTAGCATGTTTTGGGCCTGTATTTTGAAATTACTCTAACACGGAGTAGGCATGTACAGATCGCTTCTGGGTCCCCAAAATATCGAATTTTCGGGTGTTTTGAGCCTGAATTTGAGATATAAACGGGTACTGAACATGCATGCACATATCGACTTTTGGGCACCTAAAACATCGATTTTGAGCATGTTTTGGATCTGTATTTTGAAAATACTCTAACACGGAGTACGCATCTACAGATCGCTTCTGGGACCCCTAAATATCGAATTTTCGGGAATTTTGGGCCTGAATTTGAGATATCGCCTTTACGCACCTAAAATATCGATTTTTAGCATGTTTTGAGCCTATATTTTGAAAATATTCTAGCACTGAGTAGGCATGTACAGATCGCTTCTGGGACCCCAAAATATCGAATTTTCGGGTGTTTTGAGCTTGAATTTGAGATATAAACGACTACAGAAGATGCATGCACATATCGACTTTTGGGCAACTAAAATATCGATTTTGAGCATGTTTTGAGCCTATATTTTGAAAACATTCTAGCACTGAGTAGGCATGTACAGATCGCTTTATGGACCCCAAAATATTGAATTTTCGGGTGTTTAGGGCCAGAATTTGAGATATAAAAGGGTACAGAAGATGCATGCACATATCGACTTTTGAGCACATAAAAGATCGATTTTCAGTATGTTTTTGGCCTGTATTTTGAAAATACTCTAACACGGAGTAGGCATGTACAGATTGCTCCTGGGACCCCTAAATATCGAATTTTCGCTGGTTTTGGGCCATAATTTGAGATATCGACTTTTTGGGACCTAAAATATCGATTTTTATCATGTTTTTAGCCTATATTTTTTCAAAATATTCTAGCACTGAGTAGGCATGTACAGATTGCTTCTGGGACCCCAAAATATTGAATTTTCGGGTGTTTAGGGCCAGAATTTGAGATATAAACGGGTACAGAAGATGCATGCACATATCGACTTTTGGGCACCTAAAATATCGATTTTGAGCATGTTTTGAGCCTATATTTTGAAAACATTCTAGCACTGAGTAGGCATGTACAGATCGCTTCTGGGACCCCAAAATATCGAATTTTCGGGTGTTTAGGGCCAATATTTGAGATATAAACGGGTACAGAAGATGCATGCACATATCGACTTTTGGGCACCTAAAAGATCGATTTTCAGTATGTTTTTGGCCTGTATTTTGAAAATACTCTAACACGGAGTAGGCATGTACAGATCCCTTCTGGGACCCCTAAATATCGAATTTTCGGGTGTTTTGGGACTGAATTTGAGATATCGCCTTTATGCACCTAAAATATCGATTTTTAGCATGTTTTGAGCCTATATTTTGAAAATATTCTAGCACTGAGAAGGCATGTACAGATTGCTTCTGGGACCCCAAAATATTGAATTTTCGTGTGTTTTGAGCCTGAATTTGAGATATAAACGGGTACAGAAGATACATGCAGATATTGACTTTGGGCATCTAAAATATCGATTTTCAGCATGTTTTGGGCCTGTATTTTGAAAATACTCTAACACGGAGTAGGCATGTACATATCGCTTCTGGGACCCCAAAATATCAAATTTTCGGGTGTTTTGGGCCTGAATTTGAGATATAAACGGGTACTGAAGATGCATGCACATATCGACTTTTAGGCACCTAAAACATCGATTTTGAGCGTGTTTTGGGCCTGTATTTTGAAAGTACGCTAACACGGAGTAGGCATGTATAGATCGCTTCTGGGACCCCTAAATATCGAATTTTCGGGTGTTTTGGGCCATAATTTGAGATATCGACTTTTTGGCACCTAAAATATCGATTTTGAGCATGTTTTGAGCCTATATTTTGAAAACATTCTAGCACTGAGTAGGCATGTACAGATCGCTTCTGGGACTCAAAAACATCGAATTTTCGGGTGTTTAGGGCCAGAATTTGAGATATAAACGGGTACAGAAGATGCATGCACATATCGACTTTTGGGCACCTAAAGGATCGATTTTCAGTATGTTTTTGGCCTGTATTTTGAAAATACTCTAACACGGAGTAGGCATGTACAGATACCTTCTGGGACCCCTAAATATCGAATTTTCGGGGGTTTTGGGACTGAATTTGAGATATCGCCTTTATGCACCTAAAATATCGATTTTTAGCATGTTTTGAGCCTAAATTTTGAAAATATTCTAGCACTGAGTAGGCATGTACAGATTGCTTCTGGGACCCCAAAATATTGAATTTTCGGGTGTTTTGAGCCTGAATTTGAGATATAAAGGGGTACAGAAGATACATGCTCATTTTGACTTTGGGCATCTAAAATATCTTTTTTTAGCATGTTTTGGGCCTGTATTTTGAAAATACTCTAACACGGAGTAGGCATATACAGATCGCTTCTGGGCCCCCAAAATATCGAATTTTCGGGTGTTTTGAGCCTGAATTTGAGATATAAACGGGTACTGAACATGCATGCACATATCGACTTTTGGGCACGTAAAACATCGATTTTGAGCATGTTTTGGATCTGTATTTTGAAAATACTCTAACACGGAGTACGCATGTACAGATCGCTTCTGGGACCCCAAAATATCGAATTTTCGGGTGTTTTGGGCCTGAATTTGAGATATCGCCTTTACGCACCTAAAATATCGATTTTAAGCATGTTTTGAGCCTATATATTGAAAACATTCTAGCACTGAGTAGGCATGTACAGATCGCTTTATGGACCCCAAAATATTGAATTTTCGGGTGTTTAGGGCCAGAATTTGAGATATAAAAGGGTACAGAAGATGCATGCACATATCGACTTTTGGGCACATAAAAGATCGATTTTCAGTATGTTTTTGGCCTGTATTTTGAAAATACTCTAACACGGAGTAGGCATGTACAGATTGCTTCTGGGACCCCTAAATATCGAATTTTCGGGGGTTTTGGGCCATAATTTGAGATATCGACTTTTTGGCACCTAAAATATCGATTTTTATCATGTTTTTAGCCTATATTTTTTCAAAATATTCTAGCACTGAGTAGGCATGTACAGATTGCTTCTGGGACCCCAAAATATTGAATTTTCGGGTGTTTAGGGCCAGAATTTGAGATATAAACGGGTACAGAAGATGCATGCACATATCGACTTTTGGGCAACTAAAATATCGATTTTGAGCATGTTTTGAGCATATATTTTGAAAACATTCTAGCACTGAGTAGGCATGTACAGATCGTTTCTGGGACCCCAAAATATCGAATTTTCGGGTGTTTAGGGCCAGAATTTGAGATATAAACGGGTACAGAAGATGCATGCACATATCGACTTTTGGGCACCTAAAAGATCGATTTTCAGTATGTTTTTGGCCTGTATTTTGAAAATACTCGAACACGGAGTAGGCATGTACAGATCCCTTCTGGGACCCCTAAATATCGAATTTTCGGGTGTTTTGGGACTGAATTTGAGATATCGCCTTTATGCACCTAAAATATCGATTTTTAGCATGTTTTGAGACTATATTTTGAAAATATTCTAGCACTGAGTAGGCATGTACAGATTGCTTCTGGGACCCCAAAATATTGAATTTTCGGGTGTTTTGAGCCTGAATTTGAGATATAAACGGATACAGAAGATACATGCACATATTGACTTTGGGCATCTAAAATATCGATTTTCAGCATGTTTTGGGCCTGTATTTTGAAAATTCTCTAACACGGAGTAGGCATGTACAGTCTGTTACAGTTCCGACTGGGCCACCCAGTATCGAGAAATCGTAGATGTGGCAGAAGTGTGTGTATGTGTGTGCTCGAAAATTATACGGATCGTCAACACTCTCCCTCTGTAGTGAACATGACCCTGCCTCAAAGTTCATTCCATAGATGGCGCTGTGTAGTTGTGGAAGGAATGTGGACTGCAGGGTTGAAGTTTCGGGAAACATCTATGCTCGTGCCAATGAGTCATGAGCTCTCAGGCAGAGTGGTTGAGGATGCTATTATGGAAATTTAACAACTATATTACACAATGAGCAGGTGAAGCTAAGGTAAAGTTGTTCGTAGCCTGAACAGAGAATATTTTTTCTAAATGGATTTCATGTTTAGCATGCAACATTGCATTGTTTTCTTGTTTTTCTACCAACTCGAGCAGATCGAGCAGATATGTTGTTTGCTTTGGCCATCATATTTTGGTAAACATTATTTGATGTTAACCTTTGATTTTGTATTTTATTTGTAAGTCACGTTACAGTGTATTACATGCATAGTAAAATTCCTTCATTACTAAATACTCTCTCTCTCTCTCTCTCTCTCTCTCTCTCTCTCTCTCTCTCTCTCTCTCTCTCTCTCTCTCTCTCTCTCTCTCTCTCTCTCTCTCTCTCTCTCTCTCTCGTTAAAGTGTACTGTAATCTCTCTCTCTCTCTCTCTCTCTCTCTCTCTCTCTCTCTCTCTCTCTCTCTCTCTCTCAAATGAACACTATCTTATCTTATCCAGTCTATTTAGATATGAAATCGTATGGAGATTTAGGACCAATTCCACAGTTGTTCGTTGTAGTTTGTTAGCGCCCAAACGAAAGAATCTAAAGTGTGTAAATGACTTTTGACTGATTTATTGGATTAACCTGATGAGTAAAGTTTACAGATATTGTAATAATACTAGTGCTTGATAGTTTTGGTGAATAGGTATACTCAGCTTTTGGGAAATAACGAAGGCTTACGAGTGTGTTTGGGGAGGAATCTGACAAACAAAATGACTATGTGGGACCGGCCCTGACTCCTTGACATTCTACGTTAAACAAATAAGTGTCGAAATATGTGATCTTTTTGCCAATGATAGATTCTTCTTCACCTCTTTCTAACTTCTTCACTTTTCTTATCCTGTTCTTTCTTCACCTTTCCCTCATCTCCACCTCTTCTCCCTTTCTCCTTTAGACCCCGTAGGGGGGTATTGCCGGTAGTGATAGAGGGCAATACTTTAAGGGTTTTGGCGCCCCTTCGGCCCCAGCCAATCTCTTTCAGTTATTCAACTGTCTCTCTTTTCTTTCTATTTCCTTCCTGCTTGCTGTCCCACCTCTTCTATCACCTTCTTCTGGCGCTATATGATCTCGATGTTGCAGCGCCAAAAATCAATCAATCAATCAATCAATTTGCCAATGATAATCAACTGGCATTGATTGTTATATTAACTGGGTTATGTTTGTTTAGAAGCCACACCTGAATGGGGAAGAGGGATCACTCCTAGCGACCAAACGTGTGTTTAACCTCCTAATAGATTACCCCGATTTTTGCTAATTAACCTTTTGTAGTGAAAAATAGTGTGTGCATAACAGTAGGTGTTTTACCAAATTTGCACATCATTCACATAATGATTGATTTATTCCAGAGATAACGGTGTGTGGCTGTGGGGAAGAGAAGGGCGAAGTTTCGGAAAGTAGGTGGGCAAGGTGAAGTTCACTGGAAGGCACCGGTTGAGCAAACGGATACGTAGGGTCATTACTTTAACTAGGAATGTAGTTTGCCAGTCAGTATTTGATGAGCTTTTCAGAGTAACGACTCCTTATAATGATAAAATCCTAAAGATTTTTATTACTTTGTTTATTGTATCACCCGTTACCATAAATCCTACGAATTATGAAATTACTCCGAAACTATCCCTCTCGCATATTCTGTGTATCTTTTTCTCGAGTCATCAAGTAATGAATGGATAACGTTAGCTACACAAATTAAAGAAGAATGTGTCTAAATTGACATTACCGATATCATGCTGTATGTGTAATAATCCTAAAGAAAATTAGCTCCTAGTGAAAGTCAGACAGAACACGTGATTAAACCAAGATTTACTTGCATTATAAATAAATATAAAATATTCGCGTCCGTGCCCGAGATCACATCTTAAAACACGCTGCACACTCAGAGGGACCCCTATTCGGAGGCATATTTTTCAAGTCTGACCTGGTCAATGCAATCCGTTCAGTTAGGTTAGATTAAGTATGGTTGGGTTGAAATGCAGTCAGGTAGGTAAAATGAGATGGGAAAGACCATGAGACTATTTAAAAAATTTCCTATGGTTACTTTTATTCCTATATGTTAGGAGCAATTTTCCTTCATTTTGTCCCAGCACTTCTTGCTCTCCAGCCAAATTCGAGAAATATGCTAACCAGCTGTAAAATCGGCGGTTGAACCCTCGTTGGCCGGGAGAAAGATAAAACTCTGGTTATTCTCTACTTTCGTCATCTTACAGATTCATAATTTCAATAGACAGGGACACTCTATAAATGTAAATAGGCAATGTAGGAGTTATACAATCCTTGACAACCCAACAACATTTATTTAAACAAAATAATGTTTTATTTACATTGACAATTAATATCCAGTCCAGCCACCTTCCTTCTATATGACGGCACGCAGTCTATCGGGCACAGAGGCCACAATGCGTCGAATTTGTTAGGTTTGTTGCGGAACATCTCCCACTGAGCCTGGGTATGAGCCATTAGTGCCTCGGGTCTCCGCTCCACCATCTCTGGCTCCCAGCAGTTGACCATATTAGCCCACACGCTCTCTATGGGGTTCCAACGAAGTTCACCTTGCCCACCTAGGCTACTTTCTGAGACTTTGCCCTTCTCTTCTCCACAGCCACACACCGTTATCTCTGGAATAAATCCATCATTATGTGAACGGTGTGCAAATTTGGTAGATCACCTACTACTATGCACACATTAATGTATCTATTAGCAAAACTTGGGGTAATCTATTAGTAGGTTAAACACACGTTTGGTCGTTAGGAGTGATCCCTCTTCCCCGTTCACCTGTGGGTTCAAAACAAACATAACCCAGTTAACAATCAATGCGAGTTGATTATCACTGGCAAAACGATCGCTTATTTCGACACTACTAATTTGTTTATTAACGTAGAATGTCAGGGAGCCAGGACTGATTCCACAGTCATTTTGTCAGAGTCCTCCCGAAACACACTTGTAAGGCTTCGTTATTTCCCAAAAGCTGATTATTCCTATTCACCAAAACTATCAATTGAGCATTTGTATTATTACAATAGCTGCATACTTTACTCATCAGATGCTTCCAATAAATCAGACACAAGTCATTTACACAGTTTAGTTTCTTTCGTTTGGGTGCTAACAAATCACAACGAACAACTGTGGAATTGGTCCTCACTCTCTGTCCGATTTCATTAGTATAGAGATAGGATAAGATAAGATGGTGTTTATTTCAGAGAGAGAGAGAGAGAGAGAGAGAGAGAGAGAGAGAGAGAGAGAGAGAGAGAGAGAGAGAGAGAGAGAGAGAGAGAGAGAATTACAGTTGACTTTAACATTTTTATTACGAGAGAGAGAAAGTATTTAGCAATGAAGGAATTTTACTATGCATGTAATACATTGTAACCTGACTTACAAATAGAATACGAAATCAAAGGTGATCTCAAATTATGCTTATCAAAATATGATGGACAAAGAAAACAACCTGTCTGCCCGATCCTAGTTGGTAGAAAAACAAGATAACAATCGTGGCAACGAGACGTGAGCTCTGTCAGAACGGCTGAGCAATGTTGCATGCCAAACATGATAACCATTAAGAAGAAATATTCACTGTTCAGGCTACGAACAACTTTACCTTAGCTTCACCTGCTCATTGTGTAATATAGTTGTTAAATTTCCATAATAGCATTCCTCAACCATTCTGCCTGAGAGCTCATGACTCATTGGCACGAGCATAGATGTTTCCCGAAACTTCAACCCTGCAGTCCACATTCCTTCCACAACTACACAGCGCCATCTATGGAATGAACTTTGAGGCAGAGTCATGTTCACTACAGAGGGAGAGTGTTGACGATCCGTATAATTTTCGAGCACACACACACACACACTGCTGCCACATCTACGATCTCTCGATACTGGGTGGCCCAGTCGGAACTGTAACAGACTGTACATATCGCTTCTAGGACCCCAAAATATCGAATTTTCGGGTGTTTTGGGCCTGAATTTGAGATATAAACGGGTACTGAAGATGCATGCACATATCGACTTTTAGGCACCTAAAACATCGATTTTGAGCATGTTTTGGGCCTGTATTTTGAAAATACTTTAACACGGAGTAGGCATGTACACATCGCTTCTGGGACCCCAAAATATCGAATTTTCGGGGGTTTTGGGCCTGAATTTGAGATATCTCCTTTACTCACTTAAAATATCGATTTTTAGCATGTTTTGAGCCTATATTTTGAAAATATTCTAGCACTGTGTAGGCATGTACAGATCGCTTCTGGGACCCCTAAATATCGAATTTTCGGGTGTTTTGGGCCTTAATTTGAGATATCGACTTTTTGGCACCTAAAATATCGATTTTTAGCATGTTTTTCGCCTATATTTTGAAAATATTCTAGCACTGAGTAGGCATGTACAGATTGCTTCTGAGACCCCAAAATATCGAATTTTCGGGTGTTTTGAGCCTGAATTTGAGATATAAACGGGTACTGAAGGTGCATGCACATATCGACTTTTAGGCACCTAAAACATCGATTTTGAGCATGTTTTGGGCCTGTATTTCGAAAGTACGCTAACACGGAGTAGGCATGTACAGATCGCTTCTGGGACCCCTAAATATCGAATTTTCGGGTGTTTTGGGACTGAATTTGAGATATCGACTTTTTGGCACCTAAAATATCGATTTTTATCATGTTTTTAGCCTATATTTTTTCAAAATATTCTAGCACTGAGTAGGCATGTACAGATTGCTTCTGGGACCCCAAAATATTGAATTTTCGGGTGTTTAGGGCCAGAATTTGAGATATAAACGGGTACAGAAGATGCATGCACATATCGACTTTTGGGCACCTAAAATATCGATTTTGAGCATGTTTTGAGCCTTTATTTTGAAAATATTCTAGCACTGAGTAGGCATGTACAGATCGCTTCTGGGACCCAAAAATATCGAATTTTCGGGTGTTTAGGGCCAGAATTTGAGATATAAACGGGTACAGAAGATGCAAGCACATATCGACTTTTGGGCACCGAAAAGATCGATTTTCAGTATGTTTTTGGCCTGTATTTTGAAAATACTCTAACACGGAGTTGGCATGTAAAGATACCTTCTGGGACCCCTAAATATCGAATTTTCGGGTGTTTTGGGACTGAATTTGAGATATCGCCTTTATGCACCTAAAATATCGATTTTTAGCATGTTTTAAACCTAAATTTTGAAAATATTCTAGCACTGAGTAGGCATGTACAGATTGCTTCTGGGACCCCAAAATATTGAATTTTCGGGTGTTTTGAGCCTGAATTTGAGATATAAAGGGGTACAGAAGATACATGCACATTTTGACTTTGGGCATCTAAAATATTGTTTTTTAGCATGTTTTGGGCCTGTATTTTGAAAATACTCTAACACGGAGTAGGCATGTACAGATCGCTTCTGGGGCCCCAAAATATCAAATTTTCGGGTGTTTTGAGCCTGAATTTGAGATATAAACGGGTACTGAACATGCATGCACATATCGACTTTTGGGCACGTAAAACATCGATTTTGAGCATGTTTTGGATCTGTATTTTGAAAATACTTAAACACGGAGTACGCATGTACAGATCGCTTCTGGGACCCCTAAATATCGAATTTTCGGGTGTTTTGGGCCTGAATTTGAGATATCGCCTTTACGCACCTAAAATATCGATTTTAAGCATGTTTTGAGCCTATATTTTGAAAACATTCTAGCACTGAGTAGGCATGTACAGATCGCTTTATGGACTCCAAAATATTGAATTTTCGGGTGTTTAGGGCCAGAATTTGAGATATAAAAGGGTACAGAAGATGCATGCACATATCGACTTTTGGGCACATAAAAGATCGATTTTCAGTATGTTTTTGGCCTGTATTTTGAAAATACTCTAACACGGAGTAGGCATGTACAGATTGCATCTGGGACCCCTAAATATCGAATTTTCGGGGGTTTTGGGCCATAATTTGAGATATCGACTTTTTGGCACCTAAAATATCGATTTTTATCATGTTTTTAGCCTATATTTTTTCAAAATATTCTAGCACTGAGTAGGCATGTACACATCGCTTCTGGGACCCCAAAATATCGAATTTTCGGGGGTTTTGGGCCTGAATTTGAGATATCTCCTTTACGCACCTAAAATATCGATTTTTAGCATGTTTTGAGCCTATATTTTGAAAATATTCTAGCACTGTGTAGGCATGTACAGATCGCTTCTGGGACCCCTAAATATCGAATATCGACTTTTTGGCACCTAAAATATCGATTTTTAGCATGTTTTTCGCCTATATTTTGAAAATATTCTAGCACTGAGTAGGCAAGTACAGATTGCTTCTGAGACCCCAAAATATCGAATTTTTGGGTGTTTTGAGCCTGAATTTGAGATATAAACGGGTACTGAAGGTGCATGCACATATCGACTTTTAGGCACCTAAAACATCGATTTTGAGCATGTTTTGGGCCTGTATTTTGAAAGTACTCTAACACGGAGTAGGCATGTACAGATCGCTTCTGGGACCCCTAAATATCGAATTTTCGGATGTTTTTGGACTGAATTTGAGATATCGACTTTTTGGCACCTAAAATATCGATTTTTAGCATGTTTTTAGCCTATATTTTGAAAATATTCTAGCACTGAGTAGGCATGTACAGATTGCTTCTGGGACCCCAATATATTGAATTTTCGGGTGTTTAGGGCCAGAATTTGAGATATAAACGGGTACAGAAGATGCAAGCACATATCGACTTTTGGGCACCGAAAAGATCGATTTTCAGTATGTTTTTGGCCTGTATTTTGAAAATACTCTAACACGGAGTAGGCATGTACAGATCGCTTCTGGGACCCGTAAATATCGAAATTTCGGGTGTTTTGGGCCTTAATTTGAGATATCGCCTTTACGCACCTAAAATATCGATTTTTAGCATGTTTTGGGCCTGTATTTTGAAAGTACTCTAACACGGAGTAGGCATGTACAGATCGCTTCTGGGACCCCTAAATATCGAATTTTCGGATGTTTTGGGACTGAATTTGAGATATCGACTTTTTGGCACCTAAAATATCGATTTTTAGCATGTTTTTAGCCTATATTTTGAAAATATTCTAGCATGTACAGATTGCTTCTGGGAAACCAAAATATTGAATTTTCGGTTGTTTAGGGCCAGAATTTGAGATATAAACGGGTACAGAAGATGCATGCACATATCGACTTTTGGGCAACTAAAATATCGATTTTGAGCATGTTTTAAACATATATTTTGAAAACATTCTAGCACTGAGTAGGCATGTACAGATCGCTTCTGGGACCCCAAAATATCGAATTTTCGGGTGTTTAGGGCCAGAATTTGAGATATAAACGGGTACAGAAGATGCATGCACATATCGACTTTTGGGCACCTAA
Source organism: Petrolisthes cinctipes (assembly GCA_033782935.1). Taxonomy (NCBI): domain Eukaryota; kingdom Metazoa; phylum Arthropoda; class Malacostraca; order Decapoda; family Porcellanidae; genus Petrolisthes; species Petrolisthes cinctipes. The sequence goes on along the minus strand of JAWQEG010001012.1, from coordinate 289,405 downwards.
AAGATCGATTTTCAGTATGTTTTTGGCCTGTATTTTGAAAATACTCTAACACGGAGTAGGCATGTACAGATCCCTTCTGGGACCTCTAAATATCGAATTTTCGGGTGTTTTGGGACTGAATTTGAGATATCGCCTTTATGCACCTAAAATATCGATTTTTAGCATGTTTTGAGACTATATTTTGAAAATATTCTAGCACTGAGTAGGCATGTACAGATTGCTTCTGGGACCCCAAAATATTGAATTTTCGGGTGTTTTGAGCCTGAATTTGAGATATAAACGGTTCCAGAAGATACATGCACATATTGACTTTGGGCATCTAAAATATCGATTTTCAGCATGTTTTGGGCCTGTATTTTGAAAATTCTCTAACACGGAGTAGGCATGTACATATCGCTTCTGGGACCCCAAAATATCGAATTTTCGGGTGTTTTGGGCCTGAATTTGAGATATAAACGGGTACTGAAGATGCATGCACATATCGACTTTTCGGCACCTAAAACATCGATTTTGAGCATGTTTTGGGCCTGTATTTTGAAAATACTTTAACACGGAGTAGGCATGTACACATCGCTTCTGGGACCCCAAAATATCGAATTTTCGGGGGTTTTGGGCTTGAATTTGAGATATCTCCTTAACGCACCTAAAATATCGATTTTTAGCATGTTTTGAGCCTATATTTTGAAAATATTCTAGCACTGTGTAGGCATGTACAGATCGCTTCTGGGACCCCTAAATATTGAATTTTCGGGTGTTTTGGGCCTTAATTTGAGATATCGACTTTTTGGCACCTAAAATATCGATTTTTAGCATGTTTTTCGCCTATATTTTGAAAATATTCTAGCACTGAGTAGGCATGTACAGATTGCTTCTGGGAAACCAAAATATTGAATTTTCGGGTGTTTAGGGCGAGAATTTGAGATATAAACGGGTACAGAAGATGCATGCACATATCGACTTTTGGGCACCGAAAAGATCGATTTTCAGTATGTTTTTGGCCTGTATTTTGAAAATACTCTAACTCGGAGTAGGCATTTACAGATCGCTTCTGGGACCCGTAAATATCGAATTTTCGGGTGTTTTGGGCCTTAATTTGAGATATCGCCTTTACGCACCTAAAATATCGATTTTTAGCATGTTTTGAGCCTATATTTTGAAAATATTCTAGCACTGAGTATAAATCGCTTCTGGGACCCCAAAATATTGAATTTTCGAGTGTTTTGAGCCTGAATTTGAGATATAAACGAGTACAGAAGATGCATGCACATATCGACTTTTGGGCACCTAAAATATCGATTTTGAGCATGTTTTGAGCCTATATTTTGAAAACATTCTAGCACTGAGTAGGCATGTACAGATCGCTTCTGGGACCCCAAAATATTGAATTTTCGGGTGTTTAGGGCCAGAATTTGAGATATAAAAGGGTACAGAAGATGCATGCACATATCGACTTTTGGGCACATAAAAGATCGATTTTCAGTATGTTTTTGGCCTGTATTTTGAAAATACTCTAACACGGAGTAGGCATGTACAGATTGCTTCTGGTACCCCTAAATATCGAATTTTCGGGGGTTTTGGGCCATAATTTGAGATATCGACTTTTTGGCACCTAAAATATCGATTTTTATCATGTTTTTAGCCTATTTTTTTTCAAAATATTCTAGCACTGAGTAGGCATGTACAGATTGCTTCTGGGACCCCAAAATATTGAATTTTCGGGTGTTTAGGGCCAGAATTTGAGATATAAACGAATACAGAAGATGCATGCACATATCGACTTTTGGGCACCTAAAATATCGATTTTGAGCATGTTTTGAGCCTATATTTTGAAAACATTCTAGCACTGAGTAGGCATGTACAGATCGCTTCTGGGACCCCAAAATATCGAATTTTCGGGTGTTTAGGGCCAGAATTTGAGATATAAACGGGTACAGAAGATGCATGCACATATCGACTTTTGGGCACCTAAAAGATCGATTTTCAGTATGTTTTTGGCCTGTATTTTGAAAATACTCTAACACGGAGTAGGCATGTACAGATCCCTTCTGGGACCCCTAAATATCGAATTTTCGGGTGTTTTGGGACTGAATTTGAGATATCGCCTTTATGCACCAAAAATATCGATTTTTAGCATGTTTTGAGCCTATATTTTGGAAATATTCTAGCACTGAGTAGGCATGTACAGATTGCTTCTGGGACCCCAAAATATTGAATTTTCGGGTGTTTTGAGCCTGAATTTGAGATATAAACGGGTACAGAAGATACATGCACATATTGACTTTGGGCATCTAAAATATCGATTTTCAGCATGTTTTGGGCCTGTATTTTGAAAATACTCTAACACGGAGTAGGCATGTACATATCGCTTCTGGGACCCCAAAATATCGAATTTTCGGGTGTTTTGGGCCTGAATTTGAGATATAAACGGGTACTGAAGGTGCATGCACATATCGACTTTTAGGCACCTAAAACATCGATTTTGAGCATGTTTTGGGCCTGTATTTTGAAAGTACTCTAACACGGAGTAGGCATGTACAGACCGCTTATGGGACCCCTAAATATCGAATTTTCGGATGTTTTGGGACTGAATTTGAGATATCGACTTTTTGGCACCTAAAATATCGATTTTTAGCATGTTTTTAGCCTATATTTTGAAAATATTCTAGCACTGAGTAGGCATGTACAGATTGCTTCAGGGAAACCAAAATATTGAATTTTCGGGTGTTTAGGGCCAGAATTTGAGATATAAATGGGTACAGAAGATGAATGCACATATCGACTTTTGGGCACCTAAAATATCGATTTTGAGCATGTTTTGAGCCTATATTTTGAAAACATTCTAGCACTGAGTAAGCATGTACAGATCGCTTCTGGGACCCAAAAATATCGAATTTTCGGGTGTTTAGGGCCAGAATTTGAGATATAAACGGGTACAGAAGATGCAAGCACATATCGACTTTTGGGCACCGAAAAGATCGATTTTCAGTATGTTTTTGGCCTGTATTTTGAAAATACTCTAACACGGAGTAGGCATGTACAGATCGCTTCTGGGACCCGTAAATATCGAATTTTCGGGTGTTTTGGGCCTTAATTTGAGATATCGCCTTTACGCACCTAAAATATCGATTTTTAGCATGTTTTGGGCCTGTATTTTGAAAGTACTCTAACACGGAGTAGGCATGTACAGATCGCTTCTGGGACCCCTAAATATCGAATTTTCGGATGTTTTGGGACTGAATTTGAGATATCGACTTTTTAAAACCTAAAATATCGATTTTTAGCATGTTTTTTGCCTATATTTTGAAAATGTTCTAGCACTGAGTACAGATCGCTTCTGGGACCCCAAAATATTGAATTTTCGGGTGTTTTGAGCCTGAATTTGAGATATAAACGAGTACAGAAGATGCATGCACATATCGACTTTTGGGCACATAAAATATCGATTTTGAGCATGTTTTGAGCCTATATTTTGAAAACATTCTAGCACTGAGTAGGCATGTACAGATCGCTTCTGGGACCCCAAAATATCGAATTTTCGGGTGTTTAGGGCCAGAATTTGAGATATAAACGGGTACAGAAGATGCATGCACATATCGACTTTTGGGCACCGAAAAGATCGATTTTCAGTATGTTTTTGGCCTGTATTTTGAAAATACTCTAACACGGAGTAGGCATGTACAGATCGCTTCTGGTACCCGTAAATATCGAATTTTCGGGTGTTTTGGGCCTTAATTTGAGATATCGCGTTTACGCACCTAAAATATCGATTTTTAGCATGTTTTGAGCCTATATTTTGAAAATATTCTAGCACTGAGTATAAATTGCTTCTGGGACCCCAAAATATTGAATTTTCGAGTGTTTTGAGCCTGAATTTGAGATATAAACGAGTACAGAAGATGCATGCACATATCGACTTTTGGGCACCTAAAATATCGATTTTGAGCATGTTTTGAGCCTATATTTTGAAAACATTCTAGCACTGAGTAGGCATGTACAGATCGCTTCTGGGACCCCAAAATATTGAATTTTCGGGTGTTTAGGGCCAGAATTTGAGATATAAAAGGGTACAGAAGATGCATGCACATATCGACTTTTGGGCACATAAAAGATCGATTTTCAGTATGTTTTTGGCCTGTATTTTGAAAATACTCTAACACGGAGTAGGCATGTACAGATTGCTTCTGGGACCCCTAAATATCGAATTTTCGGGGGTTTTGGGCCATAATTTGAGATATCGACTTTTTGGCACCTAAAATATCGATTTTTATCATGTTTTTAGCCTATATTTTTTCAAAATATTCTAGCACTGAGTAGGCATGTACAGATTACTTCTGGGACCCCAAAATATTGAATTTTCGGGTGTTTAGGGCCAAAATTTGAGATATAAACGGGTACAGAAGATGCATGCACATATCGACTTTTCGGCACCTAAAATATCGATTTTGAGCATGTTTTAAACATATATTTTGAAAACATTCTAGCACTGAGTAGGCATGTACAGATCGCTTCTGGGACCCCAAAATATCGAATTTTCGGGTGTTTAGGGCCAGAATTTGAGATATAAGCGGGTACAGAAGATGCATGCACATATCGACTTTTGGGCACCTAAAAGATCGATTTTCAGTATGTTTTTGGCCTGTATTTTGAAAATACTCTAACACGGAGTAGGCATGTACAGATCCCATCTGGGACCCCTAAATATCGAATTTTCGGGTGTTTTGGGACTGAATTTGAGATATAGCCTTTATGCACCTAAAATATCGATTTTTAGCATGTTTTGAGCCTATATTTTGAAAATATTCTAGCACTGAGTAGGCATGTAAAGATTGCTTCTGGGACCCCAAAATATTGAATTTTCGGGTGTTTTGAGCCTGAATTTGAGATATAAACGGGTACAGAAGATACATGCACATATTGACTTTGGGCATCTAAAATATCGATTTTCAGCATGTTTTGGGCCTGTATTTTGAAAATACTTTAACACGGAGTAGGCATGTACACATCGCTTCTGGGACCCCAAAATATCGAATTTTCGGGGGTTTTAGGCCTGAATTTGAGATATCTCCTTTACGCACCTAAAATATCGATTTTTAGCATGTTTTGAGCCTATATTTTGAAAATATTCTAGCACTGTGTAGGCATGTACAGATCGCTTCTGGGACCCCTAAATATCGAATTTTCGAGTGTTTTGGGCCTTAATTTGAGATATCGACTTTTTGGAACAATATATATCGATTTTTAGCATGTTTTTCGCCTATATTTTGAAAAAAATTCTAGCACTGAGTAGGCATGTACAGATTGCTTCTGGGACCCCAAAATATCGAATTATTGGGTGTTTTGAGCCTGAATTTGAGATATAAACGGGTACTGAAGGTGCATGCACATATCGACTTTAGGCACCTAAAACATCGATTTTGAGCATGTTTTGGGCCTGTATTTTGAAAGTACTCTAACACGGAGTAGGCATGTACAGATCGCTTCTGGGACCCCTAAATATCGAATTTTCGGATGTTTTGGGACTGAATTTGAGATATCGACTTTTTGGCACCTAAAATATCGATTTTTAGCATGTTTTTAGCCTATATTTTGAAAATATTCTAGCACTGAGTAGGCATGTACAGATTGCTTCAGGGAAACCAAAATATTGAATTTTCGGGTGTTTAGGGCCAGAATTTGAGATATAAATGGGTACAGAAGATGCATGCACATATCGACTTTTGGGCACCTAAAATATCGATTTTGAGCATGTTTTTGAGCCTATATTTTGAAAACATTCTAGCACTGAGTAAGCATGTACAGATCGCTTCTGGGACCCAAAAATATCGAATTTTCGGGTGTTTAGGGCCAGAATTTGAGATATAAACGGGTACAGAAGATGCAAGCACATATCGACTTTTGGGCACCGAAAAGATCGATTTTCAGTATGTTTTTGGCCTGTATTTTGAAAATACTCTAACACGGAGTAGGCATGTACAGTTGCGGAAGGGAGTTTCTTTATCACCCAGGGCTCCTCTATACCCTACCCCACAAGGAGGTGACGCAGGTGTAGAGAGTTGAACATATAACGACGGATATGATTGGTCGATAAGTTGCTAGGAAAGTTTAGTGATAATATAGTCTTATTATATCTAAACAAGAGAGCATTGTGGTGAACTAAATATATTATGTTTATTTGCCATATATACAGTATATGAAGAACAGTAGCATACATTGTTAATGAGGAACTGAATTATAATGCATACTGGAATAACTCGTATTTTATTCTCAGTTGTGATTGTCATACATCAGCCAACTGATGGTGATGGGAGGGGATCTGCCTGGCATTGCTTCACGGGCTCACGGCTCGTGCTGTGATTCGTTTTAAGGCTTCAAATATTCATTTCTACCTTAGTAATAGGGATAGGTTATATGCTTTTTATATAATTATAGACAAATTTATAACTATTTACATTTACAGATAGTGAAGTAGTGTTATCGTTTGTTGTTAATTTTGTCATCTGTTTTCTTATTTATTTTCAGTACGAACTGTTAAAATTTATTTTGATAGAGCCTAGTGAGATGAAGAACGTTGAGTTAAAATAAGCATTTGCTTGACAAAATGGTAAGAACAACACTCTATGACGAGGAGCCTTTATTGACGACGTTTCGCTATTGCTTCTTCAGGTCAAAGACACATCCATATAACATACAGTACTGTGTAACTTATGGTTCATTTTTATTTGTATGTGACTGTATTATGTTTTATTCCACTTCCGCCGTTACCATTCCATGCATTTTTACCAAACTATATTTGTTTTCTAGACAGAGGGTAATAGATGTTATTCAAAATATTCCATATAAATGTTAGCTAACACTGGGGAAAGTGGGTTTCCCATCGCCATACCAAATTTTTTACCATAATATTTTCCATCGAAAACAAAACAGGAGTTTTCTACACATAAGCTGATGAGTTTAACAATGTTGGCACTGGGGATACCTTGTATTTCTTCATCCAGTACATCTGGCAGGAATATTTTGAAAAACATCTATTACCCTCTGTCAAGAAAACAAATATAGTTTGGTTAAGATACGTAGATGATATCATGTGTTTCTGGCCCAACTCTCTACCCATAGAAGACTTTCTAACCAAACTGAATTCTCTAGTCCCATCCATCAAATTCACACATGAAATTGAGGTAGACAACAAAATTCCCTTCCTTGATGTGGAAATCATAAGAGAAAATGGAGCTTTCAAGACTAAAGTTTACAGGAAACCAAATAACATACTATCATATGTACATTTCTACTCACACCACCATGTAAATGTTAAGAAGTCAGTATTCATATCCATGTACTTGAGAGCATACAGAATCTCAGACCCTGAATTTCTGGAAGAAGAATTTAGCAAAATTATGACAATAGGGGAAAATCTAAAATATCCAACAAATGTTCTTAATCTATGTCACAACATTGCAAGGAAACGCTTCCTTGAAGGTAAAGTTAAAAAAACAGATGATCAAAACAACCAGAAAATCATAGTCCTACCATTTCATGAAAACTTTTTAGAAGTTGTACCTCTCCTCAAGAAACTCGATGTTCAAGTAGTTTTTAAATACGACAACACAGTTAAAAAAACACTCATAAAGAACAGCCCTGCGAGTAACTCAGGTGTTGTATACAAGATTCCATGCAACATATGTAATAAATTCTATATAGGACAGACAGGGAAAGACTTAGATAAAAGGATAACACAACACAAGTATAGTGTTAGGACAGCTCAGCCAAGTAGTGGTTTATTCCAACACAAAGCCACTTATGACCATCACATTAACTGGGGAGGTGCCAAAGTTCTAGCTAAATCGTCAAACCTTCTTGAAAGAAATGTAATTGAGTCATGTCTAATCTCAGGCACATATAAAGATAATGTTAATATGAGTTATGGCCATTTCAAATGTGATAAATTATTAACCGAATTGGTGATGAAACAGTTTCCACCAGACTAGGAATAAGGGTCAGGTGAGGTGAGGTGAGGTGGGTATCAGACCCTTTGTCCAAGTGTAGCTCCTCCCATTTTCCCACTGTATATATATACTCCATCTCATGTCTCTGTATCATTCTGTCTGAAGATGTAATATACGAAAGAACTTACTGTTCTGCCTTTGTTTTCTCCTGTGGTTACTCTGCAATTATATCTCACGGTGAAGTGAGCTTCCTGCATACATATATATATATATATATATATATATATATATATATATATATATATATATATATATATATATATATATATATATATATATATATATATATATATATATATATATATATATATATATATATATATATATATATATATATATATATATGCGTATTTAAATGTTTACTTTATTTCCTCACAACCCAAGAACTGCAATGTAGGGTGTGGAGAGTGTTGCCGCTCATGATGCTTTTAACGTATATATTTTTATTAAGAAAACGTATATTTTTAATTATTTTCTTTCAATTATATTATAGACATAAACGTTACTTTCCTTACCTAACCAAGAACTAAGGTATAATTCGATAAAAGAGACAACATGGTATTATATAAGCAACATTTCTTTATTGTCACACAAAGACCTTATTTTATTATTTTTTTATACCTCAACCTCGGGATTGAAGGTCGTGGCCTAAGACTGAGGCCCCGAGATTATCGAGTAACGCTTCGAGGTGTTGGTTGCTTCACATGTTTGTTTATACGTCACTTAATTAATATATTATGCTTTATATATTTCTTTTTATTTGGTATACCAAAATATTTACTTCGAAATTGTATTGTTATGTGTTATTATCTGTGTGCCTTTTACATTATATCACAGAAGATATGAATCCCTAGTTTAGGGAACATTGCAACACACTACACAAGGAACTACACGGCCTGACCCCACCAGAAACTTGGTTTAACTTTTCTCAGCTTATATGTGTAAATATGTATATGTATATGTATGTATATATATATATATATATATATATATATATATATATATATATATATATATATATATATATATATATATATATATATATATATATATATATATATATATATATATATATATATATATATATATATATGTGTGTGTGTGAGTGTGTGTAACTCTCTGTTTTAATATTGTAGAAAACCTCATAACAAGTCCTCTCCATTCATCACAAACGAAATTTTCTACCATCATAATAATCATCTCTCTCTCTCTCTCTCTCTCTCTCTCTCTCTGTTTGTCATTCTCTCCCTCTCTCTCTCTCTGTCCATCTGTTTGCCTTTATCTCCCTCTCTCTCTGTCCATCTGTTTGTATGTTTCGTCCCCTTCATCTCATTCTCCCCCTCCCCCACTTCCACTCGCTCACTCAAACTTTCTCTCTCTCTGAGAATGGAGACCTGCTTAATATGTGGGGCCATCTGTATAAAAATATTTATGTGAATGGGTTTATAGTTATGTAATGCGGTTTATGATTGAGGGTTTACCATGTGACCTGAATGAGAATTCTTAGGAATACTGAATACCAGTATATTTGTTTTATCTTCATTGTTGCCATGTTTCCAATGTAAACATTTTAATTGTCATTACCTTCATTCTGTCATCATTTCTGTTATTATATATAGTTTGTCAGCCTTAACGGCAACCTGGCTATCGCCACCCCTTTTTGCTCTCGCTTCCTCCCTACCTCTCCTCAAGCACCCCCAACACACACCCAGTTCCCTCGCTCACCCCCACCTGCATACTCCCCCCCCCCCCTACCACCTCCGCCTCTACCCTTCCCCATGGAGCCGCATAATTAAGGTTCAGTACTGTATAATGAACAAGAAAAATTCACAATGCCGTGAATGCAGAAGTCTAGTGAAAAACCCACATTTATTTGTAATTTATTGATAAAGTTATACGACTTTTCGGTTACATCACGTAGCCCTCTTCAAGGCCAAGATATATACCAGGTCAGGACAATAACCCCCCCACTACAGGTATCAATTTCAGGGGGAGGAGCTTACTGCCATTTGCATCTCGTCACTGGCCATCCAAAGAACACGAGAGATTGAAGGAGACATTGGAAGGCGAACAAAAAGATTTGCCAAGAAGTCTGTTGAGAACTTGAGAGAATTATATTTTATATTTGGAGAGAGAGAGAGAGAGGCTTTAGAAGAAAGTGACACATAAACATTATATAAACAATTCATACAGACACACTATAACAATATAAGTCATATGCGTATTAACAAATGTCTGTTAATAATAATACTATTAATAATAAAAGTAAGAATAGTAATAAAAGAGAATCAAACAGGCAGAATGACACGAGAGAGAGAGAGAGAGAGAGAGAGAGAGAGAGAGAGAGACTGTGTGTGGGGGTGTGCAGAGAGAGAGTATATATATATATATATATATATATATATAGAGAGAGAGAGAGAGAGAGAGACTATGTGTGTGTGGGTGTGCAGAGAGAGAGAGAGTGAATGTGTATGTGGGTGTGCGTGTAGAGAGAAGAAAGTAAAGGAAAATCTGATAATGACCCCATGGGAACAGAGTCACATGGCATTAATTCCTATTAATGATTTTGAAATACCGCCCTACATCCATTTGAAAACAGAGCGGTAGACCAACACTGATGGACAGCCAAAAGTCGACTGACCGCATAGCCCCTTCTTGACCGTGAGTTTGCCCTTTTGCCGACGTCACAGATTCATTCCCCCCCCCCCAGGTGGGAGGTGAGGAGCGCAAGTGTCCTGACCTGGTATATCTCTTGGCCTTGGGATATCTCTTGGCCTTGGCCCTCTTCAGGTATGAGTGAGGACAGGTAGTGTAAACGAATATATATGTATACCGCTCATAGAGGGGGAGAGGGGTAGGGGGGAGAGGCGGAAGGGTCACATGATAGGCGGGAGGAGGGGGGAGGGGGAAAGAGAAGTTGGGAGGGGTAAAGAGAGTAGGGGTGGGTGAATTCACGCAGGAGGAAGGAAACGGAGCTAGAATGAGGGGGGGGGGAGAGGTGGAGAGGACGAGCTGATAATGGGAAAAGAAAGAACATCGGGGCAAATAAAAAAAAATGCATGGAATGGTAACGGCGGAAGTGGAATAAAGCAGAATACAGTCACATACAAATAAAAATAGAACTATAAGTTACACAGTACTGTATGTTATATGGATGTGCCTTTGACCTGAAGAAGCAATAGCGAAACGTCGTCAATAAAGGCTCCTCGTTATAGAGTGTTGTTCTTACCATTTTGTCAAGCAAATGCTTATTTTAACTCAACGTTCTTCATCTCACTAGGCTCTATCAAAGTAAATTTTAACAGTTCGTACTGAAAATAAATAAGAAAACAGATGACAAAATTAACAACAAATGATAACACTACTTCACTATCTGTAAATGTAATTCGTTATAAATTTGTCTATAATTATATAAAAAGCATATAACCTATCCCTATGGTAGAAATGAATATTTGAAGCCTTAAAACGAATCACAGCACGAGTCGTGAGCCCGTGAAGCAATGCCAGGCAGATCCCCTCCCATCACCATCAGTAGGCTGATGTATGACAACCACAACTGAGAATAAAATACGAGTTATTCCAGTATGCATTATAATTCAGTTCCTCATTAACAATGTATGCTACTGTTCTTCATGTACTCTATATATGGCAAATAAACATAATATCTTTAGTTCACCACAATGCTCTCTTGTTTAGATATAATAAGACTATATGATCACTAAACTTTCCTAGCAACTTATCGACCAATCATATCCGTCGTTATATGTTCAACTCTCTACACCTGCGTCACCTCCTTGTGGGGTAGGGTATAGAGGAGCCCAGGGTGATAAAGAAACTCCCTTCCGCAACTGTACATATCGCTTCTGGGACCCGTAAATATCGAATTTTCGGGTGTTTTGGGCCTTAATTTGAGATATCGCCTTTACGCACCTAAAATATCGATTTTTAGCATGTTTTGGGCCTGTATTTTGAAATACTCTAACACGGAGTAGGCATGTACAGATCGCTTCTGGGACCCCTAAATATCGAATTTTCGGATGTTTTGGGACTGAATTTGAGATATCGACTTTTTAAAACCTAAAATATCGATTTTTAGCATGTTTTTTGCCTATATTTTGAAAATGTTCTAGCACTGAGTACAGATCGCTTCAGGGACCCCAAAATATTGAATTTTCGGGTGTTTTGAGCCTGAATTTGAGATATAAACGAGTACAGAAGATGCATGCACATATCGACTTTTGGGCACCTAAAATATCGATTTTGAGCATGTTTTGAGCCTATATTTTGAAAACATTCTAGCACTGAGTAGGCATGTACAGATCGCTTCTGGGACCCCAAAATATCGATTTTTCGGGTGTTTAGGGCCAGAATTTGACATATAAACGGGTACAGAAGATGCATGCACATATCGACTTTTGTGCAACTAAAAGATCGATTTTCAGTACGTTTTTGGCCTGTATTTTGAAAATACTCTAACACGGAGTAGGCATGTACAGATCCCTTCTGGGACCCCTAAATATCGAATTTTCGGGTGTTTTGGGACTGAATTTGAGATATCGACTTTTTGGCACCTAAAATATCGATTTTTTGCATGTTTTGAGCCTATATTTTGAAAATATTCTAGCACTGAGTAGGCCGCTTCTGGGACCCCAAAATACCGAATTTTCGGGTGTTTTGAGCTTGAATTTGAGATATAAACGACTACAGAAGATGCATGCACATATCGACTTTTGGGCACCTAAAATATCGATTTTGAGCATGTTTTGAGCCTATATTTTGAAAACATTCTAGCACTGAGTAGGCATGTACAGATCGCTTCTGGGACCCCAAAATATCGCTTTTTCGGGTGTTTTTTGTTCCAGAATTTGAGATATAAACGAGTACAGAAGATGCATTCACTTATAGACTTTTGGGCACCTAAAAGATCGATTTTCAGTATGTTTTTGGCCTGTATTTTGAAAATACTCTAACACGGAGTAGGCATGTACAGATCCCTTCTGGGACCCCTAAATATCGAATTTTCGGGTGTATTGGGACTGAATTTGAAATATCGACTTTTTGGCATCTAAAATATCGATTTTCAGCATGTTTTGGGCCTGTATTTTGAAAATATTCTAACACTGAGTAGGCATGTACAGATCGCTTCTGGGACCCCAAAATATCGAATTTTCGGGTGTTTTGAGCCTGAATTTGAGATATAAACGGGTACAGAAGATGCATGCACATATCGACTTTTGGGCACCTAAAATATCGATTTTGAGCATGTTTTGAGCCTATATTTTGAAAACATTCTAGCACTGAGTAGGTATGTACAGATCGCTTCTGGGACCCCAAAATATCGAATTTTCGGGTGTTTTGAGCCTGAATTTGAGATATAAACGAGTATAGAAGATGCATACACATATTGACTTAGGGCACCAAAAATATCGATTTTCAGCATGTTTTGGGCCTGAGTTTTGAAAATACTCTAACACGGAGTAGGCATGTACAGATCGCTTCTGGGACCCCAAAATATCGAATTTTCGGGTGTTTATGGCCAGTATTTGAGATATAAACGCGTACAGAAGATGCATGCACATATCGACTTTTGGGCACCTAAAATATCGATTTTCAGTACGTTTTTGGCCTGTATTTTGAAAATACTTTAACACGGAGTAGGCATGTACAGATCGCTTCTGGGACCCCATAATATCGAATTTTCGGGTGTTTTGGGTCTGAATTTGAGATATAAACGAGTACAGAATATGCATGCACATATCGAGTTTTGGGAACCTAAAATATCGATTTTGAGCATGTTTTGAGCCTATATTTTGAAAACATTCTAGCACTGAGTAGGCATGTACAGATCGCTTCTGGGACCTCAAAATATCGAAATTTCGGGTGTTTAGGGCCAGAATTTGAGATATAAAAGGGTACAGAAGATGCATGCACATATCTACTTTTGGGCACCTAAAACATCGATTTTCAGTATGTTTTTGGCCTGTATTTTAAAAATACTCTAACACGGAGTAGGCATGTACAGATCCCTTCTGGGACCCCTAAATATCGAATTTTCGGGTGTTTTGGGCCTTAATTTGTGATATTGACTTTTTGGCACCTAAAATATCGATTTTTAGCATGTTTTTAGCCTATATTTCGATAATATTCTAGCACTGAGTAGGCATGTACAGATTGCTTCTGGGACCCAAAAAATCGAATTTTCGGGTGTTTTTAGCCTGAATTTGAGATATTAACGGGTACTGAAGTTGCATGCACATATCGACTTTTTGGCACCGAAAACATCGATTTTGAGCATGTTTTGGGCCTGTATTTTGAAAATACTCTAGCACGGAGTAGGCATGTACAGATCGCTTCTGGGACCCATAAATATTGAATTTTCGGGTGTTTTGGGCCTTAATGTGAGATATCGACTTTTTGGTACCTAAAATATCGATTTTTAGCATGTTTTTAGCCTATATTTTTTCAAAATATTCTAGCACTGAGTAGGCATGTACAGATTGATTCTGGGACCCCAAAATATTGAATTTTCGGGTGTTTAGGTCCAGAATTTGAGATATAAACGGGTACAGAAGATGCATGCACATATCGACTTTTGGGCGCCCACCTAAAATATCGATTTTGAGCATGTTTTGAGCCTATATTTCGAAAACATTCTAGCACTGAGTAGGCATGTACAGATCGCTTCTGGGACCCCAAAATATTGAATTTTCGGGTGTTTTGAGCCTGAATTTGAGATATAAACGGGTACAGAAGATACATGCACATATTGACTTTAGGCATCTAAAATATCGATTTTCAGCATGTTTTGAGCATGTATTTTGAAAATACTCTAGCACTGAGTAGGCATGTACAGATCGCTTCTGGGACCCCAAAATATCGAATTTTCGGGTGTTTTGAGCATGAATTTGAGATATAAACGGGTACTGAAGATGCATGCACATATCGACTTTTTGGCACCTAAAACATCGATTTTGAGCATGTTTTGGGCCTGTATTTTGTAAATTCTCTAACACGGAGTACGCAAGTACAGATCGCTTCTGGGACCCCTAAATATCGAATTTTCGGGTGTTTTAGGCCTGAATTTGAGATATCGCTTTTACGCACCTAAATTATCGATTTTTAGCATGTTTTTAGCCTATATTTGGAAAATATTCTAGCACTGAGCATGTACAGATTGCTTCTGGGACCCCAAAATATTGTATTTTCGTGTGTTTTGAGCTTGAATTTGAGATATAAACTGGTACAGAAGATTCATGCAGATATTGACTTTGGGCATCTAAAATATCGATTTTCAGCATGTTTTGAGCATGTATTTTGAAAATACTCTAGCACTGAGTAGGCATGTACAGATCGCTTCTGGGACCCCAAAATATCGAATTTTCGGGTGTTTTGAGCCTGAATTTGAGATATAAACGAGTATAGTAGATGCATACACATATTGACTTAGGGCACCAAAAATATCGATTTTGAGCATATTTTGGGCCTGAATTTTGAAAATACTCTAACACGGAGTAGGCAAGTACAGATCGCTTCTGGGACCCCAAAATATCGAATTTTCGGGTGTTTAGGAACAGAATTTGAGATATAAACGCGTACAGAAGATGCATGAACATATCGACTTTTGGGCACCTAAAACATCGATTTTGAGCATGTTTTGGGCCTGTATTTTGTAAATACTCTAACACGGAGTAGGCATGTACAGATCGCTTCTGGGACCCCATAATATCGAATTTTCGGGTGTTTTGGGCCTGAATTTGAGATATCGCCTTTACGCACCTGAAATATCGATTTTTAGCATACTTTGAGCCTATATTTTGAAAATATTCTAGCACTGAGTAGACATGTACAGATCGCTTCTGGGACCCCAAAATATCGAATTTTCGGGTGTTTTGAGCCTGAATTTGAGATATAAACGAGTACAGAATATGCATGCACATATCGACTTTTTGGCACCTAAAATATCGATTTTGAGAATGTTTTTAGCCTATATTTTGAAAACATTCTAGCACTGAGTAGGCATGTACAGATCGCTTCTGGGACCCCAAAATATAGAATTTTCGGGTGTTTATGGCCAGAATTTGAGATATAAACGGGTACAGAAGATGCATGCACATATAGACTTTTGGGCACCTAAAATATCGATTTTGAGCATGTTTTTAGCCTATATTTTGAAAACATTCTAGCACTGAGTAGGCATGTACAGATCGCTTCTAGGACCCCTAAATATCGAATTTTCGGGTGTTTTGGGACTGAATTTGAGATATTGACTTTTTGGCACCTAAAATATCGATTTTTAACATGTTTTTAGCCTATATTTTGAAAATATTCTAGCACTGAGCATGTACAGATTGCTTCTGGGACCCCAAAATATTGAATTTTCGGGTGTTTTGAGCCTGAATTTGAGATATAAACGAGTACAGAAGATACATGCACATATTGACTTTGGGCATCTAAAATATCGATTTTCAGCATGTTTTGGGCATGTATTTTGAAAATACTCTAGCACTGAGTTGGCATGTACAGATCGCTTCTGGGACCCCTAAATATCGAATTTTCGGGTGTTTTGGGACTGAATTTGAGATATCGACTTTTTGGCACCTAAAATATCGATTTTTAGCATGTTTTTAGCCTATATTTTGAAAATATTTTTGCACTATGTAGGCATGTACAGATTGCTTCTGGGACCCAAAAATATCGAATTTTCGGGTGTTTTGAGCCTGAATTTGAGATATAAACGGGTACAGAAGATGCATGCACATATCGACTTTTGGGCACCTAAAATATCGATTTTCAATATGTTTTTGGCATGTATTTTGAAAATACTCTAACGCGGAGTAGGCATGTACAGATTGCTTCTGGGACCCCTAAATATCGAATTTTCGGGTGTTTTGGGACTGAATTTGAGATATCGACTTTTTGGCACCTAAAATATCGATTTTTAGCATGTTTTTAGCCTATATTTTGAAAATATTCTAGCACTGAGTAGGCATGTACAGATCGCTTCTGGGACCCCAAAATATCGAATATTCGGGTGTTTTGAGCCTGAATTTGAGATATAAACGAGTATAGAAGATGCATACACATATTGACTTTGGGCACCAAAAATATCGATTTTCACCATGTTTTGGGCCTTAATTTTGAAAATACTCTAACACGGAGTAGGCATGTACAGATCGCTTCTGGGACCCCAAAATATCGAATTTTCGGGTGTTTTGGGCCTAAATTTGAGATATCGCCTTTACGCACCTAAAATATTGATTTTTAGCATGTTTTGAGCCTATATTTTGAAAATATTCTAGCATTGAGTACAGATCGCTTCTGGGACCCCAAAATATCGAATTTTCGGGTATTTTGAGCTTGAATTTAAGATATAAACGAGTACAGAAGATGCATGCACATATCGACTTTTGGGCACCTAAAATATCGATTTTGAGCATGTTTGGAGCCTATATTTTGAAAACATTCTAGCGTTGAGTAGGCATGTACAGATCGCTTCTGGGACCCCAAAATATTGAATTTTCGTGTGTTTAGGGCCAGAATTTGAGATATAAAGGGTACAGAAGATGCATGCACATATCGACTTTTGGGCACCTAAAATATCGATTTTCAGTATGTTTTTGGCCTGTATTTTGAAAATACTCTAACACGGAGTAGGCATGTACAGATAGCTTTTGGGACCCCTAAATATCGAATTTTCGGGTGTTTTGGGACTGAATTTGAGATATCGACTTTTTGGCACCTAAAATATCGATTTTTATCATGTTTTTTTACTATATTTTGAAAATATTCTAGCACTGAGCATGTACAGATTGCTTCTGGGACCCCAAAATATTGAATTTTCGGGTGTTTTGAGCCTGAATTTGAGATATAAACGGGTTCAGAAAATACATGCATCTAAAATATCGATTTTCATCATGTTTTAGGCCTGTATTTTGAAAATACTCTAGCACTGAGTAGGCATTTAGTAGGTATTTAGGTCCTGAATTTGAGATATAAACGGGTACAGAAGATGCATGCACATATCGACTTTTGGGCACCTAAAAGATCGATTTTCAGTATGTTTTTGGCCTCTATTTTGAAAATACTCTAGCACGGAGTAGGCAAGTACAGATCGCTTCTGGGACCCCTAAATATCGAATTTTCGGGTGTTTTGGGACTGAATTTGAGATATAAACGAGTATAGAAGATGCATACACATATTGACTTTGGGCACCAAAAATATCGATTTTCAGCATGTTTTGGGCCTGAATTTTGAAAATACTCTAACACGGAGTAGGCATGTAGAGATCGCTTCTGGGACCCAAAAATATCGAATTTTCGGGTGTTTAGGGCCAGAATTTGAGATATAAACGGGTACAGAAGAGGCATGCACATATCGACTTTTGGGCACCTAAAAGATCGATTTTGAGCATGTTTTGAGCCTATATTTTGAAAACATTCTAGCACTGAGTAGGTATGTACAGATCGCTTCTGGGACCCCAAAATATCGAATTTTCGGGTGTTTTGAGCCTGAATTTGAGATATAAACGAGTATAGAAGATGCATACACATATTGACTTAGGGCACCAAAAATATCGATTTTCAGCATGTTTTGGGCCTGAGTTTTGAAAATACTCTAACACGGAGTAGGCATGTACAGATCGCTTCTGGGAGCCCAAAATATCGAATTTTCGGGTGTTTATGGCCAGTATTTGAGATATAAACGCGTACAGAAGATGCATGCACATATCGACTTTTGGGCACCTAAAATATCGATTTTCAGTACGTTTTTGGCCTGTATTTTGAAAATACTTTAACACGGAGTAGGCATGTACAGATCGCTTCTGGGACCCCATAATATCGAATTTTCGGGTGTTTTGGGTCTGAATTTGAGATATCGCCTTTACGCACCTAAAATATCGATTTTTAGCATGTTTTGAGCCTATATTTTGAAAATATTCTAGCACTGAGAAGGCATGTACAGATCGCTTCTGGGACCCCAAAATATAGAATTTTTGGGTGTTTTGAGCATGAATTTGAGATATAAACGAGTACAGAATATGCATGCACATATCGAGTTTTGGGCACCTAAAATATCGATTTTGAGCATGTTTTGAGCCTATATTTTTAAAACATTCTAGCACTGAGTAGGCATGTACAGATCGCTTCTGGGACCTCAAAATATCAAAATTTCGGGTGTTTAGGGCCAGAATTTGAGATATAAACGGGTACAGAAGATGCATGCACATATCTACTTTTAGGCACCTAAAACATCGATTTTCAGTATGTTTTTGGCCTGTATTTTAAAAATACTCTAGCACTGAGTAGGCATGTACAGATTGCTTCTGGGACCCAAAAATATCGAATTTTCGGGTGTTTTTAGCCTGAATTTGAGATATTAACGGGTACTGAAGTTGCATGCACATATCGACTTTTTGGCACCGAAAACATCGATTTTGAGCATGTTTTGGGCCTGTATTTTGAAAATACTCTAACACGGAGTAGGCATGTACAGATCGCTTCTGGGACCCATAAATATTGAATTTTCGGGTGTTTTGGGCCTTAATTTGAGATATCGACTTTTTGGAACAATATATATCGATTTTTAGCATGTTTTTCGCCTATATTTTGAAAATATTCTAGCACTGAGTAGGCATGTACAGATTGCTTCTGGGACCCCAAAATATCGAATTTTTGGGTGTTTTGAGCCTGAATTTGAGATATAAACGGGTACTGAAGGTGCATGCACATATCGAATTTAGGCACCTAAAACATCGATTTTGAGCATGTTTTGGGCCTGTATTTTGAAAGTACTCTATCACGGAGTAGGCATGTACAGATCGCTTCTGGGACCCCTAAATATCGAATTTTCGGATGTTTTGAGACTGAATTTGAGATATCGACTTTTTGGCACCTAAAATATCGATTTTTAGCATGTTTTTAGCCTATATTTTGAAAATATTCTAGCACTGAGTAGGCATGTACAGATTGCTTCAGGGAAACCAAAATATTGAATTTTCGGGTGTTTAGGGCCAGAATTTGAGATATAAATGGGTACAGAAGATGCATGCACATATCGACTTTTGGGCACCTAAAATATCGATTTTGAGCATGTTTTTGAGCCTATATTTTGAAAACATTCTAGCACTGAGTAAGCATGTACAGATCGCTTCTGGGACCCAAAAATATCGAATTTTCGGGTGTTTAGGGCCAGAATTTGAGATATAAACGGGTACAGAAGATGCAAGCACATATCGACTTTTGGGCACCGAAAAGATCGATTTTCAGTATGTTTTTGGCCTGTATTTTGAAAATACTCTAACACGGAGTAGGCATGTACAGATCGCTTCTGGGACCCGTAAATATCGAATTTTCGGGTGTTTTGGGCCTTAATTTGAGATATCGCCTTTACGCACCTAAAATATCGATTTTTAGCATGTTTTGGGCCTGTATTTTGAAAGTACTCTAACACGGAGTAGGCATGTACAGATCGCTTCTGGGACCCCTAAATATCGAATTTTCGGATGTTTTGGGACTGAATTTGAGATATCGACTTTTTAAAACCTAAAATATCGATTTTTAGCATGTTTTTAGCCTATATTTTGAAAATGTTCTAGCACTGAGTACAGATCGCTTCTGGGACCCCAAAATATTGAATTTTCGGGTGTTTTGAGCCTGAATTTGAGATATAAACGAGTACAGAAGATGCATGCACATATCGACTTTTGGGCACCTAAAATATCGATTTTGAGCATGTTTTGAGCCTATATTTTGAAAACATTCTAGCACTGAGTAGGCATGTACAGATCGCTTCTGGGACCTCAAAATATCAAAATTTCGGGTGTTTAGGGCCAGAATTTGAGATATAAACGGGTACAGAAGATGCATGCACATATCTACTTTTGGGCACCTAAAACATCGATTTTCAGTATGTTTTTGGCCTGTATTTTAAAAATACTCTAACACGGAGTAGGCATGTACAGATCCCTTCTTGGACCCCTAAATATCGAATTTTCGGGTGTTTTGGGCCTTAATTTGTGATATTGACTTTTTGGCACCTAAAATATCGATTTTTAGCATGTTTTTAGCCTATATTTCGATAATATTCTAGCACTGAGTAGGCATGTACAGATTGCTTCTGGGACCCAAAAATATCGAATTTTCGGGTGTTTTTAGCCTGAATTTGAGATATTAACGGGTACTGAAGTTGCATGCACATATCGACTTTTTGGCACCGAAAACATCGATTTTGAGCATGTTTTGGGCCTGTATTTTGAAAATACTCTAACACGGAGTAGGCATGTACAGATCGCTTCTGGGACCCCTAAATATCGAATTTTCGGATGTTTTGGGACTGAATTTGAGATATCGACTTTTTGGCACCTAAAATATCGATTTTTAGCATGTTTTTAGCCTATATTTTGAAAATATTCTAGCACTGAGTAGGCATGTACAGATTGCTTCAGGGAAACCAAAATATTGAATTTTCGGGTGTTTAGGGCCAGAATTTGAGATATAAATGGGTACAGAAGATGCATGCACATATCGACTTTTGGGCACCTAAAATATCGATTTTGAGCATGTTTTTGAGCCTATATTTTGAAAACATTCTAGCACTGAGTAAGCATGTACAGATCGCTTCTGGGACCCAAAAATATCGAATTTTCGGGTGTTTAGGGCCAGAATTTGAGATATAAACGGGTACAGAAGATGCAAGCACATATCGACTTTTGGGCACCGAAAAGATCGATTATCAGTATGTTTTTGGCCTGTATTTTGAAAATACTCTAACACGGAGTAGGCATGTACAGATCGCTTCTGGGACCCGTAAATATCGAATTTTCGGGTGTTTTGGGCCTTAATTTGAGATATCGCCTTTACGCACCTAAAATATCGATTTTTAGCATGTTTTGGGCCTGTATTTTGAAAGTACTCTAACACGGAGTAGGCATGTACAGATCGCTTCTGGGACCCCAAAATATCGATTTTTCGGGTGTTTAGGGCCAGAATTTGACATATAAACGGGTACAGAAGATGCATGCACATATCGACTTTTGTGCAACTAAAAGATCGATTTTCAGTACGTTTTTGGCCTGTATTTTGAAAATACTCTAACACGGAGTAGGCATGTACAGATCCCTTCTGGGACCCCTAAATATCGAATTTTCGGGTGTTTTGGGACTGAATTTGAGATATCGACTTTTTGGCACCTAAAATATCGATTTTTTGCATGTTTTGAGCCTATATTTTGAAAATATTCTAGCACTGAGTAGGCATGTGCAGACTGCTTCTGGGACCCCAAAATATTGAATTTTCGGGTGTTTTGAGCCTGAATTTGAGATATAAACGGGTACTGAACATGCATGTACATATCGACTTTTGGGCACCTAAAACATCGATTTTGAGCATGTTTTGGGCCTGAATTTTGAAAATACTCTAACTCGGATTACGCATGTACATATCGCTTCTGGGACCCCTAAATATCGAATTTTCCGGTATTTTGGGCCTGAATTTGAGATATCGCCTTTACGCACCTAAAATATCGATTTTTAGCATGTTTTGAGCCTATATTTTGAAAATATTCTCGCACTGAGTAGGCATGTACAGATCGCTTCTGGGACCCCAAAATATCGAATTTTCGGGTGTTTTGAGCTTGAATTTGAGATATAAACGACTACAGAAGATGCATGCACATATCGACTTTTGGGCACCTAAAATATCGATTTTGAGCATGTTTTGAGCCTATATTTTGAAAACATTCTAGCACTGAGTAGGCATGTACAGATCGCTTCTGGGACCCCAAAATATCGCTTTTTCGGGTGTTTTTTGTTCCAGAATTTGAGATATAAACGAGTACAGAAGATGCATTCACTTATAGACTTTTGGGCACCTAAAAGATCGATTTTCAGTATGTTTTTGGCCTGTATTTTGAAAATACTCTAACACGGAGTAGGCATGTACAGATCCCTTCTGGGACCCCTAAATATCGAATTTTCGGGTGTATTGGGACTGAATTTGAAATATCGACTTTTTGGCATCTAAAATATCGATTTTCAGCATGTTTTGGGCCTGTATTTTGAAAATACTCTAACACTGAGTAGGCATGTACAGATCGCTTCTGGGACCCCAAAATATCGAATTTTCGGGTGTTTTCAGCCTGAATTTGAGATATAAACGGGTACAGAAGATGCATGCACATATCGACTTTTGGGCACCTAAAATATCGATTTTGAGCATGTTTTGAGCCTATATTTTGAAAACATTCTAGCACTGAGTAGGCATGTACAGATCGCTTCTGGGACCCCAAAATATCGAATTTTCGGGTGTTTATGTCCAGTATTTGAGATATAAACGCGTACAGAAGATGCATGCACATATCGACTTTTGGGCACCTAAAATATCGATTTTCAGTACGTTTTTGGCCTGTATTTTGAAAATACTTTAACACGGAGTAGGCATGTACAGATCGCTTCTGGGACCCCATAATATCGAATTTTCGGGTGTTTTGGGTCTGAATTTGAGATATCGCCTTTACGCACCTAAAATATCGATTTTTAGCATGTTTTGAGCCTATATTTTGAAAATATTCTAGCACTGAGAAGGCATGTACAGATCGCTTCTGGGACCCCAAAATATCGAATTTTTGGGTGTTTTGAGCATGAATTTGAGATATAAACGAGTACAGAATATGCATGCACATATCGAGTTTTGGGCACCTAAAATATAGATTTTGAGCATGTTTTGAGCCTATATTTTGAAAACATTCTAGCACTGAGTAGGCATGTACAGATCGCTTCTGGGACCTCAAAATATCGAAATTTCGGGTCTTTAGGGCCAGAATTTGAGATATAAACGGGTACAGAAGATGCATGCACATATCTACTTTTGGGCACCTAAAACATCGATTTTCAGTATGTTTTTGGCCTGTATTTTAAAAATACTCTAACACGGAGTAGGCATGTACAGATCCCTTCTGGGACCCCTAAATATCGAATTTTCGGGTGTTTTGGGACTTAATTAAAGATATTGACTTTTTGGCACCTACAATATCGATTTTTAGCATGTTTTTAGCCTATATTTCGATAATATTCTAGCACTGAGTAGGCATGTACAGATTGCTTCTGGGACCCAAAAATATCGAATTTTCGGGTGTTTTTAGCCTGAATTTGAGATATTAACGGGTACTGAAGTTGCATGCACATATCGACTTTTTGGCACCGAAAACATCGATTTTGAGCATGTTTTGGGCCTGTATTTTGAAAATACTCTAACACGGAGTAGGCATGTACAGATCGCTTCTGGGACCCATAAATATTGAATTTTCGGGTGTTTTGGGCCTTAATTTGAGATATCGACTTTTTGGTACCTAAAATATCGATTTTTAGCATGTTTTTAGCCTATATTTTTTCAAAATATTCTAGCACTGAGTAGGCATGTACAGATTGATTCTGGGACCCCAAAATAATGAATTTTCGGGTGTTTAGGGCCAGAATTTGAGATATAAACGGGTACAGAAGATGCATGCACATATCGACTTTTGGGCGCCCACCTAAAATATCGATTTTGAGCATGTTTTGAGCCTATATTTTGAAAACATTCTAGCACTGAGTAGGCATGTACAGATCGCTTCTGGGACCCCAAAATATTGAATTTTCGGGTGTTTTGAGCCTGAATTTGAGATATAAACGGGAACAGAAGATACATTCACATATTGACTTTAGGCATCTAAAATATCGATTTTTAGCATGTTTTGAGCATGTATTTTGAAAATACTCTAGCACTGAGTAGGCATATACAGATCGCTTCTGGGACCCCAAAATATCGAATTTTCGGGTGTTTTGAGCCTGAATTTGAGATATAAACGGGTACTGAAGATGCATGCACATATCAACTTTTTGGCACCTAAAACATCGATTTTGAGCATGTTTTGGGCCTGTATTTTGTAAATTCTCTAACACGGAGTACGCAAGTACAGATCGCTTCTGGGACCCCTAAATATCGAATTTTCGGGTGTTTTAGGCCTGAATTTGAGATATCGCTTTTACGCACCTAAATTATCGATTTTTAGCATGTTTTTAGCCTATATTTGGAAAATATTCTAGCACTGAGCATGTACAGATTGCTTCTGGGACCCCAAAATATTGTATTTTCGTGTGTTTTGAGCTTGAATTTGAGATATAAACTGGTACAGAAGATTCATGCACATATTGACTTTGGGCATCTAAAATATCGATTTTCAGCATGTTTTGAGCATGTATTTTGAAAATACTCTAGCACTGAGTAGGCATGTACAGATCGCTTCTGGGACCCCAAAATATCGAATTTTCGGGTGTTTTGAGCCTGAATTTGAGATATAAACGAGTATAGTAGATGCATACACATATTGACTTAGGGCACCAAAAATATCGATTTTGAGCATATTTTGGGCCTGAATTTTGAAAATACTCTAACACGGAGTAGGCAAGTACAGATCGCTTCTGGGACCCCAAAATATCGAATTTTCAGGTGTTTAGGAACAGAATTTGAGATATAAACGCGTACAGAAGATGCATGAACATATCGACTTTTGGGCACCTAAAACATCGATTTTGAGCATGTTTTGGGCCTGTATATTGTAAATACTCTAACACGGAGTAGGCATGTACAGATCGCTTCTGGGACCCCATAATATCGAATTTTCGGGTGTTTTGGGCCTGAATTTGAGATATCGCCTTTACGCACCTAAAATATCGATTTTTAGCATACTTTGAGCCTATATTTTGAAAATATTCTAGCACTGAGTAGGCATGTACAGATCGCTTCTGGGACCCCAAAATATCGAATTTTCGGGTGTTTTGAGCCTGAATTTGAGATATAAACGAGTACAGAATATGCATGCACATATCGACTTTTGGGCACCTAAAATATCGATTTTGAGAATGTTTTTAGCCTATATTTTGAAAACATTCTAGCACTGAGTAGGCATGTACAGATCGCTTCTGGGACCCCAAAATATAGAATTTTCTTGTGTTTAGGGCCAGAATTTGAGATATAAACGGGTACTGAAGATGCATGCACATATCGACTTTTGGGCACCTAAAATATCGATTTTGAGCATGTTTTTAGCCTATATTTTGAAAACATTCTAGCACTGAGTAGGCATGTACAGATCGCTTCTAGGACCCCTAAATATCGAATTTTCGGGTGTCTTGGGACTGAATTTGAGATATTGACTTTTTGGCACCTAAAATATCGATTTTTAGCATGTTTTTAGCCTATATTTTGAAAATATTCTAGCACTGAGCATGTACAGATTGCTTCTGGGACCCCAAAATATTGAATTTTCGGGTGTTTTGAGCCTGAATTTGAGATATAAACGAGTACAGAAGATACATGCACATATTGACTTTGGGCATCTAAAATATCGATTTTCAGCATGTTTTGGGCATGTATTTGTAAAATACTCTAGCACTGAGTTGGCATGTACAGATCGCTTCTGGGACCCCAAAATATCGAATTTTCGGGTGTTTAGGGCCAGAATTTGAGATATAAACGGATAGAGAAGATACATACACATATCGACTTTTGGGCACCTAAAAGATCGATTTTCAGTATGTTTTTGGCATGTATTTTGAAAATACTCTAACACGGAGTAGGCATGTACAGATCGCTTCTGGGACCCCTAAATATCGAATTTTCGGGTGTTTTGGGACTGAATTTGAGATATCGACTTTTTGGCACCTAAAATATCGATTTTTAGCATGTTTTTAGACTATATTTTGAAAATATTCTAGCACTGAGTAGGCATGTACAGATCGCTTCTGGGACCCCAAAATATCGAATATTCGGGTGTTTTGAGCCTGAATTTGAGATATAAACGAGTATAGAAGATGCATACACATATTGACTTTGGGCACCAAAAATATCGATTTTCACCATGTTTTGGGCCTTAATTTTGAAAATACTCTAACACGGAGTAGGCATGTACAGATCGCTTCTGGGACCCCAAAATATCGAATTTTCGGGTGTTTAGGGCCAGAATTTGAGATATAAACGGGTACAGAAGATGCATGCACATATCGACTTTTGGGCACCTAAAAGATCGATTTTAAGTATGTTTCTGGCCTGTATTTTGAAAATACTCTAACACGGAGTAGGCATGTACAGATCCCTTCTGGGACCCCTAAATATCGAATTTTCGGGTGTTTTGGGACTGAATTTGAGATATCGACTTTTTGGCACCTAAAATATCGATTTTTAGCATGTTTTTAGCCTATATTTTGAAAATATTCTAGCACTGAGTAGGCATGTACAGATTGCTTCTGGGACCCAAAAATATCGAATTTTCGGGTGTTTTGAGCCTGAATTTGAGATATAAACGGGTACCGAAGATGCATGCACATATCGACTTTTGGGCACCTAAAATATCGATTTTGAGCATGTTTTGGGCCTATATTTTGAAAACATTCTAGCACTGAGTAGGCATGTACATCTCGCTTCTGGGACCCCAAAATATCGAATTTTCGGGTGTTTTGAGCCTGAATTTGAGATATAAACGAGTATAGAAGATGCATACACATATTGACTTAGGGCACCAAAAATATCGATTTTCAGCATGTTTTGGGCCTGAATTTTGAAAATACTCTAAAACGGAGTAGGCATGTACAAATCGCTTCTGGGACCCCACAATATCGAATTTTCGGGTGTTTAGGGCCAGAATTTGAGATATAAACGGGTACAGAAAATGCATGCACATATCGACTTTTGGGCACGTAAAAGATCGATTTTCAGTATGTTTTTGGCCTGTATTTTGAAAATACTTTAACACGGAGTAGGCATGTACAGATCGCTTCTGGGACCCCAAAATATCGAATTTTCGGGTGTTTAGGGCCAGAATTTGAGATATAAACGGATAGAGAAGATGCATACACATATCGACTTTTGGGCACCTAAAAGATCGATTTTCAGTATGTTTTTGGCATGTATTTTGAAAATACTCTAACACGGAGTAGGCATGTACAGATCGCTTCTGGGACCCCTAAATATCGAATTTTCGGGTGTTTTGGGACTGAATTTGAGATATCGACTTTTTGGCACCTAAAATATCGATTTTTAGCATGTTTTTAGCCTATATTTTGAAAATATTTTTGCACTATGTAGGCATGTACAGATTGCTTCTGGGACCCAAAAATATCGAATTTTCGGGTGTTTTGAGCCTGAATTTGAGATATAAACGGGTACAGAAGATGCATGCACATATCGACTTTTGGGCACCTAAAATATCGATTTTCAATATGTTTTTGGCCTGTATTTTGAAAATACTCTAACGCGGAGTAGGCATGTACAGATTGCTTCTGGGACCCCTAAATATCGAATTTTCGGGTGTTTTGGGACTGAATTTGAGATATCGACTTTTTGGCACCTAAAATATCGATTTTTAGCATGTTTTTAGCCTATATTTTGAAAATATTCTAGCACTGAGTAGGCATGTACAGATCGCTTTCGGGACCCCAAAATATCGAATATTCGGGTGTTTTGAGCCTGAATTTGAGATATAAACGAGTATAGAAGATGCATACACATATTGACTTTGGGCACCAAAAATATCGATTTTCACCATGTTTTGGGCCTTAATTTTGAAAATACTCTAACACGGAGTAGGCATGTACAGATCGCTTCTGGGACCCCAAAATATCGAATTTTCGGGTGTTTTGGGCCTAAATTTGAGATATCGCCTTTACGCACCTAAAATATTGATTTTTAGCATGTTTTGAGCCTATATTTTGAAAATATTCTAGCATTGAGTACAGATCGCTTCTGGGACCCCAAAATATCGAATTTTCGGGTATTTTGAGCTTGAATTTAAGATATAAACGAGTACAGAAGATGCATGCACATATCGACTTTTGGGCACCTAAAATATCGATTTTGAGCATGTTTGGAGCCTATATTTTAAAAACATTCTAGCGTTGAGTAGGCATGTACAGATCGCTTCTGGGACCCCAAAATATTGAATTTTCGTGTGTTTAGGGCCAGAATTTGAGATATAAAGGGTACAGAAGATGCATGCACATATCGACTTTTGGGCACCTAAAATATCGATTTTCAGTATGTTTTTGGCCTGTATTTTGAAAATACTCTAACACGGAGTAGGCATGTACAGATAGCTTTTGGGAACCCTAAATATCGAATTTTCGGGTGTTTTGGGACTGAATTTGAGATATCGACTTTTTGGCACCTAAAATATCGATTTTTATCATGTATTTTTACTATATTTTGAAAATATTCTAGCACTGAGCATGTACAGATTGCTTCTGGGACCCCAAAATATTGAATTTTCGGGTGTTTTGAGCCTGAATTTGAGATATAAACGGGTTCAGAAAATACATGCACATATTGACTTTGGGCATCTAAAATATCGATTTTCATCATGTTTTAGGCCTGTATTTTGAAAATACTCTAGCACTGAGTAGGCATGAACAGATCGCTTCTGGGACCCCAAAATATCGAATTTTCGGGTGTTTAGGGCCTGAATTTGAGATATAAACGGGTACAGAAGATGCATGCACATATCGACTTTTGGGCACCTAAAAGATCGATTTTCAGTATGTTTTTGGCCTCTATTTTGAAAATACTCTAGCACGGAGTAGGCAAGTACAGATCGCTTCTGGGACCCCTAAATATCGAATTTTCGGGTGTTTTGGGACTGAATTTGAGATATAAACGAGTACAGAAGATGCATACACATATTGACTTAGGGCACCAAAAATATCGATTTTCAGCATGTTTTGGGCCTGAATTTTGAAAATACTCTAAAACGGAGTAGGCATGTACAAATCGCTTCTGGGACCCCACAATATCGAATTTTCGGGTGTTTAGGGCCAGAATTTGAGATATAAACGGGTACAGAAAATGCATGCACATATCGACTTTTGGGCACGTAAAAGATCGATTTTCAGTATGTTTTTGGCCTGTATTTTGAAAATACTTTAACACGGAGTAGGCATGTACAGATCGCTTCTGGGACCCCAAAATATCGAATTTTCGGGTGTTTAGGGCCAGAATTTGAGATATAAACGGATAGAGAAGATGCATACACATATCGACTTTTGGGCACCTAAAAGATCGATTTTCAGTATGTTTTGGGCCTATATTTTGAAAACATTCTAGCACTGAGTAGGCATGTACATCTCGCTTCTGGGACCCCAAAATATCGAATTTTCGGGTGTTTTGAGCCTGAATTTGAGATATAAACGAGTATAGAAGATGCATACACATATTGACTTAGGGCACCAAAAATATCGATTTTCAGCATGTTTTGGGCCTGAATTTTGAAAATACTCTAAAACGGAGTAGGCATGTACAAATCGCTTCTGGGACCCCACAATATCGAATTTTCGGGTGTTTAGGGCCAGAATTTGAGATATAAACGGGTACAGAAAATGCATGCACATATCGACTTTTGGGCACGTAAAAGATCGATTTTCAGTATGTTTTTGGCCTGTATTTTGAAAATACTTTAACACGGAGTAGGCATGTACAGATCGCTTCTGGGACCCCAAAATATCGAATTTTCGGGTGTTTAGGGCCAGAATTTGAGATATAAACGGATAGAGAAGATGCATACACATATCGACTTTTGGGCACCTAAAAGATCGATTTTCAGTATGTTTTTGGCATGTATTTTGAAAATACTCTAACACGGAGTAGGCATGTACAGATCGCTTCTGGGACCCCTAAATATCGAATTTTCGGGTGTTTTGGGACTGAATTTGAGATATCGACTTTTTGGCACCTAAAATATCGATTTTTAGCATGTTTTTAGCCTATATTTTGAAAATATTTTTGCACTATGTAGGCATGTACAGATTGCTTCTGGGACCCAAAAATATCGAATTTTCGGGTGTTTTGAGCCTGAATTTGAGATATAAACGGGTACAGAAGATGCATGCACATATCGACTTTTGGGCACCTAAAATATCGATTTTCAATATGTTTTTGGCCTGTATTTTGAAAATACTCTAACGCGGAGTAGGCATGTACAGATTGCTTCTGGGACCCCTAAATATCGAATTTTCGGGTGTTTTGGGACTGAATTTGAGATATCGACTTTTTGGCACCTAAAATATCGATTTTTAGCATGTTTTTAGCCTATATTTTGAAAATATTCTAGCACTGAGTAGGCATGTACAGATCGCTTTCGGGACCCCAAAATATCGAATATTCGGGTGTTTTGAGCCTGAATTTGAGATATAAACGAGTATAGAAGATGCATACACATATTGACTTTGGGCACCAAAAATATCGATTTTCACCATGTTTTGGGCCTTAATTTTGAAAATACTCTAACACGGAGTAGGCATGTACAGATCGCTTCTGGGACCCCAAAATATCGAATTTTCGGGTGTTTTGGGCCTAAATTTGAGATATCGCCTTTACGCACCTAAAATATTGATTTTTAGCATGTTTTGAGCCTATATTTTGAAAATATTCTAGCATTGAGTACAGATCGCTTCTGGGACCCCAAAATATCGAATTTTCGGGTATTTTGAGCTTGAATTTAAGATATAAACGAGTACAGAAGATGCATGCACATATCGACTTTTGGGCACCTAAAATATCGATTTTGAGCATGTTTGGAGCCTATATTTTAAAAACATTCTAGCGTTGAGTAGGCATGTACAGATCGCTTCTGGGACCCCAAAATATTGAATTTTCGTGTGTTTAGGGCCAGAATTTGAGATATAAAGGGTACAGAAGATGCATGCACATATCGACTTTTGGGCACCTAAAATATCGATTTTCAGTATGTTTTTGGCCTGTATTTTGAAAATACTCTAACACGGAGTAGGCATGTACAGATAGCTTTTGGGAACCCTAAATATCGAATTTTCGGGTGTTTTGGGACTGAATTTGAGATATCGACTTTTTGGCACCTAAAATATCGATTTTTATCATGTATTTTTACTATATTTTGAAAATATTCTAGCACTGAGCATGTACAGATTGCTTCTGGGACCCCAAAATATTGAATTTTCGGGTGTTTTGAGCCTGAATTTGAGATATAAACGGGTTCAGAAAATACATGCACATATTGACTTTGGGCATCTAAAATATCGATTTTCATCATGTTTTAGGCCTGTATTTTGAAAATACTCTAGCACTGAGTAGGCATGAACAGATCGCTTCTGGGACCCCAAAATATCGAATTTTCGGGTGTTTAGGGCCTGAATTTGAGATATAAACGGGTACAGAAGATGCATGCACATATCGACTTTTGGGCACCTAAAAGATCGATTTTCAGTATGTTTTTGGCCTCTATTTTGAAAATACTCTAGCACGGAGTAGGCAAGTACAGATCGCTTCTGGGACCCCTAAATATCGAATTTTCGGGTGTTTTGGGACTGAATTTGAGATATAAACGAGTACAGAAGATGCATACACATATTGACTTTGGGCACCAAAAATATCGATTTTCAGCATGTTTTGGGCCTGAATTTTGAAAATACTCTAACACGGAGTAGGCATGTAGAGATCGCTTCTGGGACCCCAAAATATCGAATTTTCGGGTGTTTAGGGCCAGAATTTGAGATATAAACGGGTACAGAAGATGCATGCACATATCGACTTTTGGGCACCTAAAAGATCGATTTTCAGTATGTTTTTGGCCTGTATTTTGAAAATACTCTAACACGGAGTAGGCATGTACAGATCCCTTCTGGGACCCCTAAATATCGAATTTTCGGGTGTTTTGGGACTGAATTTGAGATATCGACTTTTTGGCACCTAAAATATCGATTTTTAGCATGTTTTTAGCCTATATTTTGAAAATATTCTAGCACTGAGTAGGCATGTACAGATTGCTTCTGGGACCCAAAAATATCGAATTTTTTTAGGTGTTTTGAGCCTGAATTTGAGATATAAACGGGTACCGAAGATGCATGCACATATCGACTTTTGGGCACCTAAAATATCGATTTTAAGCATGTTTTGGGCCTATATTTTGAAAACATTCTAGCACTGAGTAGGCATGTACATATCGCTTCTGGGACCCCAAAATATCAAATTTTCGGGTGTTTTGAGCCTGAATTTGAGATATAAACGAGTATAGAAGATGCATACACATATTGACTTAGGGCACCAAAAATATCGATTTTCAGCATGTTTTGAGCCTGAATTTTGAAAATACTCTAAAACGGAGTAGGCATGTACAGATCGCTTCTGGGACCCCACAATATCGAATTTTCGGGTGTTTAGGGCCAGAATTTGAGATATAAACGGGTACAGAAAATGCATGCACATATCGACTTTTGGTCACCTAAAAGATCGATTTTCAGTATGTTTTTGGCCTGTATTTTGAAAATTCTCTAACACGGAGTAAGCATGTACAGATCGCCTCTGGGACCCCAAAATATCGAATTTTCGGGTGTTTTGAGCCTGAATTTGAGATATAAACGAGTATAGAAGATGCATACACATATTGACTTTGGGCACCAAAAATATCGATTTTCAGCATGTTTTGGGCCTTAATTTTGAAAATATTCTAACACTGAGTAGGCATGTACAGATCGCTTCTGGGACCCCATAATATCGAATTTTCGGGTGTTTTGGGCCTGAATTTGAGATATCGCCTTTACGAACCTAAAATATCGATTTTTAGCATGTTTTGAGCCTATATTTTGAAAATATTCTAGCACTGAGTAGGCATGTACAGATCGCTTCTGGGACCCCAAAATATCGAATTTTCGGGTGTTTAGGGCCAGAATTTGAGATATAAACGGGTACAGAAGATGCATGCACATATCGACTTTTGGGCACCTAAAAGATCGATTTTCAGTATGTTTTTGGCCTGTATTTTGAAAATACTCTAACACGGAGTAGGCATGTACAGATCCCTTCTGGGACCCCTAAATATCGAATTTTCGGGTGTTTTGGGACTGAATTTGAGATATCGACTTTCTGGCACCTAAAATATCGATTTTTAGCATGTTTTTAGCATATATTTTTATAATATTCTAGCACTGAGTATGCATGTACAGATTGCTTCTGGGACCCCAAAATATTGAATTTTCGGGTGTTTTGAGCCTGAATTTGAGATATAAACGGTTACAGAAGATACATGCACATATTGACTTTGGGCATCTAAATTATCGATTTTCAGCATGTTTGTTTGCATGTATTTTTAAAATACTCTAACACGGAGTAGGCATGTACAGATCGCTTCTGGGACCCCAAAATATCGAATTTTCGGGTGTTTTGGGCCTGAATTTGAGATATCGTCTTTACGCACCTAAAATATCGATTTTTAGCATGTTTTCAGCCTATATTTTTAAAATATTCTAGCACTGAGTAGGCATGTACAGATCGCTTCTGGGACCCCAAAATATCGAATTTTCGGGTGTTTTGAGCCTGAATTTGAGATATAAACGAGTACAGAAGATGCATGCAGATATCGACTTTTGGGCACCTAAAATATCGATTTTGAGCATGTTTTGAGCCTATATTTTAAAAACATTCTAGCACTGAGTAGGCATGTACATATCGCTTCTATGACCCCAAAATATTGAATTTTCGGGTGTTTAGGGCCAGAATTTGAGATATAAAGGGTACAGAAGATGCATGCACATATCGACTTTTGGGCACCTAAAATATCGATTTTCAGTATGTTTTTGGCCTGTATTTTGAAAATACTCTAACACTGTGTAGGCATGTACAGATTGCTTCTGGGACCCCAAAATATCGAATTTTCGGGTGTTTTGGGACTGAATTTGAGATATCGACTTTTTGAAACCTAAAATATCGATTTTTAGCATGTTTTTAGCCTATATTTTAAAAATATTTTAGCACTGAGTAGGCATGTACAGATTGCTTCTGGGACCCCAAAATATTGAATTTTCGGGTGTTTTGAGCCTGAATTTGAGATATAAACGGGTACAGAAGATACATGCACATATTGACTTTGGGCATCTAAAATATCGATTTTCAGCATGTTTTGGGCCTTAATTTTGAAAATACTCTAACACGGAGTAGGCATGTACAGATCGCTTGTGGGACCCCAAAATATCGAATTTTCGGGTGTTTTGAGCCTGAATTTGAGATATAAACGGTTACTGAACATGCATGCACATATCGACTTTTGGGCACATAAAACATCGATTTTGAGCATGTTTTGGGCCTGTAATTTGAAAATACTCTAACACGGAGTACGCATGTACAGATGGCTTCTGGGACCCCAAAATATCGAATTTTCGGGTGTTTTGGGCCTGAATTTGAGATATCGCCTTTACGCACCTAAAATATCGATTTTTAGCATGTTTTGAGCCTATATTTTGAAAATATTCTAGCTCTGAGTAGGCATGTACAGATCGCTTCTGGGACCCCAAAATATCGAATTTTCGGGTGTTTTGAGCTTGAATTTAAAATATAAACGAGTACAGAAGATGCATGCACATATCGACTTTTGGGCACCTAAAATATCGATTTTGAGCATTTTTTGAGCCTATATTTTTAAATCATTCTAGCACTGAGTAGGCATGTACAGATCGCTTCTGGGACCCCAAAATATTGAATTTTCGGGTGTTTAGGTCCGTAATTTGAGATATAAAGGGTACAGAAGATGCATGCACATATCGACTTTTGAGCACCTAAAATATCGATTTTCAGTATGTTTTTGGCCTGTATTTTGAAAATACTCTAACACGGAGTAGGCATGTACAGATTGCTTCTGGGACCCCTAAATATCGAATTTTCGGGTGTTTTGGGACTGAATTTGAGATATCGACTTTTTGGCACCTAAAATATCGATTTTTAGCATGTTTTGAGCCTATATTTTGAAAATATTCTAGCACTGAGTACAGATCGCTTCTGGGACCCCAAAATATCGAATTTTCGGGTATTTTGAGCATGAATTTAAGATATAAACGAGTACAGAAGATGCATGCACATATCGAGTTTTGGGCACCTAAAATATCGATTTTGAGCATGTTTTGAGCCTATATTTTGAAAACATTCTAGCACTGAGTAGGCATGCACAGATCGCTTCTGAGACCCCAAAATATTGAATTTTCGTGTGTTTAAGGCCAGAATTTGAGATATAAAGGGTACAGAAGATGCATGCCCATATCGACTTTTGGGCACCTAAAATATCGATTTTCAGTATGTTTTTGGCCTGTATTTTGAAAATACTCTAACACGGAGTAGACATGTACAGATTGCTTTTGGGACCCCTAAATATCGAATTTTCGGGTGTTTTGGGATTGAATTTGAGATATCGACTTTTTAGCACCTAAAATATCGATTTTTAGCATGTTTTTAGCTTATATTTTGAAAATATTCTAACACTGAGCATGTACGGATTGCTTCTGGGACCCCAAAATATTGCATTTTCGGGTGTTTTGAGTCTGAATTTGAGATATAAACGGGTACAGAAAATACATGCACATATTGACTTTGGGCATCTAAAATATCGATTTTCAGCAGGTTTTGGGCATGTATTTTGAAAATACTCTAGCACTGAGTAGGCATGCACAGATCGCTTCTGGGACCCCAAAATATTGAATTTTCGTGTGTTTAAGGCCAGAATTTGAGATATAAAGGGTACAGAAGATGCATGCCCATATCGACTTTTGGGCACCTAAAATATCGATTTTCAGTATGTTTTTGGCCTGTATTTTGAAAATACTCTAACACAGAGTAGGCATGTACAGATTGCTTTTGGGACCCCTAAATATCGAATTTTCGGGTGTTTTGGGACTGAATTTGGGATATCGACTTTTTAGCACCTAAAATATCGATTTTTAGCATGTTTTTAGCCTATATTTTGAAAATATTCTAACACTGAGCATGTACAGATTGCTTCTGGGACCCCAAAATATTGCATTTTCGGGTGTTTTGAGTCTGAATTTGAGATATAAACGCGTACAGAAAATACATGCACATATTGACTTTGGGCATCTAAAATATCGATTTTCAGCATGTTTTGGGCATGTATTTTGAAAATACTCTAGCACTGAGTAGGCATGTACAGATCGCTTCTGGGACCCCAAAATATCGAATTTTCGGGTGTTTAGGGCCTGAATTTGAGATATAAACGGGTACAGAAGATGCATGCACATATCGACTTTTGGGCACCTAAAAGATCGATTTTCAGTATGTTTTTGGCCTGTATT
This sequence comes from Petrolisthes cinctipes, assembly GCA_033782935.1. Classification (NCBI taxonomy): domain Eukaryota; kingdom Metazoa; phylum Arthropoda; class Malacostraca; order Decapoda; family Porcellanidae; genus Petrolisthes; species Petrolisthes cinctipes. Next base: position 252,279 of record JAWQEG010001012.1, on the reverse strand, counting down.
TTGAAAATACTCTAACACGGAGTAGGCATGTACAGATCACTTCTGGGACCCATAAATATCGAGTTTTCGGGTGTTTTGGAACTGAATTTGAGATATCGACTTTTTGGCAACTAAAATATCGATTTTTAGCATGTTTTTAGCCTATATTTTGAAAATATTCTAGCACTGAGTAGGCATGTACAGATTGCTTCTGGGACCCAAAAATATCGAATTTTCGGGTGTTTTGAGCCTGAATTTTCGATAAAAACGGGTACAGAAGATGCATGCACATATCGACTTTTGGGCACCTAAAAGATCGATTTTCAGCATGTTTTGGGCCTGAATTTTGAAAATATTCTAACACGGAGTAGGCATGTACAGATCGCTTCTGGGACCCCAAAATATCGAATTTTCGGGTGTTTAGGGCCAGAATCTGAGATATAAACGCGTACAGAAGATTCATGCACATATCGACTTTTGGGCACCTAAAAGATCGATTTTCAGTATGTTTTTGGCCTGTATTTTAAAAATACCTTAACACATAGTAGGCATGTTCAGGTCGCTTCTTGGACCCCTAAATATCGAAGTTTCGGGTGTTTTGGGACTGAATTTGAGATATCGACTTTTTGGCACCTAAAATATCGATTTTGAGCATGTTTTGAGCCTATATTTTGAAAATATTCTAGCACTGAGTAGGCATGTACAGATTGCTTCTGGGACCCCAAAATATTGAATTTTCGGGTGTTTTGAGCCTGAATTTGAGATATAAACGGGTACAGAAGATACATGCACATATTGACTTTGGGCATCTAAAATATCGATTTTCAGCATGTTTTGGGCCTTAATTTTGAAAATACTCTAACACGGAGTAGGCATGTACAGATCGCTTCTGGGACCCCAAAATATCGAATTTTCGGGTGTTTTTGGCCTGAATTTGAGAAATAAACGGGTACTGAACATGCATGCACATATCGACTTTTGGGCACCTAAAACATCTATTTTGAGCATGTTTTGGGCCTGTATTTTGAAAATACTCTAACACGGAGTACGCATGTACAGATCGCTTCTGGGACCCCAAAATATCGAATTTTCGGGTGTTTTGGGCCTGAATTTGAGATATCGCCTTTACGCACCTAAAATATCGATTTTTAGCATGTTTTGAGCCTATATTTTGAAAATATTCTAGCACTGAGTAGGCATGTACAGATCGCTTCTGGGACCCAAAAATATCGAATTTTCGGGTGTTTTGAGCTTGAATTTAAAATATAAACGAGTACAGAAGATGCATGCACATATCGACTTTTGGGCACCTAAAATATCGATTTTGAGCATGTTTTGAGCCTATATTTTAAAAACATTCTAGCACTGAGTAGGCATGTACAGAACGCTTCTGGGACCCCAAAATATTGAATTTTCGGGTGTTTTGAGCCTGAATTTGAGATATAAACGGGTATAGAAAATGCATGCACATATCGACTTTTGGGCACCTAAAAGATCGATTTTCAGTATGTTTTTGGCCTGTATTTTGAAAATTCTCTAACACGGAGTAAGCATGTACAGATCGCCTCTGGGACCCCTAAATAACGAATTTTCGGGTGTTTTGGGACTGAATTTGAGATATCGACTTTTTGGCACCTAAAAGATCGATTTTTAGCATGTTTTTAGCCTATATTTTTAAAATATTCTAGCACTGAGAATGCATGTACAGATTGCTTCTGGGACCCCAAAATATTGAATTTTCGGGTGTTTTGAGCCTGAATTTGAGATATAAACGGGTACAGAAGATACATGCACATATTGACTTTGGCATCTAAAATATCGATTTTCAGCATGTTTTGGGCAAGTATTTTGAAAATACTCTAGCACTGAGTAGGCATGTACAGATCGCTTCTGGGACCCCAAAATATCGAATTTTCGAGTGTTTAGGGCCAGAATTTGAGATATAAACGGATAGAGAAGATGCATGCACATATCGACTTTTGGGCACCTAAAACATCGATTTTCAGTATGTTTTTGGCATGTATTTTGAAAATACTCTAACACGGAGTAGGCACTCCGTGTTAGAGTATTTTCAAAATACATGCCAAAAACATACTGAAAATCGATGTTTTAGGTACAGATCGCTTCTGGGACCCCTAAATTTTGAATTTTCGGGTGTTTTGGGACTGAATTTGAGATATCGACTTTTTGGCACCTAAAATATCGATTTTTAGCATGTTTTTAGCCTATATTTTGAAAATATTCTAGCACTGAGTAGGCATGTACAGATTGCTTCTGGGACCCAAAAATATCAATATTTTGGGTGTTTTGAGCCTGAATTTGAGATATAAACGGGTACAGAAGATGCATGCACATATTGACTTTTGGGCACCTAAAATATCGATTTTCAGCATGTTTTGAGCCTATATTTTGAAAACATTCTAGCACTGAGTAGGCATGTACAGATCGCTTCTGGGACCCCAAAATATTGAATTTTCGTGTGTTTAAGGCCAGAATTTGAGATATAAAGGGTACAGAAGATGCATGCCCATATCGACTTTTGGGCACCTAAAATATCGATTTTCAGTATGTTTTTGGCCTGTATTTTGAAAATACTCTAACACGGAGTAGGCATGTACAGATTGCTTTTGGGACCCCCAAATATCGAATTTTCGGGTGTTTTGGGACTGAATTTGAGATATCGACTTTTTAGCACCTAAAATATCGATTTTTAGCATGTTTTTAGCCTATATTTTGAAAATATTCTAACACTGAGCATGTACAGATTGCTTCTGGGACCCCAAAATATTGCATTTTCGGGTGTTTTGAGTCTGAATTTGAGATATAAACGGGTACAGAAAATACATGCACATATTGACTTTGGGCATCTAAAATATCGATTTTCAGCATGTTTTGGGCATGTATTTTGAAAATACTCTAGCACAGAGTAGGCATGTACAGATCGTTTCTGGGACCCCAAAATATCGAATTTTTGGGTGTTTTGAGCCTGAATTTGAGATATAAACGGGTACTGAAGATGCATGCACATATCGACTTTTTGGCACCTAAAACATCGATTTTGAGCATGTTTTGGGCCTGTATTTTGTAAATTCTCTAACACGGAGTACGCAAGTACAGATCGCTTCTGGGACCCCTAAATATCGAATTTTCGGGTGTTTTAGGCCTGAATTTGAGATATCGCTTTTACGCACCTAAATTATCGATTTTTAGCATGTTTTTAGCCTATATTTGGAAAATATTCTAGCACTGAGCATGTACAGATTGTTTCTGGGACCCCAAAATATTGTATTTTCGGGTGTTTTGAGCTTGAATTTGAGATATAAACTGGTACAGAAGATACATGCACATATTGACTTTGGGCATCTAAAATATCGATTTTCAGCATGTTTTGAGCATGTATTTTGAAAATACTCCAGCACTGAGTAGGCATGTACAGATCGCTTCTGGGACCCCAAAATATCGAATTTTCGGGTGTTTTGAGCCTGAATTTGAGATATAAACGAGTATAGTAGATGCATACACATATTGACTTAGGGCACCAAAAATATCGATTTTGAGCATATTTTGGGCCTGAATTTTGAAAATACTCTAACACGGAGTAGGCAAGTACAGATCGCTTCTGGGACCCCAAAATATCGAATTTTCGGGTGTTTAGGAACAGAATTTGAGATATAAACGCGTACAGAAGATGCATGAACATATCGACTTTTGGGCACCTAAAACCGATTTTGAGCATGTTTTGGGCTTGTATTTTGTAAATACTCTAACACGGAGTAGGCATGTACAGATCGCTTCTGGGACCCCATAATATCGAATTTTCGGGTGTTTTGGGCCTGAATTTGAGATATCGCCTTTACGCACCTAAAATATCGATTTTTAGCATACTTTGAGCCTATATTTTGAAAATATTCTAGCACTGAGTAGGCATGTACAGATCGCTTCTGGGACCCCAAAATATCGAATTTTCGGGTGTTTTGAGCCTGAATTTGAGATATAAACGTGTACAGAATATGCATGCACATATCGACTTTTGGGCACCTAAAATTTCGATTTTGAGAATGTTTTTAGCCTATATTTTGAAAACATTCTAGCACTGAGTAGGCATGTACAGATCGCTTCTGGGACCCCAAAATATAGAATTTTTGGGTGTTTAGGGCAAGAATTTGAGATATAAACGGGTACAGAAGATCCATGCACATATCGACTTTTGGGCACCTAAAATATCGATTTTGAGCATGTTTTTAGCCTATATTTTGAAAACATTCTAGCACTGAGTAGGCATGTACAGATTGCTTCTAGGACCCCTAAATATCGAATTTTCGGGTGTTTTGGGACTGAATTTGAGATATTGACTTTTTGGCACCTAAAATATCGATTTTTAACATGTTTTTAGCCTATATTTTGAAAATATTCTAGCACTGAGCATGTACAGATTGCTTCTGGGACCCCAAAATATTGAATTTTCGGGTGTTTTGAGCCTGAATTTGAGATATAAACGAGTACAGAAGATACATGCACATATTGACTTTGGGCATCTAAAATATCGATTTTCACCATGTTTTGGGCATGTATTTTGAAAATACTCTAGCACTGAGTAGGCATGTACAGATCGCTTCTGGGACCCCAAAATATCGAATTTTCGGGTGTTTAGGGCCAGAATTTGAGATATAAACGGATAGAGAAGATGCATACACATATCGACTTTTGGGCACCTAAAAGATCGATTTTCAGTATGTTTTTGGCATGTATTTTGAAAATACTCTAACACGGAGTAGGCATGTACAGATCGCTTCTGGGACCCCTAAATATCGAATTTTCGGGTGTTTTGGGACTGAATTTGAGATATAAACGAGTATAGAAGATGCATACACATATTGACTTTGGGCACCAAAAATATCGATTTTCAGCATGTTTTGGGCCTGAATTTTGAAAATACTCTAACACGTAGTAGGCATGTAGAGATCGCTTCTGGGACCCCAAAATATCGAATTTTCGGGTGTTTAGGGCCAGAATTTGAGATATAAACGGGTACAGAAGATGCATGCACATATCGACTTTTGGGCACCTAAAAGATCGATTTTAAGTATGTTTCTGGCCTGTATTTTGAAAATACTCTAACACGGAGTAGGCATGTACAGATCCCTTCTGGGACCCCTAAATATCGAATTTTCGGGTGTTTTGGGACTGAATTTGAGATATCGACTTTTTGGCACCTAAAATATCGATTTTTAGCATGTTTTTAGCCTATATTTTGAAAATATTCTAGCACTGAGTAGGCATGTACAGATTGCTTCTGGGACCCAAAAATATCGAATTTTCGGGTGTTTTGAGCCTGAATTTGAGATATAAACGGGTACCGAAGATGCATGCACATATCGACTTTTGGGCACCTAAAATATCGATTTTGAGCATGTTTTGGGCCTATATTTTGAAAACATTTTAGCACTGAGTAGGCATGTACATATCGCTTCTGGGACCCCAAAATATCGAATTTTCGGGTGTTTTGAGCCTGAATTTGAGATATGAACGAGTATAGAAGATGCATACACATATTGACTTAGGGCACCAAAAATATCGATTTTCAGTATGTTTTTGGCCTGTATTTTGAAAATTCTGTAACACGGAGTAAGCATGTACAGATCGCCTCTGGGACCCCAAAATATCGAATTTTCGGGTGTTTTGAGCCTGAATTTGAGATATAAACGAGTATAGAAGATGCATACACATATTGACTTTGGGCACCAAAAATATCGATTTTCAGCATGTTTTGGGCCTTAATTTTGAAAATATTCTAACACTGAGTAGGCATGTACAGATCGCTTCTGGGACCCCATAATATCGAATTTTCGGGTGTTTTGGGCCTGAATTTGAGATATCGCCTTTACGAACCTAAAATATCGATTTTTAGCATGTTTTGAGCCTATATTTTGAAAATATTCTAGCACTGAGTAGGCATGTACAGATCGCTTCTGGGCCCACAAAAATATTGAATTTTCGTTGTTTTGAGCCTGAATTTGAGATATAAACGCGTACAGAAGATGCATGCACATATCGACTTTTGGGCACGTAAAAGATCGATTTTCAGTATGTTTTTGGCCTGTATTTTGAAAATACTTTAACACGGAGTAGGCATGTACAGATCGCTTCTGGGACCCCAAAATTTCGAATTTTCGGGTGTTTAGGGCCAGAATTTGAGATATCGCCTTTACGCACCTAAAATATTGATTTTTAGCATGTTTTGAGCCTATATGTTGAAAATATTCTAGCACTGAGTACAGATCGCTTCTGGGACCCCAAAATATCGAATTTTCGGGTATTTTGTGCTTGAATTTAAGATATAAACGAGTACAGAAGATGCATGCACATATCGAGTTTTGGGCACCTAAAATATCGATTTTGAGCATGTTTTGAGCCTATATTTTGAAAACATTCTAGCACTGAGTAGGCATGTACAGATCGCTTCTGGGACCCCAAAATATTGAATTTTCGTGTGTTTAAGGCCAGAATTTGAGATATAAAGGGTACAGAAGATGCATGCCCATATCGACTTTTGGGCACCTAAAATATCGATTTTCAGTATGTTTTTGGCCTGTATTTTGAAAATACTCTAACACGGAGTAGGCATGTACAGATTGCTTTTGGGACCCCTAAATATCGAATTTTCGGGTGTTTTGGGACTGAATTTGAGATATCGACTTTTTAGCACCTAAAATATCGATTTTTAGCATGTTTTTAGCCTATATTTTTAAAATATTCTAACACTGAGCATGTACAGATTGCTTCTGGGACCCCAAAATATTGCATTTTCGGGTGTTTTGAGTCTGAATTTGAGATATAAACGGGTACAGAAAATACATGCACATATTGACTTTGGGCATCTAAAATATCGATTTTCAGCATGTTTTGGGCATGTATTTTGAAAATACTCTAGCACTGAGTAGGCATGTACAGATCGCTTCTGGGACCCCAAAATATCGAATTTTCGGGTGTTTAGGGCCTGAATTTGAGATATAAACGGGTACAGAAGATGCATGCACATATCGACTTTTGGGCACCTAAAAGATCGATTTTCAGTATGTTTTTGGCCTGTATTTTGAAAGTACTCTAACACGGAGTAGGCATGTACAGATCACTTCTGGGACCCATAAATATCGAATTTTCGGGAGTTTTGGGACTGAATTTGAGATATCGACTTTTTGGCAACTAAAATATCGATTTTTAGCATGTTTTTAGCCTATATTTTGAAAATATTCTAGCACTGAGTAGGCATGTACAGATTGCTTCTGGGACCCAAAAATATCGAATTTTCGGGTGTTTTGAGCCTGAATTTGAGATAAAAACGGGTACAGAAGATGCATGCACATATCGACTTTTGTTCACTTAAAATATCGATTTTGAGCATGTTTTGAGCCTATATTTTGAAAACATTCTAGCATTGAGTAGGCAAGTACAGATCGCTTCTGGGACCCCAAAATATCGAATTTTCGGGTGTTTTGAGCCTGAATTTGAGATATAAACGAGTATAGAAGATGCATACACATATTGACTTTGGGCACCAAAAATATCGATTTTCAGCATGTTTTGGGCCTGAATTTTGAAAATATTCTAACACGGAGTAGGCATGTACAGATCGCTTCTGGGACCCCAAAATATCGAATTTTCGGGTGTTTAGGGCCAGAATCTGAGATATAAACGCGTACAGAAGATTCATGCACATATCGACTTTTGGGCACCTAAAAGATCGATTTTCAGTATGTTTTTGGCCTGTATTTTAAAAATACCTTAACACAGAGTAGGCATGTTCAGGTCGCTTCTGGGACCCCTAAATATCGAAGTTTCGGATGTTTTGGGACTGAATTTGAGATATCGACTTTTTGGCACCTAAAATATCGATTTTTAGCATGTTTTTAGCCTATATTTTGAAAATATTCTAGCACTGAGTAGGCATGTACAGATTGCTTCTGGGACCCCAAAATATCGAATTTTCGGGTGTTTTGAGCCTGAATTTGAGATATAAACGGGTACTGAACATGCATGCACATATCGACTTTTGGGCACATAAAACATCGATTTTGAGCATGTTTTGGGCCTGTAATTTGAAAATACTCTAACACGGAGTACGCATGTACAGATGGCTTCTGGGACCCCAAAATATCGAATTTTTGGGTGTTTTGGGCCTGAATTTGAGATATCGCCTTTACGCACCTAAAATATCGATTTTTAGCATGTTTTGAGCCTATATTTTGAAAATATTCTAGCACTGAGTAGGCATGTACAGATCGCTTCTGGGACCCCAAAATATCGAATTTTCGGGTGTTTTGAGCTTGAATTTAAAATATAAACGAGTACAGAAGATGCATGCACATATCGACTTTTGGGCACCTAAAATATCGATTTTAAGCATTTTTTGAGCCTATATTTTGAAATCATTCTAGCACTGAGTAGGCATGTACAGATCGCTTCTGGGACCCCAAAATATTGAATTTTCGGGTGTTTAGGTCCGTAATTTGAGATATAAAGGGTACAGAAGATGCATGCACATATCGACTTTTGGGCACCTAAAATATCGATTTTGAGCATGTTTTGAGCCTATATTTTGAAAACATTCTAGCACTGAGTAGGCATGTCCAGATCGCTTCTGGGACCCCAAAATATCGAATTTTCGGGTGTTTTGAGCCTGAATTTGAGATATAAACGAGTATAGAAGATGCATACACATATTGACTTTGGGCACCAAAAATATCGATTTTCAGCATGTTTTGGGCCTCAATTTTGAAAATACTCTAACACGGAGTAGGCATGTACAGATCGCTTCTGGGACCCCATAATATCGAATTTTCCGGTGTTTTGGGCCTGAATTTGAGATATCGCCTTTACGCACCTAAAATATTGATTTTTAGCATGTTTTGAGCCTATATTTTGAAAATATTCTAGCACTGAGTACAGATCGCTTCTGGGACCCCAAAATATCGAATTTTCGGGTATTTTGAGCTTGAATTTAAGATATAAACGAGTACAGAAGATGCATGCACATATCGAGTTTTGGGCACCTAAAATATCGATTTTGAGCATGTTTTGAGCCTATATTTTGAAAACATTCTAGCACTGAGTAGGCATGTACAGATCGCTTCTGGGACCCCAAAATATTGAATTTTCGTGTGTTTAAGGCCAGAATTTGAAATATATAAAGGGTACAGAAGATGCATGCCCATATCGACTTTTGGGCACCTAAAATATCGATTTTCAGTATGTTTTTGGCCTGTATTTTGAAAATACTCTAACACGGAGTAGGCATGTACAGATTGCTTTTGGGACCCCCAAATATCGAATTTTCGGGTGTTTTGGGACTGAATTTGAGATATCGACTTTTTAGCACCTAAAATATCGATTTTTAGCATGTTTTTAGCCTATATTTTGAAAATATTCTAACACTGAGCATGTACAGATTGCTTCTGGGACCCCAAAATATTGAATTTTCGGGTGTTTTGAGCCTGAATTTGAGATATAAACGGTTACAGAAGATACATGCACATATTGACTTTGGGCATCTAAATTATCGATTTTCAGCATGTTTGTTTGCATGTATTTTTAAAATACTCTAACACGGAGTAGGCATGTACAGATCGCTTCTGGGACCCCAAAATATCGAATTTTCGGGTGTTTTGGGCCTGAATTTGAGATATCGCCTTTACGCACCTAAAATATCGATTTTTAGCATGTTTTCAGCCTATATTTTGAAAATATTCTAGCACTGAGTAGGCATGTACAGATCGCTTCTGGGACCCCAAAATATTGAATTTTCGGGTGTTTAGGGCCAGAATTTGAGATATAAAGGGTACAGAAGATGCATGCACATATCGACTTTTGGGCACCTAAAATATCGATTTTCAGTATGTTTTTGGCCTGTATTTTGAAAATACTCTAACACGGAGTAGGCATGTACAGATTGCTTCTGGGACCCCTAAATATCGAATTTTCGGGTGTTTTGGGACTGAATTTGAGATATCGACTTTTTGGCACCTAAAATATCGATTTTTAGCATGTTTTGAGCCTATATTTTGAAAATATTCTAGCACTGAGTACAGATCGCTTCTGGGACCCCAAAATATCGAATTTTCGGGTATTTTGAGCATGAATTTAAGATATAAACGAGTACAGAAGATGCATGCACATATCGAGTTTTGGGCACCTAAAATATCGATTTTGAGCATGTTTTGAGCCTATATTTTGAAAACATTCTAGCACTGAGTAGGCATGCACAGATCGCTTCTGGGACCCCAAAATATTGAATTTTCGTGTGTTTAAGGCCAGAATTTGAGATATAAAGGGTACAGAAGATGCATGCCCATATCGACTTTTGGGCACCTAAAATATCGATTTTCAGTATGTTTTTGGCCTGTATTTTGAAAATACTCTAACACGGAGTAGACATGTACAGATTGCTTTTGGGACCCCTAAATATCGAATTTTCGGGTGTTTTGGGACTGAATTTGAGATATCGACTTTTTAGCACCTAAAATATCGATTTTTAGCATGTTTTTAGCCTATATTTTGAAAATATTCTAACACTGAGCATGTACGGATTGCTTCTGGGACCCCAAAATATTGCATTTTCGGGTGTTTTGAGTCTGAATTTGAGATATAAACGGGTACAGAAAATACATGCACATATTGACTTTGGGCATCTAAAATATCGATTTTCAGCATGTTTTGGGCCTGAATTTTGAAAATATTCTAACACGGAGTAGGCATGTACAGATCGCTTCTGGGACCCCAAAATATCGAATTTTCGGGTGTTTAGGGCCAGAATCTGAGATATAAACGCGTACAGAAGATTCATGCACATATCGACTTTTGGGCACCTAAAAGATCGATTTTCAGTATGTTTTTGGCCTGTATTTTAAAAATACCTTAACACATAGTAGGCATGTTCAGGTCGCTTCTGGGACCCCTAAATATCGAAGTTTCGGGTGTTTTGGGACTGAATTTGAGATATCGACTTTTTGGCACCTAAAATATCGATTTTGAGCATGTTTTGAGCCTATATTTTGAAAATATTCTAGCACTGAGTAGGCATGTACAGATTGCTTCTGGGACCCCAAAATATTGAATTTTCGGGTGTTTTGAGCCTGAATTTGAGATATAAACGGGTACAGAAGATACATGCACATATTGACTTTGGGCATCTAAAATATCGATTTTCAGCATGTTTTGGGCCTTAATTTTGAAAATACTCTAACACGGAGTAGGCATGTACAGATCGCTTCTGGGACCCCAAAATATCGAATTTTCGGGTGTTTTTGGCCTGAATTTGAGAAATAAACGGGTACTGAACATGCATGCACATATCGACTTTTGGGCACCTAAAACATCTATTTTGAGCATGTTTTGGGCCTGTATTTTGAAAATACTCTAACACGGAGTACGCATGTACAGATCGCTTCTGGGACCCTAAAATATCGAATTTTCGGGTGTTTTGGGCCTGAATTTGAGATATCGCCTTTACGCACCTAAAATATCGATTTTTAGCATGTTTTGAGCCTATATTTTGAAAATATTCTAGCACTGAGTAGGCATGTACAGATCGCTTCTGGGACCCCAAAATATCGAATTTTCGGGTGTTTTGAGCTTGAATTTAAAATATAAACGAGTACAGAAGATGCATGCACATATCGACTTTTGGGCACCTAAAATATCGATTTTGAGCATGTTTTGAGCCTATATTTTAAAAACATTCTAGCACTGAGTAGGCATGTACAGAACGCTTCTGGGACCCCAAAATATTGAATTTTCGGGTGTTTTGAGCCTGAATTTGAGATATAAACGGGTATAGAAAATGCATGCACATATCGACTTTTGGGCACCTAAAAGATCGATTTTCAGTATGTTTTTGGCCTGTATTTTGAAAATTCTCTAACACGGAGTAAGCATGTACAGATCGCCTCTGGGACCCCTAAATAACGAATTTTCGGGTGTTTTGGGACTGAATTTGAGATATCGACTTTTTGGCACCTAAAAGATCGATTTTTAGCATGTTTTTAGCCAATATTTTTAAAATATTCTAGCACTGAGTATGCATGTACAGATTGCTTCTGGGACCCCAAAATATCGAATTTTCGGGTGTTTTGAGCCTGAATTTGAGATATAAACGGATACAGAAGATACATGCAAATATCGACTTTTGGGCACCTAAAACATCGATTTTCAGTATGTTTTTGGCATGTATTTTGAAAATACTCTAGCACGGAGTAGGCATGTACAGATCGCTTCTGGGACCCCTAAATAACGAATTTTCGGGTGTTTTGGGACTGAATTTGAGATATCGACTTTTTGGCACCTAAAATATCGATTTTTAGCATGTTTTTAGCCTATATTTTGAAAATATTCTAGCACTGAGTAGGCATGTACAGATTGCTTCTGGGACCCAAAAATATCGAATTTTCCGGTGTTTTGAGCCTGAATTTGAGATATCGCCTTTACGCACCTAAAATATTGATTTTTAGCATGTTTTGAGCCTATATGTTGAAAATATTCTAGCACTGAGTACAGATCGCTTCTGGGACCCCAAAATATCGAAATTTCGGGTATTTTGTGCTTGAATTTAAGATATAAACGAGTACAGAAGATGCATGCACATATCGACTTTTGGGCACCTAAAATATCGATTTTGAGCATGTTTTGAGCCTATATATTGAAAACATTCTAGCACTGAGTAGGCATGTACAGATCGCTTCTGGGACCCCAAAATATTGAATTTTCGTGTGTTTAAGGCCAGAATTTGAGATATAAAGGGTACAGAAGATGCATGCCCATATCGACTTTTGGGCACCTAAAATATCGATTTTCAGTATGTTTTTGGCCTGTATTTTGAAAATACTCTAACACGGAGTAGGCATGTACAGATTGCTTTTGTGACCCCTAAATATCGAATTTTCGGGTGTTTTGGGACTGAATTTGAGATATCGACTTTTTAGCACCTAAAATATCGATTTTTAGCATGTTTTTAGCCTATATTTTTAAAATATTCTAACACTGAGCATGTACAGATTGCTTCTGGGACCCCAAAATATTGCATTTTCGGGTGTTTTGAGTCTGAATTTGAGATATAAACGGGTACAGAAAATACATGCACATATTGACTTTGGGCATCTAAAATATCGATTTTCAGCATGTTTTGGGCATGTATTTTGAAAATACTCTAGCACTGAGTAGGCATGTACAGATCGCTTCTGGGACCCCAAAATATCGAATTTTCGGGTGTTTAGGGCCTGAATTTGAGATATAAACGGGTACAGAAGATGCATGCACATATCGACTTTTGGGCACCTAAAAGATCGATTTTCAGTATGTTTTTGGCCTGTATTTTGAAAGTACTCTAACACGGAGTAGGCATGTACAGATCACTTCTGGGACCCATAAATATCGAATTTTCGGGAGTTTTGGGACTGAATTTGAGATATCGACTTTTTGGCAACTAAAATATCGATTTTTAGCATGTTTTTAGCCTATATTTTGAAAATATTCTAGCACTGAGTAGGCATGTACAGATTGCTTCTGGGACCCAAAAATATCGAATTTTCGGGTGTTTTGAGCCTGAATTTGAGATAAAAACGGGTACAGAAGATGCATGCACATATCGACTTTTGTTCACTTAAAATATCGATTTTGAGCATGTTTTGAGCCTATATTTTGAAAACATTCTAGCATTGAGTAGGCATGTACAGATCGCTTCTGGGACCCCAAAATATCGAATTTTCGGGTGTTTTGAGCCTGAATTTGAGATATAAACGAGTATAGAAGATGCATACACATATTGACTTTGGGCACCAAAAATATCGATTTTCAGCATGTTTTGGGCCTGAATTTTGAAAATATTCTAACACGGAGTAGGCATGTACAGATCGCTTCTGGGACCCCAAAATATCGAATTTTCGGGTGTTTAGGGCCAGAATCTGAGATATAAACGCGTACAGAAGATTCATGCACATATCGACTTTTGGGCACCTAAAAGATCGATTTTCAGTATGTTTTTGGCCTGTATTTTAAAAATACCTTAACACAGAGTAGGCATGTTCAGGTCGCTTCTGGGACCCCTAAATATCGAAGTTTCGGGTGTTTTGGGACTGAATTTGAGATATCGACTTTTTGGCACCTAAAATATCGATTTTTAGCATGTTTTTAGCCTATATTTTGAAAATATTCTAGCACTGAGTAGGCATGTACAGATTGCTTCTGGGACCCCAAAATATCGAATTTTCGGGTGTTTTGAGCCTGAATTTGAGATATAAACGGGTACTGAACATGCATGCACATATCGACTTTTGGGCACATAAAACATCGATTTTGAGCATGTTTTGGGCCTGTAATTTGAAAATACTCTAACACGGAGTACGCATGTACAGATGGCTTCTGGGACCCCAAAATATCGAATTTTCGGGTGTTTTGGGCCTGAATTTGAGATATCGCCTTTACGCACCTAAAATATCGATTTTTAGCATGTTTTGAGCCTATATTTTGAAAATATTCTAGCACTGAGTAGGCATGTACAGATCGCTTCTGGGACCCCAAAATATCGAATTTTCGGGTGTTTTGAGCTTGAATTTAAAATATAAACGAGTACAGAAGATGCATGCACATATCGACTTTTGGGCACCTAAAATATCGATTTTAAGCATTTTTTGAGCCTATATTTTGAAATCATTCTAGCACTGAGTAGGCATGTACAGATCGCTTCTGGGACCCCAAAATATTGAATTTTCGGGTGTTTAGGTCCGTAATTTGAGATATAAAGGGTACAGAAGATGCATGCACATATCGACTTTTGGGCACCTAAAATATCGATTTTGAGCATGTTTTGAGCCTATATTTTGAAAACATTCTAGCACTGAGTAGGCATGTCCAGATCGCTTCTGGGACCCCAAAATATCGAATTTTCGGGTGTTTTGAGCCTGAATTTGAGATATAAACGAGTATAGAAGATGCATACACATATTGACTTTGGGCACCAAAAATATCGATTTTCAGCATGTTTTGGGCCTCAATTTTGAAAATACTCTAACACGGAGTAGGCATGTACAGATCGCTTCTGGGACCCCATAATATCGAATTTTCCGGTGTTTTGGGCCTGAATTTGAGATATCGCCTTTACGCACCTAAAATATTGATTTTTAGCATGTTTTGAGCCTATATTTTGAAAATATTCTAGCACTGAGTACAGATCGCTTCTGGGACCCCAAAATATCGAATTTTCGGGTATTTTGAGCTTGAATTTAAGATATAAACGAGTACAGAATATGCATGCACATATCGAGTTTTGGGCACCTAAAATATCGATTTTGAGCATGTTTTGAGCCTATATTTTGAAAACATTCTAGCACTGAGTAGGCATGTACAGATCGCTTCTGGGACCCCAAAATATTGAATTTTCGTGTGTTTAAGGCCAGAATTTGAAATATATAAAGGGTACAGAAGATGCATGCCCATATCGACTTTTGGGCACCTAAAATATCGATTTTCAGTATGTTTTTGGCCTGTATTTTGAAAATACTCTAACACGGAGTAGGCATGTACAGATTGCTTTTGGGACCCCCAAATATCGAATTTTCGGGTGTTTTGGGACTGAATTTGAGATATCGACTTTTTAGCACCTAAAATATCGATTTTTAGCATGTTTTTAGCCTATATTTTTAAAATATTCTAACACTGAGCATGTACAGATTGCTTCTGGGACCCCAAAATATTGCATTTTCGGGTGTTTTGAGTCTGAATTTGAGATATAAACGGGTACAGAAAATACATGCACATATTGACTTTGGGCATCTAAAATATCGATTTTCAGCATGTTTTGGGCATGTATTTTGAAAATACTCTAGCACTGAGTAGGCATGTACAGATCGCTTCTGGGACCCCAAAATATCGAATTTTTGGGTGTTTAGGGCCTGAATTTGAGATATAAACGGGTACAGAAGATGCATGCACATATCGACTTTTGGGCACCTAAAAGATCGATTTTCAGTATGTTTTTGGCCTGTATTTTGAAAATACTCTAACACGGAGTAGGCATGTACAGATCACTTCTGGGACCCAAAAATATCGAATTTTCGGGTGTTTTGGGACTGAATTTGTGATATCGACTTTTTGGCAACTAAAATATCGATTTTTAGCATGTTTTTAGCCTATGTTTTGAAAATATTCTAGCACTGAGTAGGCATGTACAGATTGCTTCTGGGACCCAAAAATATCGAATTTTCGGGTGTTTAGGGCCAGAATTTGAGATATAAACGGGTACAGAAGATGCACGCACATATCGACTTTTGGGCACCTAAAAGATCGATTTTCAGTATGTTTTTGGCCTGTATTTTGAAAATACTCTAACACGGAGTAGGCATGTACAGATCCCTTCTGGGACCCCTAAATATCGAATTTTCGGGTGTTTTGGGACTGAATTTGAGATATCGACTTTTTGGCACCTAAAATATCGATTTTTAGCATGTTTCTAGCCTATATTTTGAAAATATTCTAGCACTGAGTAGGCATGTACAGATTGCTTCTGGGACCCCAAAATATTGAATTTTCGGGTGTTTTGAGTCTTTATTTGAGATATAAACGGGTACAGAAGATACATGCACATATTGACTTTGGGCATCTAAAATATCGATTTTCAGCATGTTTTGGGCATGTATTTTGACAATACTATAACACGGAGTAGGCATGTACAGATCGCATCTGGGACCCTAAAATATCGAATTTTCGGGTGTTTTGAGCCTGAATTTGAGATATAAACGAGTATAGAAGAAGCATACACATATTGACTTTGGGCACCAAAAATATCGATTTTGAACATGTTTTGGGCCTGAATCTTGAAAATACTCTAACACGGAGTAGGCATGTACAGATCGCTTCTGGGACACCAAAATATCGAATTTTTCGGGTGTTTAGGGCCAGAATTTGAGATATCGACTTTTTGGCACCTAAAATAACGATTTTTAGCATGTGTTTAGCCTTTATTTTGAAAATATTCTAGCACTGAGTAGGCTTGTACAGATTGCTTCTGAGACCCCAAAATATTGAATTTTCGGGTGTTTTGAGCCTGAATTTGAGATATAAACGGGTACAGAAGATACATGCACATATTGACTTTGGGCATCTAAATTATCGATTTTCAGCATGTTTTGGGCCTGTATTTTGAAAATACTCTAACACGAAGTAGGCATGTACAGATCGCTTCTGGGACCCAAAAATATCGAATTTTCGGGTGTTTTGGGCCTGAATTTGAGATATCGCCTTTACGCACCTAAAATATCGATTTTTAGCATGTTTTGAGCCTATATTATCAAAATATTCTAGCACTGAATAGGCATGTACAGATCGCTTCTGGGACCCCAAAATATCGAATTTTCGGGTGTTTAGGGCCAGAATTTGAGATATAAACGAGTACAGAAGATGCATGCACATATCGACTTTTTGGCACCTAAAATATCGATTTTTAGCATGTTTCTAGCCTATATTTTGAAAATATTCTGGCACTGAGTAGGCATGTACAGATCGCTTCTGGGACCCCAAAATATCGAATTTTCGGGTGTTTTGAGCCTGAATTTGAGATATAAACGAGTATAGAAGATGCATACACATATTGAATTTGGGCACCAAAAATATCGATTTTCAGCATGTTTTGGGCCTAAATTTTGAAAATATTCTAATAAGGAGTAGGCGTGTACAGATCGCTTCTGGGACCCCAAAATATCGAATTTTCGGGTGTTTACGGCCAGAATTTGAGATATAAACGGGTACAGAAGATGCATGCACATATCGACGTTTGAGCAACTAAAAGATCGATTTTCAGTATGTTTTTGGGCTGTATTTTGTAAATACTCTAACACGGAGTAGGCATGTACAGATCCCTTCTGGGACCCATAAATATAGAATTTTCGGGTGTTTTGCGACTGAATTTGAGATATCGACTGTTTGGCACCTAAAATATCGATTTTTAGCATGTTTTTAGCCTATATTTTGAAAACTTTCTAGCACTGAGTAGGCATGTACAGATCGCTTCTGCGACCCCAAAATATCGAATTTTCGCGTGTTTTGAGCTTGAATTTGAGATATAAACGAGTACAGAAGATGCATGCACATATCGACTTTTGGGCACCTAAAATATCGATTTTGAGCATGTTTTGAGCCTATATTTTTAAAACATTCTAGCACTGAGTTCAGATCGCTTCTGGGACCCCTAAATATCGAATTTTCGGGTGTTATGGGCCTTAATTTGAGATATCGACTTTTTGGCACCTAAAATATCGATTTTTAGCATGTTTTTAGCCTATATTTTGAAAATATTCTAGCACTGAGTAGGCATGTACAGATTGCTTCTGGGACCCCAAAATATCGAATTTTCGGGTGTTTTGAGCCTGAATTTGAGATATAAACGGGTACATAAGATACATGCACATATTGACTTTGGGCATCTAAAATATCGATTTTCAGCATGTTTTGGGCCTGTATTTTGAAAATACTCTAACACGGAGTAGGCATGTACAGATCGCTTCTGGGACCCCAAAATATCGAATTTTCGGGTGTTTTGAGCCTGAATTTGAGATATAAACGGGTACTGAAGATGCATGCACATATCGACTT
This sequence comes from Petrolisthes cinctipes, assembly GCA_033782935.1. Taxonomy (NCBI): domain Eukaryota; kingdom Metazoa; phylum Arthropoda; class Malacostraca; order Decapoda; family Porcellanidae; genus Petrolisthes; species Petrolisthes cinctipes. The sequence goes on along the minus strand of JAWQEG010001012.1, from coordinate 233,667 downwards.
TTTGGCACCTAAAACCGATTTTGAGCATGTTTTGGGCCTGTATTTTGAAAATACTCTAACACGGAGTAGGCATGTGCAGATCGCTTCTGGGACCCCTAAATATCGAATTTTCGGGTGTTTTGGGCCATAATTTGAGATATCGACTTTTTGGCACCTAAAATATCGATTTTTAGCATGTTTTTAGCCTATATTTTGAAAATATTCTAGCACTGAGTAGGCATGTACAGATTGCTTCTGGGACCCCAAAAATTGAATTTTCGGGTGTATAGGGCCAGAATTTGAGATATAAACGGGTTCAGAAGATGCATGAACATATCGACTTTTGGGCACCTAAAAGATCGATTTACAGTATGTTTTGGGCCTGTATTTTGAAAATACTCTAACACGGAGTAGGCATGTACAGATCGCTTCTGGGACCCCAAAATATCGATTTTTCGGGTGTTTTGAGCTTGAATTTGAGATATAAACGAGTACAGAAGATGCATGCACATATCAACTTTTGGGCACCTAAAATATCGATTTTGAGCATGTTTTCAGCATATATTTTTAAAACATTCTAGCACTGAGTAGGCATGTACAGATCGCTTCTGGGACCCCTAAATATCGAATTTTCGGGTGTTTTGGGACTTAACTTGAGATATCGACTTTACGCACCTAAAATATCGATTTTTATCATGTTTTTAGCCTATATTTTGAAAATATTCTAGCACTGAGTAGGCATGTACAGATTGCTTCTGGGACCCCAAAATATCGAATTTTCGGGTGTTTTGAGCCTGAATTTGAGATATAAACGGGTACAGAAGATACATGCACATATTGACTTTGGGCATCTAAAATATCGATTTTCAGCATGTTTTGGGCCTGTATTTTGAAAATACTCTAACACGGAGTAGGCATGTACAGATCGCTTCTGCGACCCCAAAATATCGAATTTTCGCGTGTTTTGAGCTTGAATTTGAGATATAAACGAGTACAGAAGATGCATGCACATATCGACTTTTGGGCACCTAAAATATCGATTTTGAGCATGTTTTGAGCCTATATTTTTAAAACATTCTAGCACTGAGTTCAGATCGCTTCTGGGACCCCTAAATATCGAATTTTCGGGTGTTATGGGCCTTAATTTGAGATATCGACTTTTTGGCACCTAAAATATCGATTTTTAGCATGTTTTTAGCCTATATTTTGAAAATATTCTAGCACTGAGTAGGCATGTACAGATTGCTTCTGGGACCCCAAAATATCGAATTTTCGGGTGTTTTGAGCCTGAATTTGAGATATAAACGGGTACAGAAGATACATGCACATATTGACTTTGGGCATCTAAAATATCGATTTTCAGCATGTTTTGGGCCTGTATTTTGAAAATACTCTAACACGGAGTAGGCATGTACAGATCGCTTCTGCGACCCCAAAATATCGAATTTTCGCGTGTTTTGAGCTTGAATTTGAGATATAAACGAGTACAGAAGATGCATGCACATATCGACTTTTGGGCACCTAAAATATCGATTTTGAGCATGTTTTGAGCCTATATTTTTAAAACATTCTAGCACTGAGTTCAGATCGCTTCTGGGACCCCTAAATATCGAATTTTCGGGTGTTATGGGCCTTAATTTGAGATATCGACTTTTTGGCACCTAAAATATCGATTTTTAGCATGTTTTTAGCCTATATTTTGAAAATATTCTAGCACTGAGTAGGCATGTACAGATTGCTTCTGGGACCCCAAAATATTGAATTTTCGGGTGTTTTGAGCCTGAATTTGAGATATAAACGGGTACAGAAGATACATGCACATATTGACTTTGGGCATCTAAATTATCGATTTTCAGCATGTTTTGGGCCTGTATTTTGAAAATACTCTAACACGGAGTAGGCATGTACAGATCGCTTCTGGGACCCCAAAATATCGAATTTTCGCGTGTTTTGAGCCTGAATTTGGGATATAAACGGGTACTGAAGATGAATGCACATATCGACTTTTGGACACTTAAAACATCGATTTTGAGCATGTTTTGGGCCTGTATCTTGAAAATACTCTAACACGGAGTAGGCATGTACAGATCGCTTCTGGGACCCCAAACTATCGAATTTTCGGGTGTTTTGGGCCTGAATTTGAGATATCGGTTTTACGCACCTAAAATATCGATTTTTAGCATGTTTTGAGCCTATATTTTGAAAATATCCTAGCACTGAGTAGGCATGTACAGATCGCTTCTGGGACCCCAAAATATCAAATTCTCGGGTGTTTTGAGCCTGAATTTGAGATATAAACGAGTACAGAAGATGCATGCACATATCGACTTTTGGGCACCTAAAATATCGATTTTGAGCATGTTTTGAGCCTATATTTTGAAAACATTCTAGCACTGAGTAGGCATGTACAGATTGCTTCTGGGACCCCAAAATATCGAATTTTCTTGTGTTTTGAGCCTGAATTTGAGATATAAACGAGTATAGAAGAAGCATACACATATTGACTTTGGGCACCAAAAATATCGATTTTCAACATGTTTTGGGACTGAATTTTGAAAATACTCTAACACGGAGTAGGCATGTACAGATCGCTTCTGGGACCCCATAATATCGAATTTTCGGGTGTTTAGGGCCAGAATTTGAGATATCGACTTTTGGGCACCTAAAATATCGATTTTTACTATGTTTTTAGCCTTTATTTTGAAAATATTCTAGTGCTGAGTAGGCATGTACAGATTGCTTCTGGGACACCAAAATATTGAATTTTCGGGTGTTTTGAGTCTGAATTTGAGATATAAACGGGTACAGAAGATACATGCACATATTGACTTTGGGCACCTAAATTATCGATTTTCAGCATGTTTTGGGCCTGTATTTTGAAAATACTCTAACACGGAGTAGGCATGTACAGATCGCTTCTGGGACCCCAAATTATCGAATTTTCGGGTGTTTTGGGCCTGAATTTGAGATATCGCCTTTACGCACCTAAAATATCGATTTTTAGCATGTTTTGAGCCTATATTTTCAAAATATTCTAGCACTGAGTATTCATGTACAGATCGCTTGTGGGACCCCAAAATATCGAATTTTCGGGTGTTTTGAGCTTGAATTTGAGATATAAACGAGTACAGAAGATGCATGCACATATCGACTTTTAGGCACCTAAAATATCGATTTTGAGCATGTTTTGAGCCTATATTTTGAAAACATTCTAGCACTGAGTAGGCATGTACAGATCGCTTCTGGGACCCCAAAATATCGAATTTTCGGGTGTTTAGGGCCAGAATTTGAGATATAAACGGGTACAGAAGATGCATTCACATATCGACTTTTAGGCACCTAAAAGATCGATTTTCAGTATGTTTTTGGCCTGTATTTTGAAAATACTCTAACACGGAGTAGGCATGTACAGATCGCTTCTGGGACCCCTAAATATCGAATTTTCGGGTGTTTTGGGCCTTAATTTGAGATATCGACTTTTTGGCACGTAAAATATCGATTTTTAGCATGTTTTTAGCCTATACTTTGAAAATATTCTAACACTGAGTACAGATTGCTTCTGGGACCCCAAAATATTGACTTTTCCGGTGTTTTGAGCCTGAATTTAAGATATATAAGGGTACAGAAGATACATGCACATATTGACTTTGGGCATCTGAAATATCAATTTTCAGCATGTTTTGGGCATGTATTTTAAAAATACTCTAACACGGAGTAGGCATGTACAGATCGCTTCTGGGACCCCAAAATATTGAATTTTTGGGTGTTTTGAGCCTGAATTTGAGATATAAACGAGTACAGAAGATGCATGCACATATCGACTTTTAGGCACCTAAAATATCGATTTTGAGCATGTTTTGAGCCTATATTTTGAAAACATTCTAGCATTGAGTAGGCATGTACAGATCGCTTCTGGGACCCCAAAAATTCGAATTTTCGGGTGTTTTGAGCCTGAATTTGAGATATAAACGAGTATAGAAGATGCATACACATATTGACTTTGGGCACCAAAAATATCGATTTTCAGCATGTTTTGGGCCTGAATTTTGAAAATACTCTAACACGGAGTAGGCATGTACAGATCGCTTCTGGGACCCCAAAATATCGAATTTTCGGGTGTTTAGGGCCAGAATTTGAGATATAAACGGGTACAGAAGATGCATGCACATATCGACTTTTGGGCACCTAAAAGATCGATTTTCAGTATGTTATTGGGCTGTGTTTTGTAAATACTCTAACACGGAGTAGGCATGTACAGATCCCTTCTGGGACCCATAAATATAGAATTTTCGGGTGTTTTGGGACTTAATTTGAGATATCGACTTTTTGGCACCTAAAATATCTATTTTTAGCATGTTTTTAGCCTATATTTTGAAAATATTCTATCACTGAGTAGGCATGTACAGATTGCTTCTGGGACCTTTAAATATTGAATTTTCGGGTGTTTTGAGCCTGAATTTGAGATATAAACGGGTACAGAAGATACATGCACATATTAACTTTGGGCATCTAAAATATCGATTTTCAGTATGTTTTGGGCCTGTATTTTGTAAATACTCTAAAAAGGAGTAGGCATGTACAGATCGCTTCTGGGACCCTAAAATATCGAATTTTCGGGAGTTTTGAGCCTGAATTTGAGATATAAACGGGTACTGAAGATGCATGCACAAATTGACTTTTTGGCACCTAAAACATCGATTTTGAGCATGTTTTGGGCCTGTATTTTGAAAATACTCTAACACGGAGTAGGCATGTACAGATCGCTTCTGGGACCCCAAAATATCGAATTTTCGGGTGTTTTGGCCTTGAATTTGACATATCGCCTTTACGCACCTAAAATATCGATTTTTAGCATGTTTTGAGCCTATATTTTGAAAATATTCTACCACTGAGTAGGCATGTACAGATCGCTTCTGGGACCCCAAAATATCGAATTTTCGGGTGTTTTGAGCCTGAATTTGAGATATAAACGAGTACAGAAGATGCATGCACATATCGACTTTTGGGCACCTAAAATATCGATTTTGAGCATGTTTTGAGCCTATATTTTGAAAACTTTCTAGCACTGAGTAGGCATGTACAGATCGCTTCTGGGACCCCTAAATATCGAATTTTCGGGTGTTTTGGGCCTTAATTTGAGATATCGACTTTTTGGCACCTAAAATATCTATTTTTAGCATGTTTTTAGCGTATATTTTGAAAATATTCTAGCACTGAGTACAGATTGCTTCTGGAACCTCAAAATATCGAATTATCGGGAGTTTTGGGCCTTAATTTGAGATATCGCCTTTACGCACCTAAAATATCGATTTTTAGCATGTTTTGAGCCTATATTTTGAAAATATTCTAGCACTGAGTAGGCATGTACAGATCGCTTCTGGGACCCCAAAATATCGAATTTTCGGGTGTTTTGAGCCTGAATTTGAGATATGAACGGGTACAGAAGATGCATGCACATATCGACTTTTGGGCACCTAAAATATCGATTTTCAGTATGTTTTTGGCCTGTATTTTGAAAATACTCTAACACGGAGTAGGCATGTACAGATCGCTTCTGGGACCCCTAAATATCGAATTTTCGGGTGTTTTGGGCCTTAATATGAGATATCGCCTTTACGCACCTAAAATATCGATTTTTAGCATGTTTTGAGCCTATATTTTGATAATATTCTAGCACTGAGTAGGCATGTACAGATCGCTTCTGGGACCCTAAAATATCGAATTTTCGGGTGTTTTGAGCTTGAATTTGAGATATAAACGGGTACAGAAGATTCATGCACATATTGACTTTGGGCATCTAAAATATCGATTTTCAGCATGTTTTTGGCATGTATTTTGAAAATACTCTAACACGTAGAAGGCATGTACAGATCGCTTCTGGGACCCCAAAATATCGAATTTTCGGGTGTTTTGAGCCTGAATTGGAGATATAAACGAGTACAGAAGATGCATGCACATATCGACTTTTTGGCACCTAAAAGATCGATTTTCAGTATGTTTTTGGCCTGTATTTTGAAAATACTCTAACACGGAGTGGGCATGTACAGATCGCTTCTGGGACCCCTAAATATCGAATTTTCGGGTGTTTTGGGCCTTAATTTGAGATATCGACTTTTTGGTACCTAAAATATAGATTTTTAGCATGTTTTTAGCCTATATTTTGAAAATATTCTAGCACTAAGTAGGCATGTACAGATTGCTTCTGGGACCCCAAAATATTGAATTTTCGGGTGTTTAGGGCCAGAATTTGAGATATAAACGGGTACAGAAGATGCATGCTCTTATCGACTTTTGGGCACCTAAAAGATCGATTTTCAGTATGTTTTTGGCCTGTATTTTGAAAATACTCTAACACGGAGTAGGCATGTACAGATCGCTTCTGGGACCCCAAAATATCGAATTTTCGGGTGTTTTGAGCCTGAATTTAAGATATAAACGAGTATAGAAGATGCATACACATATTGACTTTGGGCACCAAAAATATCGATTTTCAGCATGTTTTGGGCCTGAATTTTGAAAATACTCTAACACGGACTAGGCATGTACACATCGCTTCTGGGACCCCAAAATATCGAATTTTCGGGTGTTTTGAGCCTGAATTTGAGATATGAACGAGTACAGAAGATGCATGCACATATCGACTTTTGGGCACCTAAAATATCGATTTTGAGCATGTTTTGAGCCTATATTTTGAAAACATTCTAGCACTGAGTAGGCATGTACAGATTGCTTCTAGGACCCCAAAATATCGAATTTTTGGGTGTTTTGAGCCTGAATTTGAGATATAAACGGGTACAGAAGATACATGCACATATTGACTTTGGGCATCTAAAATATCGCTTTTCAGCATGTTTCGGGCCTGTATTTTGAAAATACTCTAACACGGAGTAGGCATGTACAGATCGCTTCTGGGACCCCTAAATATCGAATTTTCGGGTGTTTTGGCCTTGAATTTGATATATCGCCTTTACGCACCTAAAATATCGATTTTTAGCATGTTTTGAGCCTATATTTTCAAAATATTCGAGCACTGAGTAGGCATGTACAGATTGCTTCTGGGACCCCTAAATATCGAATTTTCGGGTGTTTTGGGCCTTAATTTGAGATATCGCCTTTACGCACCTAAAATATCGATTTTTAGCATGTTTTGAGCCTATATTTTGATAATATTCTAGCACTGAGTAGGCATGTACAGATCGCTTCTGGGACCCTAAAATATCGAATTTTCGGGTGTTTTGAGCTTGAATTTGAGATATAAACGGGTACAGAAGATACATGCACATATTGACTTTGGGCATCTAAAATATCGATTTTCAGCATGTTTTTGGGCATGTATTTTGAAAATACTCTAACACGAAGAAGGCATGTACAGATCGCATCTGGGACCCCAAAATATCGAATTTTCGGGTGTTTTGAGCCTGAATTGGAGATATAAACGAGTACAGAAGATGCATGCACATATCGACTTTTTGGCACCTAAAAGAACGATTTTCAGTATGTTTTTGGCCTGTATTTTGAAAATACTCTAACACGGAGTAGGCATGTACAGATCGCTTCTGGGACCCCTAAATATCGAATTTTCGGGTGTTTTGGGCCTTAATATGAGATATCGCCTTTACGCACCTAAAATATCGATTTTTAGCATGTTTTGAGCCTATATTTTGATAATATTCTAGCACTGAGTAGGCATGTACAGATCGCTTCTGGGACCCTAAAATATCGAATTTTCGGGTGTTTTGAGCTTGAATTTGAGATATAAACGGGTACAGAAGATTCATGCACATATTGACTTTGGGCATCTAAAATATCGATTTTCAGCATGTTTTTGGCATGTATTTTGAAAATACTCTAACACGTAGAAGGCATGTACAGATCGCTTCTGGGACCCCAAAATATCGAATTTTCGGGTGTTTTGAGCCTGAATTGGAGATATAAACGAGTACAGAAGATGCATGCACATATCGACTTTTTGGCACCTAAAAGATCGATTTTCAGTATGTTTTTGGCCTGTATTTTGAAAATACTCTAACACGGAGTGGGCATGTACAGATCGCTTCTGGGACCCCTAAATATCGAATTTTCGGGTGTTTTGGGCCTTAATTTGAGATATCGACTTTTTGGTACCTAAAATATAGATTTTTAGCATGTTTTTAGCCTATATTTTGAAAATATTCTAGCACTAAGTAGGCATGTACAGATTGCTTCTGGGACCCCAAAATATTGAATTTTCGGGTGTTTAGGGCCAGAATTTGAGATATAAACGGGTACAGAAGATGCATGCTCTTATCGACTTTTGGGCACCTAAAAGATCGATTTTCAGTATGTTTTTGGCCTGTATTTTGAAAATACTCTAACACGGAGTAGGCATGTACAGATCGCTTCTGGGACCCCAAAATATCGAATTTTCGGGTGTTTTGAGCCTGAATTTAAGATATAAACGAGTATAGAAGATGCATACACATATTGACTTTGGGCACCAAAAATATCGATTTTCAGCATGTTTTGGGCCTGAATTTTGAAAATACTCTAACACGGACTAGGCATGTACACATCGCTTCTGGGACCCCAAAATATCGAATTTTCGGGTGTTTTGAGCCTGAATTTGAGATATGAACGAGTACAGAAGATGCATGCACATATCGACTTTTGGGCACCTAAAATATCGATTTTGAGCATGTTTTGAGCCTATATTTTGAAAACATTCTAGCACTGAGTAGGCATGTACAGATTGCTTCTGGGACCCCAAAATATCGAATTTTTGGGTGTTTTGAGCCTGAATTTGAGATATAAACGGGTACAGAAGATACATGCACATATTGACTTTGGGCATCTAAAATATCGCTTTTCAGCATGTTTCGGGCCTGTATTTTGAAAATACTCTAACACGGAGTAGGCATGTACAGATCGCTTCTGGGACCCCTAAATATCGAATTTTCGGGTGTTTTGGCCTTGAATTTGATATATCGCCTTTACGCACCTAAAATATCGATTTTTAGCATGTTTTGAGCCTATATTTTCAAAATATTCTAGCACTGAGTAGGCATGTACAGATTGCTTCTGGGACCCCTAAATATCGAATTTTCGGGTGTTTTGGGCCTTAATTTGAGATATCGCCTTTACGCACCTAAAATATCGATTTTTAGCATGTTTTGAGCCTATATTTTGATAATATTCTAGCACTGAGTAGGCATGTACAGATCGCTTCTGGGACCCTAAAATATCGAATTTTCGGGTGTTTTGAGCTTGAATTTGAGATATAAACGGGTACAGAAGATACATGCACATATTGACTTTGGGCATCTAAAATATCGATTTTCAGCATGTTTTTGGGCATGTATTTTGAAAATACTCTAACACGAAGAAGGCATGTACAGATCGCATCTGGGACCCCAAAATATCGAATTTTCGGGTGTTTTGAGCCTGAATTGGAGATATAAACGAGTACAGAAGATGCATGCACATATCGACTTTTTGGCACCTAAAAGAACGATTTTCAGTATGTTTTTGGCCTGTATTTTGAAAATACTCTAACACGGAGTGGGCATGTACAGATCGCTTCTGGGACCCCTAAATATCGAATTTTCGGGTGTTTTGGGCCTTAATTTGAGATATCGACTTTTTGGTACCTAAAATATAGATTTTTAGCATGTTTTTAGCCTATATTTTGAAAATATTCTAGCACTAAGTAGGCATGTACAGATTGTTTCTGGGACCCCAAAATATTGAATTTTCGGGTGTTTAGGGCCAGAATTTGAGATATAAACGGGTACAGAAGATGCATGCTCTTATCGACTTTTGGGCACCTAAAAGATCGATTTTCAGTATGTTTTTGGCCTGTATTTTGAAAATACTCTAACACGGAGTAGGCATGTACAGATCGCTTCTGGGACCCCAAAATATCGAATTTTCGGGTGTTTTGAGCCTGAATTTGAGATATAAACGAGTATAGAAGAAGCATACACATATTGACTTTGGGCACCAAAAATATCGATTTTCAGCATGTTTTGGGCCTTAATTTTGAAAATACTCTAACACGGACTAGGCATGTACCCATCGCTTCTGGGGCCCAAAATATCGAATTTTCGGGTGTTTAGGGCCAGAATTTGAGATATAAACGGGTACAGAAGATGCATGCACATATCGACTTTTGGGCACCTAAAAGATCGATTTTGAGCATGTTTTGAGCCTATATTTTGAAAACATTCTAGCACTGAGTAGGCATGTACAGATTGCTTCTGGGACCCCAAAATATCGAATTTTCGGGTGTTTTGAGCCTGAATTTGAGATATAAACGGGTACAGAAGATACACGCACATATTGACTTTGGTCATCTAAAATATTGCTTTTCAGCATGTTTCGGGCCTGTATTTTGAAAATACTCTAACACGGAGTAGGCATGTACAGATCGCTTCTGGGACCCCTAAATATCGAATTTTCGGGTGTTTTGGCCTTGAATTTGATATATCGCCTTTACGCACCTAAAATATCGATTTTTAGCATGTTTTGAGCCTATATTTTCAAAATATTCTAGCACTGAGTAGGCATGTACAGATCGCTTCTGGGACCCCTAAATATCGAATTTTTGGGTGTTTTGGGCCTTAATTTGAGATATCGACTTTTTGGCACCTAAAATATCGATTTTTAGCATGTTTTTAGCCTATATTTTGAAAACATTCTAGCACTGAGTAGGCATATACAGATCGCATCTGGGACCCCAAAATATCGAATTTTCGGGTGTTTTGAGCCTGAATTTGAGATATAAACGAGTATAAAAGATGCATACACATATTGGATTTCGGCACCAAAAATATCGATTTTCAGCATGTTTTGGGCCTGAATTTTGAAAATACTCTAACACGGATTAGGCATGTACAGATCGCTTCTGGGACCCCAAAATATCGAATTTTCGGGTGTTTTGAGCCTGAATTTGAGATATAAACGGGTACTGAAGATGCATGCATATATCGACTTATGTGCACCTAAAACATCGATTTTGAGCATGTTTTGGGCCTGTATTTTGAAAATACTCTAACACGGAGTAGGCATGTACAGATCGCTTCTGGGACCCCTAAATATCGAATTTTCGGGTGTTTTGGGCCTTAATTTGAGATATCGCCTTTACGCACCTAAAATATCGATTTTTAGCATGTTTTGAGCCTATATTTTGATAATATTCTAGCACTGAGTAGGCATGTACAGATCGCTTCTGGGACCCTAAAATATCGAATTTTCGGGTGTTTTGAGCTTGAATTTGAGATATAAACGGGTACAAAAGATACATGCACATATTGACTTTGGGCATCTAAAATATCGATTTTCAGCATGTTTTTGGGCATGTATTTTGAAAATACTCTAACACGAAGAAAGCATGTACAGATCGCTTCTGGGACCCCAAAATATCGAATTTTCGGGTGTTTTGAGCCTGAATTGGAGATATAAACGAGTACAGACGATGCATGCACATATCGACTTTTTGGCACCTAAAAGATCGATTTTCAGTATGTTTTTGGCCTGTATTTTGAAAATATTCTAACACGGAGTGGGCATGTACAGATCGCTTCTGGGACCTCTAAATATCGAATTTTCGGGTGTTTTGGGCCTTAATTTGAGATATCGACTTTTTGGTACCTAAAATATAGATTTTTAGCATATTTTTAGCCTATATTTTGAAAATATTCTAGCACTAAGTAGGCATGTACAGATTGCTTCTGGGACCCCAAAATATTGAATTTTCGGGTGTTTAGGGCCAGAATTTGAGATATAAACGGGAACAGAAGATGCATGCTCTTATCGACTTTTGGGCACCTAAAAGATCGATTTTCAGTATGTTTTTGGCCTGTATTTTGAAAATACTCTAACACGGAGTAGCATGTACAGATCGCTTCTGGGACCCCAAAATATCGAATTTTCGGGTGTTTTGAGCCTGAATTTGAGATATAAACGAGTATAGAAGAAGCATACACATATTGACTTTGGGCACCAAAAATATCGATTTTCAGGATGTTTTGGGCCTTAATTTTGAAAATACTCTAACACGGACTAGGCATGTACACATCGCTTCTGGGACCCAAAATATCGAATTTTCGGGTGCTTAGGGCCAGAATTTGAGATATAAACGGGTACAGAAGATGCATGCACATATCGACTTTTGGGCACCTAAAAGATCGATTTTCAGTATGTTTTTGGCCTGTATTTTGAAAATACTCTAACACGGAGTAGGCATGTACAGATCGCTTCTGGGACCCCTAAATATCGAATTTTCGGGTGTTTTGGCCTTGAATTTGACATATCGCCTTTACGCACCTAAAATATCGATTTTTAGCATGTTTTGAGCCTATATTTTGAAAATATTTTAGCACTGAGTAGGCATGTACAGATCGTTTCTGGGACCCCTAAATATCGATTTTTTTTAGTGTTTTGGGCCTTAATTTGAGATATCGACCTTTTGGCACCTAAAATATCGATTTTTAGCATGTTTTTAGCCTATATTTTGAAAATATTCTAGCACTGAGTAGGCATGTACAGATTGCTTCTGGGACCCCTAAATATCGAATTTTCGGGAGTTTTGGGCCTTAATTTGAGATATCGCCTTTACGCACCTAAAATATCGATTTTTAGCATGTTTTGAGCCTATATTTTGAAAATATTCTAGCACTGAGTAGGCATGTACAGATCGCTTCTGGGACCCCAAAATATCGAATTTTCGGGTGTTTTGAGCCTGAATTTGAGATATAAACGAGTACAGAAGATGCATGCACATATCGACTTTTGGGCACCTAAAATATCGATTTTGAGCATGTTTTGAGCCTATATTTTGAAAACTTTCTAGCACTGAGTAGGCATGTACAGATCGCTTCTGGGACCCCTAAATATCGAATTTTCGGGTGTTTTGGGCCTTAATTTGAGATATCGACTTTTTGGCACCTAAAATATCTATTTTTAGCATGTTTATAGCGTATATTTTGAAAATATTCTAGCACTGAGTAGGCATGTACAGATTGCTTCTGGGACCTCATAATATTGAATTTTCGGGTGTTTTGAGCCTGAATTTGAGATATAAACGGGTACAGAAGATACATGCACATATTGACTTTGGGCATCTAAAATATCGATTTTCAGTATGTTTTGGGCATGTATTTTGTAAATACTCTAACAAGGAGTAGGCATGTACAGATCGCTTCTGGGACCCCAAAATATCGAATTTTTGGGTGTTTTGAGCCTGAATTTGAGATATAAACGGTTACAGAAGATACATGCACATATCGACTTTTTGGCACCTAAAACATCGATTTTGAGCATGTTTTGGGCCTGTATTTTGAAAATACTCTAACACGGAGTAGGCATGTACTGATCGCTTCTGGGACCCCTAAATATCGAATTTTCGGGTGTTTTGGGCCATAATTTGAGATATCGACTTTTTGGCACCTAAAATATCGATTTTTAGCATGTTTTTAGCCTATATTTTGAAAATATTCTAACACTGAGTAGGCATGTACAGATTGCTTCAGGGACCCCAAAATATTGAATTTTCGGGTGTTTTGAGCCTAAATTTGAGATATAAACGGGTACAGAAGATACATGCACATATTGACTTTGGGCATCTAAAATATCGATTTTCAGCATGTTTTGGGCCTGTATTTTGAAAATACTCTAACACAGAGTAGGCATGTACAGATCACTTCTGGGACCCCAAAATATCGAATTTTCGGGTGTTTTGAGCCTGAATTTGAGATATAAACGGGTACTGAAGATGCATGCACATATCGACTTTTGGGCACCTAAAACATCGATTTTGAGCATGTTTTGGGCATGTATTTTGAAAATACTTTAACACGGAGTAGGCATGTACAGATCGCTTCTGGGACCCCAAAATATCGAATTTTCGGGTGTTTTGAGCTTGAATTTGAGATATAAACGAGTACAGAAGATGCATTCACATATCGACTTTTGGGCACCTAAAATATCGATTTTGAGCATGTTTTGAGCCTATATTTTGAAAACATTCTAGCACTGAGTAGGCATGTACAGATCGCATCTGGGACCCCAAAATATCGAATTTTCGGGTGTTTTGAGCCTGAATTTGAGATATAAACGAGTATAAAAGATGCATACACATATTGACTTTCGGCACCAAAAATATCGATTTTCAGCATGTTTTGGGCCTGAATTTTGAAAATACTCTAACACGGATTAGGCATGTACAGAGCGCTTCTGGGACACCAAAATATCGAATTTTCGGGTGTTTAGGGCCAGTATTTGAAAAATAAACGGGTACAGAAGATGCATGCACATATCGACTTTTGGGCACCTAAAAGATCGATTTTCAGTATGTTTTTGGCCTGTATCTTGAAAATACTCTAACACGGAGTAGGCATGTACAGTTCGCTTCTGGGACCCCTAAATATAGAATTTTCGGGTGTTTTGGGACTGAATTTGAGATATCGACTTTTTGGCACCTAAATTATCGATTTTTAGCATGTTTTTAGCCTATATTTTGAAAATATTCTATCACTGAGTAGGCATGTACAGATTGCTTCTGGGACCCCAAAATATTGAATTTTCGGGTGTTTTGAGCCTGAATTTGAGATATAAACGGGTACAGAAGAAACATGCACATATTGACTTTGGGCATCTAAAATATCGATTTTCAGCATGTTTTGGGCCTGTATTTTGAAAATACTCTAACACGTAGTAGGCATGTACAGATCGTTTCTGGGACCCCAAAATATCAAATTTTCGGGTGTTTTGAGCCTGAATTTGAGATATAAACGGGTACTGAAGATGCATGCATATATCGACTTTTGGGCACCTAAAACATCGATTTTGAGCATGTTTTGGGCCTGTATTTTGAAAATACTCTAACACGGAGTAGGCATGTACAGATCGCTTCTGGGACCCCTAAATATCGAATTTTCGGGTGTTTTGGGCCTTAATTTGAGATATCGACTCTTTGGCACCTAAAATATCGATTTTTAGCATGTTTTGAGCCTATATTTTGAAAATATTCTAGCAATGAGTAGGCATGTACAGATCGCTTCTGGGACCCCAAAATATCGAATTTTCGGGTGTTTTGAGCCTGAATTTGAGATATAAACGGGTACAGAAGATACATGCACATATTGACTTTGGTCATCTAAAATATCGCTTTTCAGCATGTTTCGGGCCTGTATTTTGAAAATACTCTAACACGGAGTAGGCATGTACAGATCGCTTCTGGGACCCCTAAATATCGAATTTTCGGGTGTTTTGGCCTTGAATTTGATATATCGCCTTTACGCACCTAAAATATCGATTTTTAGCATGTTTTGAGCCTATATTTTCAAAATATTCTAGCACTGAGTAGGCATGTACAGATCGCTTCTGGGACCCCTAAATATCGAATTTTCGGGTGTTTTGGGCCTTAATTTGAGATATCGACTTTTTGGCACCTAAAATATCGATTTTTAGCATGTTTTTAGCATATATTTTGAAAATATTCTAGCACTGAGTAGGCATGTACAGATTGCTTCTGGGACCCCAAAATATTGACTTTTCGGGTGTTTTGATCCTGAATTTAAGATATATAAGGGTACAGAATATACATGCACATATTGACTTTAGGCATCTAAAATATCGATTTTCAGCATATTTTGGGCATGTATTTTGAAAATACTCTAATAAGAAGTAGGCATGTACAGATCGCTTCTGGGCCCCCTAAATATCGAATTTTCGGGTGTTTTGAGCCTGAATTTGAGATATAAACGGGTACTGAAGAAGAATGCACATATCGACTTTTGGGCACCTAAAAGATCGATTTTGAGCATGTTATGGGCCTGTATCTTGAAAATACTCTAACACGGAGTAGGCATGTACAGATCGCTTCTGGGACCCCAAAATATCGAATTTTCGGGTGTTTTGGCCTTGAATTTGACATATCGCCTTTACGCACCTAAAATATCGATTTTTAGCATGTTTTGAGCCTATATTTTGAAAATATTCTACCACTGAGTAGGCATGTACAGATCGCTTCTGGGACCCCTAAATATCGAATTTTCATGTGTTATGAGCCTTAATTTGAGATATCGACTTTTGGCACATAAAATATCGATTTTTAGCATGTTTTTATCCTATATTTTTAAAATATTCTAGCACTGAGTAGGCATGTACAGATTGCTTCTGGGACCCCTAAATATCGAATTTTCGGGTGTTTTGGGCCTTAATTTGAGATATCGCCTTTACGCACCTAAAATATCGATAATTAGCATGTTTTGAGCCTATATTTTAAAAATATTCTAGCACTGAGTAGGCATGTACAGATCGCTTCTGGGACCCCAAAATATCAAATTTTCGGTTGTTTTGAGCCTGTATTTGAGATATAAACGAGTACAGAAGATGCATTCACATATCGAATTTTGGGCACTAAAATATCGATTTTGAGCATGTTTTGAGCCTGTATTTTGAAAATACTCTAACACAGAGTAGGCATGTACAGATCACTTCTGGGACCCCAAAATATCGAATTTTCGGGTGTTTTGAGCCTGAATTTGAGATATAAACGTGTACTGAAGATGCATGCACATATCGACTTTTGGGCACCTAAAACATCGATTTTGAGCATGTTTTGGGCATGTATTTTGAAAATACTTTAACACGGAGTAGGCATGTACAGATCGCTTCTGGGACCCCAAAATATCGAATTTTCGGGTGTTTTGAGCTTGAATTTGAGATATAAACGAGTACAGAAGATGCATTCACATATCGACTTTTGGGCACCTAAAATATCGATTTTGAGCATGTTTTGAGCCTATATTTTGAAAACATTCTAGCACTGAGTAGGCATGTACAGATCGCATCTGGGACCCCAAAATATCGAATTTTCGGGTGTTTTGAGCCTGAATTTGAGATATAAACGAGTATAAAAGATGCATACACATATTGACTTTCGGCACCAAAAATATCGATTTTCAGCATGTTTTGGGCCTGAATTTTGAAAATACTCTAACACGGATTAGGCATGTACAGAGCGCTTCTGGGACACCAAAATATCGAATTTTCGGGTGTTTAGGGCCAGTATTTGAAAAATAAACGGGTACAGAAGATGCATGCACATATCGACTTTTGGGCACCTAAAAGATCGATTTTCAGTATGTTTTTGGCCTGTATCTTGAAAATACTCTAACACGGAGTAGGCATGTACAGTTCGCTTCTGGGACCCCTAAATATAGAATTTTCGGGTGTTTTGGGACTGAATTTGAGATATCGACTTTTTGGCACCTAAATTATCGATTTTTAGCATGTTTTTAGCCTATATTTTGAAAATATTCTAGCACTGAGTAGGCATGTACAGATTGCTTCTGGGACCCCAAAATATTGAATATTCGGGTGTTTTGAGCCTGAATTTGAGATATAAACGGGTACAGAAGAAACATGCACATATTGACTTTGGGCATCTAAAATATCGATTTTCAGCATGTTTTGGGCCTGTATTTTGAAAATACTCTAACACGTAGTAGGCATGTACAGATCGCTTCTGGGACCCCAAAATATCAAATTTTCGGGTGTTTTGAGCCTGAATTTGAGATATAAACGGGTACTGAAGATGCATGCATATATCGACTTTTGGGCACCTAAAACATCGATTTTGAGCATGTTTTGGGCCTGTATTTTGAAAATACTCTAACACGGAGTAGGCATGTACAGATCGCTTCTGGGACCCCTAAATATCGAATTTTCGGGTGTTTTGGGCCTTAATTTGAGATATCGACTTTTTGGTACCTAAAATAAAGATTTTTAGCATGTTTTTAGCCTATATTTTGAAAATATTCTAGCACTAAGTAGGCATGTACAGATTGCTTCTGGGACCCCAAAATATTGAATTTTCGGGTGTTTAGGGCCAGAATTTGAGATATAAACGGGTACAGAAGATGCATGCTCTTATCGACTTTTGGGCACCTAAAAGATCGATTTTCAGTATGTTTTTGGCCTGTATTTTGAAAATACTCTAACACGGAGTAGGCATGTACAGATCGCTTCTGGGACCCCAAAATATCGAATTTTCGGGTGTTTTGAGCCTGAATTTGAGATATAAACGAGTATAGAAGAAGCATACACATATTGACTTTGGGCACCAAGAATATCGATTTTCAGCATGTTTTGGGCCTTAATTTTGAAAATACTCTAACACGGACTAGGCATGTACACATCGCTTCTGGGACCCAAAATATCGAATTTTCGGGTGTTTAGGGCCAGAATTTGAGATATAAACGGGTACAGAAGATGCATGCACATATCGACTTTTGGGCACCTAAAAGATCGATTTTCAGTATGTTTTTGGCCTGTATTTTGAAAATACTCTAACACGAAGTAGGCATGTACAGATCGCTTTTGGGACCCCTAAATATCGAATTTTCGGGTGTTTTGGGCCTTAATTTGAGATATCGCCTTTACGCACCTAAAATATCGATTTTTAGCATGTTTTGAGCCTATATTTTGAAAATATTCTAGCAATGAGTAGGCATGTACAGATCGCTTCTGGGACCCCAAAATATCGAATTTTCGGGTGTTTTGAGCCTGAATTTGAGATATAAACGGGTACAGAAGATACATGCACATATTGACTTTGGTCATCTAAAATATCGCTTTTCAGCATGTTTCGGGCCTGTATTTTGAAAATACTCTAACACGGAGTAGGCATGTACAGATCGCTTCTGGGACCCCTAAATATCGAATTTTCTGGTGTTTTGGTCTTGAATTTGATATATCGCCTTTACGCACCTAAAATATCGATTTTTAGCATGTTTTGAGCCTATATTTTCAAAATATTCTAGCACTGAGTAGGCATGTACAGATCGCTTCTGGGACCCCTAAATATCGAATTTTCGGGTGTTTTGGGCCTTAATTTGAGATATCGACTTTTTGGCACCTAAAATATCGATTTTTAGCATGTTTTTAGCCTATATTTTGAAAATATTCTAGCACTGAGTAGGCATGTACAGATTGCTTCTGGGACCCCAAAATATTGACTTTTCGGGTGTTTTGATCCTGAATTTAAGATATATAAGGGTACAGAATATACATGCACATATTGACTTTAGGCATCTAAAATATCGATTTTCAGCATGTTTTGGGCATGTATTTTGAAAATACTCTAATAAGAAGTAGGCATGTACAGATCGCTTTTGGGACCCCAAAATATCGAATTTTCGGGTGTTTTGAGCCTGAATTTGAGATATAAACGGGTACTGAAGATGAATGCACATATCGACTTTTGGGCACCTAAAAGATCGATTTTGAGCATGTTATGGGCCTGTATCTTGAAAATACTCTAACACGGAGTAGGCATGTACAGATCGCTTCTGGGACCCCAAAATATCGAATTTTCGGGTGTTTTGGCCTTGAATTTGACATATCGCCTTTACGCACCTAAAATATCGATTTTTAGCATGTTTTGAGCCTATATTTTGAAAATATTCTACCACTGAGTAGGCATGTACAGATCGCTTCTGGGACCCCTAAATATCGAATTTTCATGTGTTATGAGACTTAATTTGAGATATCGACTTTTGGGCACCTAAAATATCGATTTTTAGCATGTTTTTATCCTATATTTTTAAAATATTCTAGCACTGAGTAGGCATGTACAGATTGCTACTGGGACCCCTAAATATCGAATTTTCGGGTGTTTTGGGCCTTAATTTGAGATATCGCCTTTACGCACCTAAAATATCGATAATTAGCATGTTTTGAGCATATATTTTAAAAATATTCTAGCACTGAGTAGGCATGTACAGATCGCTTCTGGGACCCCAAAATATCGAATTTTCGGGTGTTTTGAGCCTGTATTTGAGATATAAACGAGTACAGAAGATGCATTCACATATCGAATTTTGGGCACCTAAAATATCGATTTTTAGCATGTTTTGAGCCTATATTTTGAAAACATTCTAGCACTGAGTAGGCATGTACAGATCGCATCTGGGACCCCAAAATATCGAATTTTCGGGTGTTTTGAGCCTGAATTTGAGATATAAACGAGTATAAAAGATGCATACACATATTGACTTTCGGCACCAAAAATATCGATTTTCAGCATGTTTTGGGCCTGTATTTTGAAAATACTCTAACACGGATTAGGCATGTACAGATCGCTTCTGGGACCCCAAAATATCGAATTTTCGGGTGCTTTGAGCCTGAATTTGAGATATAAACGGGTACTGAAGATGCATGCATATATCGACTTATGTGCACCTAAAACATCGATTTTGAGCATGTTTTGGGCCTGTATTTTGAAAATACTCTAACACGGAGTAAGCATGTACAGATCGCTTCTGGGACCCCTAAATATCGAATTTTCGGGTGTTTTGGGCCTTAATTTGAGATATCGCTTTTACGCACCTAAAATATCGATTTTTAGCATGTTTTGAGCCTATATTTTGATAATATTCTAGCACTGAGTAGGCATGTACAGATCGCTTCTGGGACCCTAAAATATCGAATTTTCGGGTGTTTTGAGCTTGAATTTGAGATATAAACGGGTACAGAAGATACATGCACATATTGACTTTGGGCATCTAAAATATCGATTTTCAGCATGTTTTTGGGCATGTATTTTGAAAATACTCTAACACGAAGAAGGCATGTACAGATCGCTTCTGGGACCCCTAAATATCGAATTTTCGGGTGTTTTGGGCCTTTATTTGAGATATCGACTTTTTGGTACCTAAAATATAGATTTTTAGCATGTTTTTAGCCTATATTTTGAAAATATTCTAGCACTAAGTAGGCATGTACAGATTGCTTCTGGGACCCCAAAATATTGAATTTTCGGGTGTTTAGGGCCAGAATTTGAGATATAAACGGGTACAGAAGATGCATGCTCTTATCGACTTTTGGGCACCTAAAATATCGATTTTCAGTATGTTTTTGGCCTGTATTTTGAAAATACTCTAACACGGAGTAGGCATGTACAGATCGCTTCTGGGACCCCAAAATATCGAATTTTCGGTTTTTTGAGCCTGAATTTGAGATATAAACGAGTATAGAAGAAGCATACACATATTGACTTTGGGCACCAAAAATATCGATTTTCAACATGTTTTGGGCCTGAATTTTGAAAATACTCTAACACGGACTAGGCATGTACACATCGCTTCTGGGACCCAAAATATCGAATTTTCGGGTTTTTAGGGCCAGAATTTGAGATATAAACGGGTACAGAAGATGCATGCACATATCGACTTTTGGGCACCTAAAAGATCGATTTTCAGTATGTTTTTGGCCTGTATTTTGAAAATACTCTAACACGGAGTAGGCATGTACAGATCGCTTCTGGGACCCCTAAATATCGAATTTTCGGGTGTTTTGGCCTTGAATTTGACATATCGCCTTTACGCACCTAAAATATCGATTTTGAGCATGTTTTGAGCCTATATTTTGAAAATATTCTAGCACTGAGTAGGCATGTACAGATCGTTTCTGGGACCCCTAAATATCGAATTTTTTTAGTGTTTTGGGCCTTAATTTGAGATATCGACTTTTTGGCACCTAAAATGTCGATTTTTAGCATGTTTTTAGCCTATATTTTGAAAATATTCTAGCACTGAGTAGGCATGTACAGATTGCTTCTGGGACCCCTAAATATCGAATTTTCGGGTGTTTTGGGCCTTAATTTGATAAATCGACTTTTTGGCACCTAAAATATCGATTTTTAGCATGTTTTTAGCCTATATTTTGAAAATATTCTGGCACTGAGTAGGCATGTACAGATCGCTTCTGGGACCCCAAAATATCGAATTTTCGGGTGTTTTGAGCCTGAATTTGAGATATAAACGAGTATAGAAGATGCATACACATATTGAATTTGGGCACCAAAAATATCAATTTTCAGCATGTTTTGGGCCTAAATTTTGAAAATACTCTAACAAGGAGTAGGCATGTACAGATCGCTTCTGGGACCCAAAAATATCGAATTTTCGGGTGTTTACGGCCAGAATTTGAGATATAAACGGGTACAGAAGATGCATGCACATATCGACGTTTGGGCACCTAAAAGATTGATTTTCAGTATGTTTTTGGGCTGTATTTTGTAAATACTCTAACACGGAGTAGGCATGTACAGATCCCTTCTGGGACCCATAAATATAGAATTTTCGGGTGTTTTGCGACTGAATTTGAGATATCGACTTTTTGGCACCTAAAATATCGATTTTTAGCATGTTTTTAGCCTATATTTTGAAAATATTCTAGCACTGAGTAGGCATGTACAGATTGCTTCTGGGACCCCAAAATATCGAATTTTCGGGTGTTTTGAGCCTGAATTTGAGATATAAACTGGTACAGAAGATACATGCACATATTGACATTGGGCATCTAAAATATCGCTTTTCAGCATGTTTCGGGCCTGTATTTTGAAAATACTCTAACACGGAGTAGGCATGTACAGATCGCTTCTGGGACCCCTAAATATCGAATTTTCGGGTGTTTTGGCTTTGAATTTGACATATCGCATTTACGCACCTAAAATATCGATTTTTAGCATGTTTTGAGCCTTTATTTTGAAAATATTTTAGCACTGAGTAGGCATGTACAGATCGCTTCTGGGACCCCTAAATATCGATTTTTTTTAGTGTTTTGGGCCTTAATTTGAGATATCGACTTTTGGGCACCTAAAATATCGATTTTGAGCATGTTTTGAGCCTATATTTTGAAAACTTTCTAGCACTGAGTAGGCATGTACAGATCGCTTCTGGGACCCCTAAATATCGAATTTTCGGGTGTTTTGGGCCTTAATTTGAGATATCGACTTTTTGGCACCTAAAATATCTATTTTTAGCATGTTTATAGCGTATATTTTGAAAATATTCTAGCACTGAGTAGGCATGAACAGATTACTTCTGGGACCTCATAATATTGAATTTTCGGGTGTTTTGAGCCTGAATTTGAGATATAAACGGGTACAGAAGATACATGCACATATTGACTTTGGGCATCTAAAATATCGATTTTCAGTATGTTTTGGGCATGTATTTTGTAAATACTCTAACAAGGAGTAGGCATGTACAGATCGCTTCTGGGACCCCAAAATATCGAATTTTTGGGTGTTTTGAGCCTGAATTTGAGATATAAACGGTTACAGAAGATACATGCACATATCGACTTTTTGGCACCTAAAACATCGATTTTGAGCATGTTTTGGGCCTGTATTTTGAAAATACTCTAACACGGAGTAGGCATGTACAGATCGCTTCTGGGACCCCTAAATATCGAATTTTCGGGTGTTTTGGGCCATAATTTGATATATCGACTTTTTGGCACCTAAAATATCGATTTTTAGCATGTTTTTAGCCTATATTTTGAAAATATTCTGGCACTGAGTAGGCATGTACAGATTGCTTCAGGGACCCCAAAATATTGAATTTTCGGGTGTTTTGAGCCTGAATTTGAGTTATAAACGGGTACAGAAGATACATGCACATATTGACTTTGGGCATCTAAAATATCGATTTTCAGCATGTTTTGGGCCTGTATTTTGAAAATACTCTAACACAGAGTAGGCATGTACAGATCACTTCTGGGACCCCAAAATATCGAATTTTCGGGTGTTTTGAGCCTGAATTTGAGATATAAACGGGTACTGAAGATGCATGCACATATCGACTTTTGGGCACCTAAAACATCGATTTTGAGCATGTTTTGGGCCTGTATTTTGAAAATACTCTAACACGGAGTAAGCATGTACAGATCGCTTCTGGGACCCCTAAATATCGAATTTTCGGGTGTTTTGGGCCTTAATTTGAGATATCGCTTTTACGCACCTAAAATATCGATTTTTAGCATGTTTTGAGCCTATATTTTGATAATATTCTAGCACTGAGTAGGCATGTACAGATCGCTTCTGGGACCCTAAAATATCGAATTTTCGGGTGTTTTGAGCTTGAATTTGAGATATAAACGGGTACAGAAGATACATGCACATATTGACTTTGGGCATCTAAAATATCGATTTTCAGCATGTTTTTGGGCATGTATTTTGAAAATACTCTAACACGAAGAAGGCATGTACAGATCGCTTCTGGGACCCCTAAATATCGAATTTTCGGGTGTTTTGGGCCTTAATTTGAGATATCGACTTTTTGGTACCTAAAATATAGATTTTTAGCATGTTTTTAGCCTATATTTTGAAAATATTCTAGCACTAAGTAGGCATGTACAGATTGCTTCTGGGACCCCAAAATATTGAATTTTCGGGTGTTTAGGGCCAGAATTTGAGATATAAACGGGTACAGAAGATGCATGCTCTTATCGACTTTTGGGCACCTAAAATATCGATTTTCAGTATGTTTTTGGCCTGTATTTTGAAAATACTCTAACACGGAGTAGGCATGTACAGATCGCTTCTGGGACCCCAAAATATCGAATTTTCGGTTTTTTGAGCCTGAATTTGAGATATAAACGAGTATAGAAGAAGCATACACATATTGACTTTGGGCACCAAAAATATCGATTTTCAACATGTTTTGGGCCTGAATTTTGAAAATACTCTAACACGGACTAGGCATGTACACATCGCTTCTGGGACCCAAAATATCGAATTTTCGGGTTTTTAGGGCCAGAATTTGAGATATAAACGGGTACAGAAGATGCATGCACATATCGACTTTTGGGCACCTAAAAGATCGATTTTCAGTATGTTTTTGGCCTGTATTTTGAAAATACTCTAACACGGAGTAGGCATGTACAGATCGCTTCTGGGACCCCTAAATATCGAATTTTCGGGTGTTTTGGCCTTGAATTTGACATATCGCCTTTACGCACCTAAAATATCGATTTTGAGCATGTTTTGAGCCTATATTTTGAAAATATTCTAGCACTGAGTAGGCATGTACAGATCGTTTCTGGGACCCCTAAATATCGAATTTTTTTAGTGTTTTGGGCCTTAATTTGAGATATCGACGTTTGGGCACCTAAAAGATTGATTTTCAGTATGTTTTTGGGCTGTATTTTGTAAATACTCTAACACGGAGTAGGCATGTACAGATCCCTTCTGGGACCCATAAATATAGAATTTTCGGGTGTTTTGCGACTGAATTTGAGATATCGACTTTTTGGCACCTAAAATATCGATTTTTAGCATGTTTTTAGCCTATATTTTGAAAATATTCTAGCACTGAGTAGGCATGTACAGATTGCTTCTGGGACCCCAAAATATCGAATTTTCGGGTGTTTTGAGCCTGAATTTGAGATATAAACTGGTACAGAAGATACATGCACATATTGACATTGGGCATCTAAAATATCGCTTTTCAGCATGTTTCGGGCCTGTATTTTGAAAATACTCTAACACGGAGTAGGCATGTACAGATCGCTTCTGGGACCCCTAAATATCGAATTTTCGGGTGTTTTGGCTTTGAATTTGACATATCGCATTTACGCACCTAAA
Source organism: Petrolisthes cinctipes (assembly GCA_033782935.1). Classification (NCBI taxonomy): domain Eukaryota; kingdom Metazoa; phylum Arthropoda; class Malacostraca; order Decapoda; family Porcellanidae; genus Petrolisthes; species Petrolisthes cinctipes. Next base: position 208,271 of record JAWQEG010001012.1, on the reverse strand, counting down.
ATATCGATTTTTAGCATGTTTTGAGCCTTTATTTTGAAAATATTTTAGCACTGAGTAGGCATGTACAGATCGCTTCTGGGACCCCTAAATATCGATTTTTTTTAGTGTTTTGGGCCTTAATTTGAGATATCGACTTTTGGGCACCTAAAATATCGATTTTGAGCATGTTTTGAGCCTATATTTTGAAAACTTTCTAGCACTGAGTAGGCATGTACAGATCGCTTCTGGGACCCCTAAATATCGAATTTTCGGGTGTTTTGGGCCTTAATTTGAGATATCGACTTTTTGGCACCTAAAATATCTATTTTTAGCATGTTTATAGCGTATATTTTGAAAATATTCTAGCACTGAGTAGGCATGTACAGATTACTTCTGGGACCTCATAATATTGAATTTTCGGGTGTTTTGAGCCTGAATTTGAGATATAAACGGGTACAGAAGATACATGCACATATTGACTTTGGGCATCTAAAATATCGATTTTCAGTATGTTTTGGGCATGTATTTTGTAAATACTCTAACAAGGAGTAGGCATGTACAGATCGCTTCTGGGACCCCAAAATATCGAATTTTTGGGTGTTTTGAGCCTGAATTTGAGATATAAACGGTTACAGAAGATACATGCACATATCGACTTTTTGGCACCTAAAACATCGATTTTGAGCATGTTTTGGGCCTGTATTTTGAAAATACTCTAACACGGAGTAGGCATGTACAGATCGCTTCTGGGACCCCTAAATATCGAATTTTCGGGTGTTTTGGGCCATAATTTGATATATCGACTTTTTGGCACCTAAAATATCGATTTTTAGCATGTTTTTAGCCTATATTTTGAAAATATTCTGGCACTGAGTAGGCATGTACAGATTGCTTCAGGGACCCCAAAATATTGAATTTTCGGGTGTTTTGAGCCTGAATTTGAGATATAAACGGGTACAGAAGATACATGCACATATTGACTTTGGGCATCTAAAATATCGATTTTCAGCATGTTTTGGGCCTGTATTTTGAAAATACTCTAACACAGAGTAGGCATGTACAGATCACTTCTGGGACCCCAAAATATCGAATTTTCGGGTGTTTTGAGCCTGAATTTGAGATATAAACGGGTACTGAAGATGCATGCACATATCGACTTTTGGGCACCTAAAACATCGATTTTGAGCATGTTTTGGGCATGTATTTTGAAAATACTTTAATACGGAGTAGGCATGTACAGATCGCTTCTGGGACCCCAAAATATCGAATTTTCGGGTGTTTTGGCCTTGAATTTGACATCGCCTTTACGCACCTAAAATATCGATTTTTAGCATGTTTTGAGCCTATATTTTGAGAATATTCTACCACTGAGTAGGCATGTACAGATCGCTTCTGGGACCCCTAAATATAGAATTTTCGGGTGTTTTGAGCCTTAATTTGAGATATCGACTTTTTGGCACCTAAAATATCGATTTTTAGCATGTTTTTAGCCTATATTTTGAAAATATTCTAGCACTGAGTAGGCATGTACAGATTGCTTCTGGGACCCCTAAATATCGAATTTTCGGGTGTTTTGGCCTTGAATTTGACATATCGCCTTTACGCACCTAAAATATCGATTTTTAGCATGTTTTGAGCCTATATTTTGAAAATATTCTAGCACTGAGTAGGCATGTACAGATCGTTTCTGGGACCCCTAAATATCGAATTTTTTTAGTGTTTTGGGCCTTAATTTGAGATATCGACTTTTTGGCACCTAAAATGTCGATTTTTAGCATGTTTTTAGCCTATATTTTGAAAATATTCTAGCACTGAGTAGGCATGTACAGATTGCTTCTGGGACCCCGAAATATCGAATTTTCGGGTGTTTTGGGCCTTAATTTGATATATCGACTTTTTGGAACCTAAAATATCGATTTTTAGCATGTTTTTAGCCTATATTTTGAAAATATTCTGGCACTGAGTAGGCATGTACAGATCGCTTCTGGGACCCCAAAATATCGAATTTTCGGGTGTTTTGAGCCTGAATTTGAGATATAAACGAGTATAGAAGATGCATACACATATTGAATTTGGGCACCAAAAATATCGATTTTCAGCATGTTTTGGGCCTAAATTTTGAAAATACTCTAACAAGGAGTAGGCATGTACAGATCGCTTCTGGGACCCCAAAATATCGAATTTTCGGGTGTTTACGGCCAGAATTTGAGATATAAACGGGTACAGAAGATGCATGCACATATCGACGTTTGGGCACCTAAAAGATTGATTTTCAGTATGTTTTTGGGCTGTATTTTGTAAATACTCTAACACGGAGTAGGCATGTACAGATCCCTTCTGGGACCCATAAATATAGAATTTTCGGGTGTTTTGCGACTGAATTTGAGATATCGACTTTTTGGCACCTAAAATATCGATTTTTAGCATGTTTTTAGCCTATATTTTGAAAATATTCTAGCACTGAGTAGGCATGTACAGATTGCTTCTGGGACCCCAAAATATCGAATTTTCGGGTGTTTTGAGCCTGAATTTGAGATATAAACGGGTACAGAAGATACATGCACATATTGACTTTGGGCATCTAAAATATCCCTTTTCAGCATGTTTCGGGCCTGTATTTTGAAAATACTCTAACACGGAGTAGGCATGTACAGATCGCTTCTGGGACCCCTAAATATCGAATTTTCGGGTGTTTTGGCTTTGAATTTGACATATCGCCTTTACGCACCTAAAATATCGATTTTTAGCATGTTTTGAGCCTTTATTTTGAAAATATTTTAGCACTGAGTAGGCATGTACAGATCGCTTCTGGGACCCCTAAATATCGATTTTTTTTAGTGTTTTGGGCCTTAATTTGAGATATCGACTTTTTGGCTCCTAAAATATCGATTTTTAGCATGTTTTTAGCCTATATTTTGAAAATATTCTAGCACTGAGCAGGCATGTACAGATTGCTTCTGGGACCCCTAAATATCGAATTTTCGGGAGTTTTGGGCCTTAATTTGAGATATCGCCTTTACGCACCTAAAATATCGATTTTTAGCATGTTTTGAGCCTATATTTTGAAAATATTCTAGCACTGAGTAGGCATGTACAGATCGCTTCTGGGACCCCAAAATATCGAATTTTCGGGTGTTTTGAGCCTGAATTTGAGATATAAACGAGTACAGAAGATGCATGCACATATCGATTTTGGGCACCTAAAATATCGATTTTGAGCATGTTTTGAGCCTATATTTTGAAAACTTTCTAGCACTGAGTAGGCATGTACAGATCGCTTCTGGGACCCCTAAATATCGAATTTTCGGGTGTTTTGGGCCTTAATTTGAGATATCGACTTTTTGGCACCTAAAATATCTATTTTTAGCATGTTTATAGCGTATATTTTGAAAATATTCTAGCACTGAGTAGGCATGTACAGATTGCTTCTGGGATCTCATAATATTGAATTTTCGGGTGTTTTGAGACTGAATTTGAGATATAAACGGGTACAGAAGATACATGCACATATTGACTTTGGGCATCTAAAATATCGATTTTCAGTATGTTTTGGGCATGTATTTTGTAAATACTCTAACAAGGAGTAGGCATGTACAGATCGCTTCTGGGACCCCAAAATATCGAATTTTTGGGTGTTTTGAGCCTGAATTTGAGATATAAACGGTTACAGAAGATACATGCACATATCGACTTTTTGGCACCTAAAACATCGATTTTGAGCATGTTTTGGGCCTGTATTTTGAAAATACTCTAACACGGAGTAGGCATGTACAGATCGCTTCTGGGACCCCTAAATATCGAATTTTCGGGTGTTTTGGGCCATAATTTGATATATCGACTTTTTGGCACCTAAAATATCGATTTTTAGCATGTTTTTAGCCTATATTTTGAAAATATTCTGGCACTGAGTAGGCATGTACAGATTGCTTCAGGGACCCCAAAATATTGAATTTTCGGGTGTTTTGAGCCTGAATTTGAGATGTAAACGGGTACAGAAGATACATGCACATATTGACTTTGGGCATCTAAAATATCGATTTTCAGCATGTTTTGGGCCTGTATTTTGAAAATACTCTAACACAGAGTAGGCATGTACAGATCACTTCTGGGACCCCAAAATATCGAATTTTCGTGTGTTTTGAGCCTGAATTTGAGATATAAACGGGTACTGAAGATGCATGCACATATCGACTTTTGGGCACCTAAAACATCGATTTTTAGCATGTTTTGAGCCTATATTTTGAAAATATTCTACCACTGAGTAGGCATGTACAGATCGCTTCTGGGACCCCTAAATATCGAATTTTCGGGTGTTTTGAGCCTTAATTTGAGATATCGACTTTTTGGCACCTAAAATATCGATTTTTAGCATGTTTTTAGCCTATATTTTGAAAATATTCTAGCACTGAGTAGGCATGTACAGATTGCTTCTGGGACCCCTAAATATCGAATTTTCGGGTGTTTTTGGCCTTAATTTGAGATATCGCCTTTACGCACCTAAAATATCGATAATTAGCATGTTTTGAGCCTATATTTTAAAAATATTCTAGCACTGAGTAGGCATGTACAGATCGCTTCTGGGACCCCAAAATATCGAATTTTCGGGTGTTTTGAGCTTGAATTTGAGACATAAACGAGTACAGAAGATGCATTCACATATCGACTTTTGGGCACCTAAAATATCGATTTTGAGCATGTTTTGAGCCTATATTTTGAAAACATTCTAGCACTGAGTAGGCATGTACAGATCGCATCTGGGACCCCAAAATATCGAATTTTCGGGTGTTTTGAGCCTGAATTTGAGATATAAACGAGTATAAAAGATGCATACACATATTGACTTTCGGCACCAAAAATATCGATTTTCAGCATGTTTTGGGCCTGAATTTTGAAAATACTCTAACACGGATTAGGCATGTACAGATCGCTTCTGGGACCCCAAAATATCGAATTTTCGGGTGTTTAGGGCCAGTATTTGAAAAATAAACGGGTACAGAAGATGCATGCACATATCGACTTTTGGGCACCTAAAAGATCGATTTTCAGTATGTTTTTGGCCTGTATCTTGAAAATACTCTAACACGGAGTAGGCATGTACAGTTCGCTTCTGGGACCCCTAAATATAGAATTTTCGGGTGTTTTGGGACTGAATTTGAGATATCGACTTTTTGGCACCTAAATTATCGATTTTGAGCATGTTTTGAGCCTATATTTTGAAAATATTCTAGCACTGAGTAGGCATGTACAGATTGCTTCTGGGACCCCAAAATATTGAATTTTCGGGTGTTTTGAGCCTGAATTTGAGATATAAACGGGTACAGAAGAAACATGCACATATTGACTTTGGGCATCTAAAATATCGATTTTCAGCATGTTTTGGGCCTGTATTTTGAAAATACTCTAACACGTAGTAGGCATGTACAGATCGCTTCTGGGACCCCAAAATATCAAATTTTCGGGTGTTTTGAGCCTGAATTTGAGATATAAACAGGTACTGAAGATGCATTCATATATCGACTTTTGGGCACCTAAAACATCGATTTTGAGCATGTTTTGGGCCTGTATTTTGAAAATACTCTAACACGGAGTAGGCATGTACAGATCGCTTCTGGGACCCCTAAATATCGAATTTTCGGGTGTTTTGGGCCTTAATTTGAGATATCGCATTTACGCACCTAAAATATCGATTTTTAGCATGTTTTGAGCATATATTTTGATAATATTCTAGCACTGAGTAGGCATGTACAGATCGCTTCTGGGACTCTAAAATATCGAATTTTCGGGTGTTTTGAGCTTGAATTTGAGATATAAACGGGTACAGATGATACATGCACATATTGACTTTGGGCATCTAAAATATCGATTTTCAGCATGTTTTTGGGCATGTATTTTGAAAATACTCTAACACGGAGAAGGCATGTACAGATCGCTTCTGGGACCCCAAAATATCGAATTTTCGGGTGTTTTGAGCCTGAATTGGAGATATAAACGAGTACAGAAGATGCATGCACAAATCGACTTTTTGGCACCTAAAAGATCGATTTTCAGTATGTTTTTGGCCTGTATTTTGAAAATACTCTAACACGGAGTGGGCATGTACAGATCGCTTCTGGGACCCCTAAATATCGAATTTTCGGGTGTTTTGGGCCTTAATTTGAGATATCGACTTTTTGGTACCTAAAATAAAGATTTTTAGCATGTTTTTAACCTATATTTTGAAAATATTCTAGCACTAAGTAGGCATGTACTGATTGCTTCTGGGACCCCGAAATATTGAATTTTCGGGTGTTTAGGGCCAGAATTTGAGATATAAACGGGTACAGAAGATGCATGCACTTATCGACTTTTGGGCACCTAAAAGATCGATTTTCAGTATGTTTTTGGCCTGTATTTTGAAAATACTCTAACACGGAGTAGGCATGTACAGATCGCTTCTGGGACCCCAAAATATCGAATTTTCGGGTGTTTTGAGCCTGAATTTGAGATATAAACGAGTATAGAAGATGCATACACATATTGACTTTGGGCACCAAAAATATCGATTTTCAGCATGTTTTGGGCCTGAATTTTGAAAATACTCTAACACGGACTAGGCATGTACACATCGCTTCTGGGACCCCAAAATATCGAATTTTCGGGTGTTTAGGGCCAGAATTTGAGATATAAACGGGTACAGAAGATGCATGCACATATCGACTTTTGGGCACCTAAAAGATCGATTTTCAGTATGTTTTTGGCCTGTATTTTGAATATACTCTAACACGAAATAGGCATGTACAGATCGCTTCTGGGACCCCTAAATATCGAATTTTCGGTTGTTTTGGGCCTTAATTTGAGATATCGCCTTTACGCACCTAAAATATCGATTTTTAGCATGTTTTGAGCCTATATTTTGAAAATATTCTAGCAATGAGTAGGCATGTACAGATCGCTTCTGGGACCCAAAAATATCGAATTTTCGGGTGTTTTGAGCCTGAATTTGAGATATGAACGAGTACAGAAGATGCATGCACATATCGACTTTTGGGCACCTAAAATATCGATTTTGAGCATGTTTTGAGCCTATATTTTGAAACATTCTAGCATTGAGTAGACATGTACAGATCGCTTCTGGGACCCCAAAATATCGAATTTTCGGGTGTTTTGAGCCTGAATTTGAGATATAAACGAGTATAGAAGATGCATACACATATTGACTTTGGGCATCTAAAATATTGATTTTCAGCATGTTTTAGCCTGAATTTTGAAAATACTCTAACACGGTGTAGGCATGTACACATCGCTTCTGGGACCCCAAAATATCGAATTTTCGGGTGTTTAGGTCCAGAATTTGAGATATAAACGGGTACTGAAGATGAATGCACATATCGACTTTTGGGCACCTAAAAGATCGATTTTAAGCATGTTTTGGGCCTGTATTTTGAAAATACTCTAACACGGAGTAGGCATGTACAGATCGCTTCTGGGACCCCAAAATATCGAATTTTCGGGTGTTTTGAGCCTGAATTTGAGATATAAACGAGTATAGAAGATGCATACACATATTGACTTTGGGCACCAAAAATATCGATTTTCAGCATGTTTTGGGCCTGAATTTTGAAAATACTCTAACACGGACTAGGCATGTACACATCGCTTCTGGGACCCCAAAATATCGAATTTTCGGGTGTTTAGGGCCAGAATTTGAGATATAAACGGGTACAGAAGATGCATGCACATATCGACTTTTGGGCACCTAAAAGATCGATTTTCAGTATGTTTTTGGCCTGTATTTTGAATATACTCTAACACGAAATAGGCATGTACAGATCGCTTCTGGGACCCCTAAATATCGAATTTTCGGTTGTTTTGGGCCTTAATTTGAGATATCGCCTTTACGCACCTAAAATATCGATTTTTAGCATGTTTTGAGCCTATATTTTGAAAATATTCTAGCAATGAGTAGGCATGTACAGATCGCTTCTGGGACCCAAAAATATCGAATTTTCGGGTGTTTTGAGCCTGAATTTGAGATATGAACGAGTACAGAAGATGCATGCACATATCGACTTTTGGGCACCTAAAATATCGATTTTGAGCATGTTTTGAGCCTATATTTTGAAACATTCTAGCATTGAGTAGACATGTACAGATCGCTTCTGGGACCCCAAAATATCGAATTTTCGGGTGTTTTGAGCCTGAATTTGAGATATAAACGAGTATAGAAGATGCATACACATATTGACTTTGGGCATCTAAAATATTGATTTTCAGCATGTTTTAGCCTGAATTTTGAAAATACTCTAACACGGTGTAGGCATGTACACATCGCTTCTGGGACCCCAAAATATCGAATTTTCGGGTGTTTAGGTCCAGAATTTGAGATATAAACGGGTACTGAAGATGAATGCACATATCGACTTTTGGGCACCTAAAAGATCGATTTTAAGCATGTTTTGGGCCTGTATCTGGAAAATACTCTAACACGGAGTAGGCATGAAAAGATCGCTTCTGGGACCATTAAATATCGAATTATCGGGTGTTTTGGGCCTTAATTTGAGATATCGCCTTTACGCACCTAAAATATCGATTTTTAGCATGTTTTGAGCCTATATTTTGAAAATATTCTAGCACTGAGTAGGCATGTACAGATTGCTTCTGGGACCCCAAAATATCGAATTTTCGGGTGTTTTGAGCTTGAATTTGAGATATAAACGAGTACAGAAGATGCATGCACATATCGACTTTTGGGCACCTAAAATATCGATTTTGAGCATGTTTTCAGCCTATATTTTTAAAACATTCTAGCACTGAGTAGGCATGTACAGATTGCTTCTGGGACCCCTAAATATCAAATTTTCGGGTGTTTTGGGCTTTAATTTGAGATATCGACTTTTTGGCACCTAAAATATCGATTTTTAGCATGTTTTTAGCCTATATTTTGAAAATATTCTAGCACTGAGTAGGCATGTACAGATTGCTTCTGGGACCCCAAAATATTGAATTTTCGGGTGTTTGAGCCTGAATTTGAGATATAAACGGGTGCAGAAGATACATGCACATATTGACTTTGGGCATCTAAAATATCGATTTTCAGCATGTTTTGGGCCTGTATTTTGAAAATACTCTAACACGGAGTAGGCATGTACAGATCGCTTCTGGGACCCCTAAATATCGAATTTTCGGGTGTTTTGAGCCTGAATTTGAGATATAAACGGGTACTGAAGATGCATGCACATATCGACTTTTTGGCACCTAAAACAACGATTTTGAGCATGTTTTGGGCCTGTATTTTGAAAATACTCTAACACGGAGTAGGCATGTGCAGATCGCTTCTGGGACCCCTAAATATCGAATTAAAGGGTGTTTTTGGCCATAATTTGAAATATCGACATTTTGGCACCTAAAATATCGATTTTTAGCATGTTTTTAGCCTATATTTTGAAAATATTCTAGCACTGAGTAGGCATGTACAGATTGCTTCTGGGACCCAAAAAATTGAATTTTCGGGTGTTTAGGGCCAGAATTTGAGATATAAACGGGTTCAGAAGATGCATGCACATATCGACTTTTGGGCACCTAAAAGATCGATTTACAGTATGTTTTGGGCATGTATTTTGAAAATACTCTAACACGGAGTAGGCATGTACAGATCGCTTCTGGGACCCCTAAATATCGAATTTTCGGGTGTTTTGGGACTGAACTTGAGATATCGACTTTATGCACCTAAAATATCGATTTTTATCATGTTTTTAGCCTATATTTTGAAAATATTCTAGCACTGAGTAGGCATGTACAGATTGCTTCTGGGACCCCAAAATATCGAATTTTCGGGTGTTTTGAGCCTGAATTTGAGATATAAACGGGTACAGAAGATACATGCACATATTGACTTTGGGCATCTAAAATATCGATTTTCAGCATGTTTTGGGCCTGTATTTTGAAAATACTCTAACACGGAGTAGGCATGTACAGATCGCTTCTGCGACCCCAAAATATCGAATTTTCGCGTGTTTTGAGCTTGAATTTGAGATATAAACGAGTACAGAAGATGCATGCACATATCGACTTTTGGGCACCTAAAATATCGATTTTGAGCATGTTTTGAGCCTATATTTTTAAAACATTCTAGCACTGAGTTCAGATCGCTTCTGGGACCCCTAAATATCGAATTTTCGGTTGTTTTGGGCCTTAATTTGATATATCGATTTTTTGGCACCTAAAATTACGATTTTTAGCATGTTTTTAGCCTATATTTTGAAAATATTCTAGCACTGAGTAGGCATGTACAGATTGCTTCTGGGACCCAAAAAATTGAATTTTCGGGTGTTTAGGGCCAGAATTTGAGATATAAACGGGTTCAGAAGATGCATGCACATATCGACTTTTGGGCACCTAAAAGATCGATTTACATTATGTTTTGGGCATGTATTTTGAAAATACTCTAACACGGAGTAGGCATGTACAGATCGCTTCTGGGACCCCTAAATATCGAATTTTCGGGTGTTTTGGGACTGAACTTGAGATATCGACTTTACGCACCTAAAATATCGATTTTTATCATGTTTTTAGCCTATATTTTGAAAATATTCTAGCACTGAGTAGGCATGTACAGATTGCTTCTGGGACCCCAAAATATCGAATTTTCGGGTGTTTTGAGCCTGAATTTGAGATATAAACGGGTACAGAAGATACATGCACATATTGACTTTGGGCATCTAAAATATCGATTTTCAGCATGTTTTGGGCCTGTATTTTGAAAATACTCTAACACGGAGTAGGCATGTACAGATCGCTTCTGCGACCCCAAAATATCGAATTTTCGCGTGTTTTGAGCTTGAATTTGAGATATAAACGAGTACAGAAGATGCATGCACATATTGACTTTGGGCATCTAAAATATCGATTTTCAGCATGTTTTGGGCATGTATTTTGAAAATACTCTAACACGGAGTAGGCATGTACAGATCGCCTCTGGGACCCCAAAATATCGAATTTTCGGGTGTTTTGAGCCTGAATTTGAGATATAAACGGGTTCTGAAGATGCATGCACATATCGACTTTTTGGCACCTAAAACAACGATTTTGAGCATGTTTTGGGCCTGTATTTTGAAAATACTCTAACACGGAGTAGGCATGTGCAGATCGCTTCTGGGACCCCTAAATATCGAATTAAAGGGTGTTTTTGGCCATAATTTGAAATATCGACTTTTTGGCACCTAAAATATCGATTTTTAGCATGTTTTTAGCCTATATTTTGAAAATATTCTAGCACTGAGTAGGCATGTACAGATTGCTTCTGGGACCCCAAAATATCGAATTTTCGGGTGTTTTGAGCCTGAATTTGAGATATAAACGGGTACAGAAGATACATGCACATATTGACTTTGGGCATCTAAAATATCGATTTTCAGCATGTTTTGGGCCTGTATTTTGAAAACACTCTAACACGGAGTAGGCATGTACAGATCGCTTCTGCGACCCCAAAATATCGAATTTTCGCGTGTTTTGAGCTTGAATTTGAGATATAAACGAGTACAGAAGATGCATGCACATATCGACTTTTATGCACCTAAAATATCGATTTTGAGCATGTTTTGAGCCTATATTTTTAAAACATTCTAGCACTGAGTTCAGATCGCTTCTGGGACCCCTAAATATCGAATTTTCGGTTGTTTTGGGCCTTAATTTGAGATATCGACTTTTTGGCACCTAAAATATCGATTTTTAGCATGTTTTTAGCCTATATTTTGAAAATATTCTAGCACTGAGTAGGCATGTACAGATTGCTTCTGGGACCCCAAAATATTGAATTTTCGGGTGTTTTGAGCCTGAATTTGAGATATAAACGGGTACAGAAGATACATGCACATATTGACTTTGGGTATCTAAACTATCGATTTTCAGCATGTTTTGGGCATGTATTTTGAAAATACTCTAACACGGAGTAGGCATGTACAGATCGCCTCTGGGACCCCAAAATATCGAAATTTCGAGTGTTTTGAGCCTGAATTTGAGATATAAACGGGTACTGAAGATGCATGCACATATCGACTTTTTGGCACCTAAAACAACGATTTTGAGCATGTTTTGGGCCTGTATTTTGAAATTACTCTAACACGGAGTAGGCATGTGCAGATCGCTTCTGGGACCCCTAAATATCGAATTAAAGGGTGTTTTGGGCCATAATTTGAAATATCGACTTTTTGGCACCTAAAATAACGATTTTTAGCATGTTTTTAGCCTATATTTTGAAAATATTCTAGCACTGAGTAGGCATGTACAGATTGCTTCTGGGACCCAAAAAATTGAATTTTCGGGTGTTTAGGGCCAGAATTTGAGATATAAACGGGTTCAGAAGATGCATGCACATATCGACTTTTGGGCACCTAAAAGATCGATTTACAGTATGTTTTGGGCATGTATTTTGAAAATACTCTAACACGGAGTAGGCTAGTACAGATCGCTTCTGGGACCCCTAAATATCGAATTTTCGGGTGTTTTGGGACTGAACTTGAGATATCGACTTTACGCACATAAAATATCGATTTTTATCATGTTTTTAGCCTATATTTTGAAAATATTCTAGCACTGAGTAGGCATGTACAGATTGCTTCTGGGACCCCAAAATATCGAATTTTCAGGTGTTTTGAGCCTGAATTTGAGATATAAACGGGTACAGAAGATACATGCACATATTGACTTTTGGCATCTAAAATATCGATTTTCAGCATGTTTTGGGCCTGTATTTTGAAAATACTCTAACACGGAGTAGGCATGTACAGATCGCTTCTGCGAACCCAAAATATCGAATTTTCGCGTGTTTTGAGCTTGAATTTGAGATATAAACGAGTACAGAAGATGCATGCACATATTGACTTTGGGCATCTAAAATATCGATTTTCAGCATGTTTTGGGCATGTATTTTGAAAATACTCTAACACTGAGTAGGCATGTACAGATCGCTTCTGGGACCCCTAAATATCGAATTTTCGGGTGTTTTGAGCTTGAATTTGAGATATAAACGAGTACAGAAGATGCATGCACATATCGACTTTTGGGCACCTAAAATATCGATTTTGAGCATGTTTTGAGCCTATATTTTGAAAACATTCTAGCTCTTAGTAGGCATGTACAGATCGCTTCTGGGACCCCAAAATATCGAATTTTCGGGTGTTTTGAGCCTGAATTTGAGATATAAACGGGTACTGAAGATGCAGGCACATATAGACTTTTTGGCACCTAAAACATCGATTTTGAGCATGTTTTGGGCCTGTATTTTGAAAATACTCTAACACGGAGTAGGCATGTGCAGATCGCTTCTGGGACCCCTAAATATCGGATTTTCGGGTGTTTTGGGCCATAATTTGAGATATCGACTTTTAGGCACCTATAATATCGATTTTTAGCATGTTTTTAGCCTATATTTTGAAAATATTCTAGCATTGAGTAGGCATGTACAGATTGCTTCTGGGACCCCAAAAATTGAATTTTCGGGTGTTTAGGGCCAGAATTTGAGATATAAACGGGTTCAGAAGATGCATGCACATATTGACTTTTGGGCACCTAAAAGATCGATTTACAGTATGTTTTTGGCCTGTATTTTTGAAAATACTCTAACGCGGAGTAGGCATGTACAGATCGCTTCTGGGACCCCTAAATATCGAATTTTCAGGTGTTTTGGGACTGAATTTGAGATATCTACTTTACGCACTTAAAATATCGATTTTTAGCATGTTTTCAGCCTATATTTTGAAAATATTGTAGCACTGAGTAGGCATGTACAGATCGCTTCTGGGACCCCAAAATATCGAATTTTCGGGTGTTTTGAGCTTGAATTTGAGATATAAACGAGTACAGAAGATGCATTCATATATCGACTTTTGGGCACCTAAAATATCGATTTTGAGCATGTTTTGAGCCTATATTTTGAAAACATTCTAGCACTGACTAGGCATGTACAGATCGCTTCTGGGACCCCAAAATATCGAATTTTCGGGTGTTTTGAGCCTGAATTTGAGATATAAACGAGTATAGAAGAAAGCATACACATATTGACTTTGGGCACCAAAAATATCGATTTTCAGCATGTTTGAGCCTGAATTTTGAAAATACTCTAACACGGAGTAGGCATGTACAGATCGCTTCTGGGACCCCAAAATATCAAATTTTCGGGTGTTTAGGGCCAGTATTTGAGATATAAACGGGTACAGAAGATGCATGCACATTTCGACTTTTGGGCACCAAAAAGATCGATTTTCAGTATGTTTTTGGCCTGTATTTTGAAAATACTCTAACACGGAGTAGGCATGTACAGATCCCTTCTGGGACCCCTAAATATCGAATTTTCGGGTGTTTTGGGACTGAATTTGAGATATCAACTTTTTGTCACCTAAAATATCGATTTTTAGCATGTTTTTAGCCTATATTTTGAAAATATTCTTGCACTGAGTAGGCATGTACAGATTGCTTCTGGGACCCCAAAATATTGAATTTTCGGGTGTTTTTAGCCTGAATTTGAAATATAAACGGGTACAGAAGATACATGCACATATTGACTTTGGGCATCTAAATTATCGATTTTCAGCATGTTTTGGGCCTGTATTTTGAAAATACTCTAACACGGAGTAGGCATGTACAGATCGCTTCTGGGACCCCAAAATATCGAATTTTCGGGTGTTTTGGGCCTGAATTTGAGATATCGGTTTAACGCACCTAAAATATCGATTTTTAGCATGTTTTGAGCCTATATTTTGAAAATATTCTAGCACTGAGTAGGCATGTACAGATCGCTTCTGGGACCCCAAAATATCGAATTTTCGGGTGTTTTGAGCTTGAATTTGAGATATAAACGAGTACAGAAGATGCATGCACATATCGACTTTTGGGCACCTAAAATATCGATTTTGAGCATGTTTTGAGCATATATTTTGAAAACATTCTAGCTCTGAGTAGGCATGTACAGTTCGCTTCTGGGACCCCAAAATATCAAATTTTCGGGTGTTTTGAGCCTGAATTTGAGATATAAACGAGTACAGAAGATGCATGCACATATCGACTTTTGGGCACCTAAAATATCGATTTTGAGCATGTTTTGAGCCTATATTTTGAAAACATTCTAGCACTGATGTACAGATTGCTTCTGGGACCCCAAAATATCGAATTTTCGGGTGTTTTGAGCCTGAATTTGAGATATAAACGGGTACAGAAGATACATGCACATATTGACTTTGGGCATCTAAAATATCGATTTTCAGCATGTTTTGGGCCTGTATTTTGAAAATACTCTAACACGGAGTAGGCATGTACAGATAGCCTGTGGGACCCCAAAATATCGAATTTTCGGGTGTTTTGAGCCTGAATTTGAGATATAAACGGGTACTGAAGATGCATGCACATATCGACTTTTTGGCACCTAAAACAACGATTTTGAGCATGTTTTGGGCCTGTATTTTGAAAATACTCTAACACGGAGTAGGCATGTGCAGATCGCTTCTGGGACCCCTAAATATCGAATTAAAGGGTGTTTTGGGCCATAATTTGAAATATCGACTTTTTGGCACCTAAAATATCGATTTTTAGCATGTTTTTAGCCTATATTTTGAAAATATTCTAGCACTGAGTAGGCATGTACAGATTGCTTCTGGGACCCAAAAAATTGAATTTTCGGGTGTTTAGGGCCAGAATTTGAGATATAAACGGGTTCAGAAGATGCATGCACATATCGACTTTTGGGCACCTAAAAGATCGATTTACAGTATGTTTTGGGCATGTATTTTGAAAATACTCTAACACGGAGTAGGCATGTACAGATCGCTTCTGGGAACCCTAAATATCGAATTTTCGGGTGTTTTGGGACTGAACTTGAGATATCGACTTTACGCACCTAAAATATCGATTTTTATCATGTTTTTAGCCTACATTTTGAATATATTCTAGCACTAAGTAGGCATGTACAGATTGCTTCTAAGACCCCAAAATATCGAATTTTCGGGTGTTTTGAGCCTGAATTTGAGATATAAACGGGTACAGAAGATACATGCACATATTGACTTTGGGCATCTAAAATATCGATTTTCAGCATGTTTTGAGCCTATATTTTTAAAACATTCTAGCACTGAGTAAGCATGTTCAGATCGCTTCTGGGACCCCAAAATATTGAATTTTCGGGTGTTTTGAGCCTGAATTTGAGATATAAACGGGTACAGAAGATACATGCACATATTGTTTTTGGGTATCTAAAATATCGATTTTCAGCATGTTTTGGGCATGTATTTTGAAAATACTCTAACACGGAGTAGGCATGTACAGATCGCTTCTGGGACCCCAAAATATCGAATTTTCGGGTGTTTTGAGCCTGAATTTGAGATATAAACGGGTACTGAAGATGAAGGCACATATCGACTTTTTGGCACCTAAAACATCGATTTTGAGCATGTTTTGGGCCTGTATTTTGAAAATACTCTAACACGGAGTAGGCATGTGCAGATTACTTCTGGGACCCCTAAATATCGAATTTTCGGGTGTTTTGGGCCATAATTTGAGATATCGACTTTTTGGCACCTATAATATCGATTTTTAGCATGTTTTTAGCCTATATTTTGAAAATATTCTAACATTGAGTAGGCATGTACAGATTGCTTCTGGGATCCCAAAAATTGAATTTTCGGGTGTTTAGGGCCAGAATTTGAGATATAAACGAGTTCAGTAGATGCATGCACATATCGACTTTTGGGCACCTAAAAGATCGATTTACAGTATGTTTTTGGCCTGTATTTTGAAAATACTATAACGCGGAGTAGGCATGTACAGATCGCTTCTAGGACCCCTAAATATCGAATTTTCGGGTGTTTTGGGACTGAATTTGAGATATCGACTTTACGCACTTAAAATATCGATTTTTAGCATGTTTTGAGCCTATATTTTGAAAATATTCTAGCACTGAGTAGGCATGTACAGATCGCTTCTGGGACCCCAAAATATCGAATTTTCGGGTGTTTTGAGCTTGAATTTGAGATATAAACGAGTACAGAAGATGCATTCACATATCGACTTTTGGGCACCTAAAATATCGATTTTGAGCATGTTTTGAGCCTATATTTTGAAAACATTCTAGCACTGAGTAGTCATGTACAGATCGCTTCTGGGACCCCAAAATATCGAATTTTCGGGTGTTTTGAGCCTAAATTTGAGATATACACATACACATACACATATTGACTTTGGGCACCAAAAATATCGATTTTCAGCATGTTTTGAGCCTGAATTTTTAAAAATACTCTAACACGGATTAGGCATGTACAGATCGCTTCTGGGACCCCAAAATATCAAATTTTCGGGTGTTTTGAGCTTGAATTTGAGATATAAACGAGTACAGAAGATGCATGCACATATCGACTTTTGGGCACCTAATATATAGATTTTGAGCATGTTTTGAGCTTATTTTTTTAAAACATTCTAGCACTAAGTAGGCATGTTCAGATCGCTTCTGGGACCCCTAAATATCGAATTTTCGCGTGTTTTGAGCTTGAATTTGAGATATAAACGAGTACAGAAGATGCATGCACATATTGACTTTGGGCATCTAAAATATCGATTTTCAGCATGTTTTGGGCATGTATTTTGAAAATACTCTAACACGGAGTAGGCATGTACAGATCGCCTCTGGGACCCCAAAATATCGAATTTTCGGGTGTTTTGAGCCTGAATTTGAGATATAAACGGGTACAGAAGATACATGCACATATTGACTTTGGGCATCTAAAATATCGATTTTCAGCATGTTTTGGGCCTGTATTTTGAAAATACTCTAACACGGAGAAGGCATGTACAGATCGCTTCTGCGACCCCAAAATATCGAATTTTCGCGTGTTTTGAGCTTGAATTTGAGATATAAACGAGTACAGAAGATGCATGCACATATCGACTTTTGGTCACCTAAAATATCGATTTTGAGCATGTTTTGAGCCTATATTTTTAAAACATTCTAGCACTGAGTAAGCATGTTCAGATCGCTTCTGGGACCCCAAAATATTGAATTTTCGGGTGTTTTGAGCCTGAATTTGAGATATAAACGGGTACAGAAGATACATGCACATATTGACTTTGGGTATCTAAAATATCGATTTTCAGCATGTTTTGGGCATGTATTTTGAAAATACTCTAACACGGAGTAGGCATGTACAGATCGCTTCTGGGACCCCAAAATATCGAATTTTCGGGTGTTTTGAGCCTGAATTTGAGATATAAACGGGTACTGAAGATGAAGGCACATATCGACTTTTTGGCACCTAAAACATCGATTTTGAGCATGTTTTGGGCCTGTATTTTGAAAATACTCTAACACGGAGTAGGCATGTGCAGATCACTTCTGGGACCCCTAAATATCGAATTTTCGGGTGTTTTGGGCCATAATTTGAGATATCGACTTTTTGGCACCTATAATATCGATTTTTAGCATGTTTTTAGCCTATGTTTTGAAAATATTCTAACATTGAGTAGGCATGTACAGATTGCTTCTGGGATCCCAAAAATTGAATTTTCGGGTGTTTAGGGCCAGAATTTGAGATATAAACGAGTTCAGTAGATGCATGCACATATCGACTTTTGGGCACCTAAAAGATCGATTTACAGTATGTTTTTGGCCTGTATTTTGAAAATACTATAACGCTGAGTAGGCATGTACAGATCGCTTCTAGGACCCCTAAATATCGAATTTTCGGGTGTTTTGGGACTGAATTTGAGATATCGACTTTACGCACTTAAAATATCGATTTTTAGCATGTTTTGAGCCTATATTTTGAAAATATTCTAGCACTGAGTAGGCATGTACAGATCGCTTCTGGGACCCCAAAATATCGAATTTTCGGGTGTTTTGAGCTTGAATTTGAGATATAAACGAGTACAGAAGATGCATTCACATATCGACTTTTGGGCACCTAAAATATCGATTTTGAGCATGTTTTGAGCCTATATTTTGAAAACATTCTAGCACTGAGTAGTCATGTACAGATCGCTTCTGGGACCCCAAAATATCGAATTTTCGGGTGTTTTGAGCCTAAATTTGAGATATACACATACACATACACATATTGACTTTGGGCACCAAAAATATCGATTTTCAGCATGTTTTGAGCCTGAATTTTTAAAAATACTCTAACACGGATTAGGCATGTACAGATCGCTTCTGGGACCCCAAAATATCAAATTTTCGGGTGTTTTGAGCTTGAATTTGAGATATAAACGAGTACAGAAGATGCATGCACATATCGACTTTTGGGCACCTAATATATCGATTTTGAGCATGTTTTGAGCTTATTTTTTTAAAACATTCTAGCACTAAGTAGGCATGTTCAGATCGCTTCTGGGAACCCTAAATATCGAATTTTCGCGTGTTTTGAGCTTGAATTTGAGATATAAACGAGTACAGAAGATGCATGCACATATTGACTTTGGGCATCTAAAATATCGATTTTCAGCATGTTTTGGGCATGTATTTTGAAAATACTCTAACACGGAGTAGGCATGTACAGATCGCCTCTGGGACCCCAAAATATCGAATTTTCGGGTGTTTTGAGCCTGAATTTGAGATATAAACGGGTACTGAAGATGCATGCACATATCGACTTTTTGGCACCTAAAACAACGATTTTGAGCATGTTTTGGGCCTGTATTTTGAAAATACTCTAACACGGAGTAGGCATGTGCAGATCGCTTCTGGGACCCCTAAATATCGAATTAAAGGGTGTTTTGGGCCATAATTTGAAATATCGACTTTTTGGCACTAAAAATATCGATTTTTAGCATGTTTTTAGCCTATATTTTGAAAATATTCTAGCACTGAGTAGGCATGTACAGATTGTTTCTGGGACCCAAAAAATTGAATTTTCGGGTGTTTAGGGCCAGAATTTGAGATATAAACGGGTTCAGAAGATGCATGCACATATCGACTTTTGGGCACCTAAAAGATCGATTTACAGTATGTTTTTGGCCTGTATTTAGAAAATACTCTAACACGGAGTAGGCATGTACAGATCGCTTCTGGGAACCCTAAATATCGAATTTTCGGGTGTTTTGGGACTGAACTTGAGATATCGACTTTACGCACCTAAAATATCGATTTTTATCATGTTTTTAGCCTATATTTTGAAAATATTCTAGCACTAAGTAGGCATGTACAGATTGCTTCTAAGACCCCAAAATATCGAATTTTCGGGTGTTTTGAGCCTGAATTTGAGATATAAACGGGTACAGAAGATACATGCACATATTGACTTTGGGCATCTAAAATATCGATTTTCAGCATGTTTTGGGCCTGTATTTTGAAAATACTCTAACACGGAGAAGTCATGTACAGATCGCTTCTGCGACCCCAAAATATCGAATTTTCGCGTGTTTTGAGCTTGAATTTGAGATATAAACGAGTACAGAAGATGCATGCACATATCGACTTTTGGTCACCTAAAATATCGATTTTGAGCATGTTTTGAGCCTATATTTTTAAAACATTCTAGCACTGAGTAAGCATGTTCAGATCGCTTCTGGGACCCCAAAATATTGAATTTTCGGGTGTTTTGAGCCTGAATTTGAGATATAAACGGGTACAGAAGATACATGCCCATATTGACTTTGGGTATCTAAAATATCGATTTTCAGCATGTTTTGGGCATGTATTTTGAGAATACTCTAACACGGAGTAGGCATGTACAGATCGCTTCTGGGACCCCAAAATATCGAATTTTCGGGTGTTTTGAGCCTGAATTTGAGATATAAACGGGTACTGAAGATGAAGGCACATATCGACTTTTTGGCACCTAAAACATCGATTTTGAGCATGTTTTGGGCCTGTATTTTGAAAATACTCTAACACGGAGTAGGCATGTGCAGATCACTTCTGGGACCCCTAAATATTGAATTTTCGGGTGTTTTGGGCCATAATTTGAGATATCGACTTTTTGGCACCTATAATATCGATTTTTAGCATGTTTTTAGCCTATATTTTGAAAATATTCTAACACTGAGTAGGCATGTACAGATTGCTTCTGGGATCCCAAAAATTGAATTTTCAGGTGTTTAGGGCCAGAATTTGAGATATAAACGAGTTCAGAAGATGCATGCACATATCGACTTTTGGGCACCTAAAAGATCGATTTACAGTATGTTTTTGGCCTGTATTTTGAAAATACTATAACGCGGAGTAGGCATGTACAGATCGCTTCTGGGACCCCTAAATATCGAATTTTCGGGTGTTTTGGGACTAAATTTGAGGTATCGACTTTACGCACTTAAAATATCGATTTTTAGCATGTTTTGAGCCTATATTTTGAAAATATTCTAGCACTGAGTAGGCATGTACAGATCGCTTCTGGGACCCCAAAATATCGAATTTTCGGGTGTTTTGAGCTTGAATTTGAGATATAAACGAGTACAGAAGATGCATTCACATATCGACTTTTGGGCACCTAAAATATCGATTTTGAGCATGTTTTGAGCCTATATTTTGAAAACATTCTAGCACTGAGTAGTCATGTACAGATCGCTTCTGGGACCCCAAAATATCGAATTTTCGGGTGTTTTGAGCCTAAATTTGAGATATACACATACACATACACATATTGACTTTGGGCACCAAAAATATCGATTTTCAGCATGTTTTGAGCCTGAATTTTTAAAAATACTCTAACACGGATTAGGCATGTACAGATCGCTTCTGGGACCCCAAAATATCAAATTTTCGGGTGTTTTGAGCTTGAATTTGAGATATAAACGAGTACAGAAGATGCATGCACATATCGACTTTTGGGCACCTAATATATCGATTTTGAGCATGTTTTGAGCTTATTTTTTTAAAACATTCTAGCACTAAGTAGGCATGTTCAGATCGCTTCTGGGACCCCTAAATATCGAATTTTCGGGTGTTTTGGGCCTTAATTTGAGATATCGACTTTTTGGCACCTATAATATCGATTTTTAGCATGTTTTTAGCCTATATTTTGAAAATATTCTAGCACTGAGTAGGCATGTACAGATTGCTTCTAGGACCCCAAAAATTGAATTTTCGGGTGTTTAGGGTCAGAATTTGAGATATAAACGGGTTCAGAAGATGCATGCACATATCGACTTTTGGGCACCTAAAAGATCGATTTACAGTATGTTTTTGGCCTGTATTTTTGAAAATACTCTAACGCGGAGTAGGCATGTACAGATCGCTTCTGGGACCCCTAAATATCGAATTTTCGGGTGTTTTGGGACTGAATTTGAGATATCGACTTTACGCACTTCAAATATCGATTTTTAGCATGTTTTCAGCCTATATTTTGAAAATATTGTAGCACTGAGTAGGCATGTACAGATAGCTTCTGGGACCCCAAAATATCGAATTTTCGGGTGTTTTGAGCTTGAATTTGAGATATAAACGAGTACAGAAGATGCATTCACATATCGACTTTTGGGCACCTAAAATATCGATTTTGAGCATGTTTTGAGCCTATATTTTGAAAACATTCTAGCACTGAGTAGTCATGTACAGATCGCTTCTGGGACCCCAAAATATCGAATTTTAGGGTGTTTTGAGCCTGAATTTGAGATATAAACGAGTATAGAAGAAATCATACACATATTGACTTTGGGCACCAAAAATATCGATTTTCAGCATGTTTTGAGCCTGAATTTTGAAAATACTCTAACACGGAGTAGGCATGTACAGATCGCTTCTGGGACCCCAAAATATCAAATTTTCGGGTGTTTAGGGCCAGAATTTGAGATATAAACGGGTACAGAAGATGCATGCACATTTCGACTTTTGGGCACCTAAAAGATCGATTTTCAGTATGTTTTTGGCCTGTATTTTGAAAATACTCTAACACGGAGTAGGCATGTACAGATCCCTTCTGGGACCCCTAAATATCGAATTTTCGGGTGTTTTGGGACTGAATTTGAGATATCAACTTTTTGTCACCTAAAATATCGATTTTTAGCATGTTTTTAGCCTATATTTTGAAAATATTCTAGCACTGAGTAGGCATGTACAGATTTCTTCTGGGACCCCAAAATATTGAATTTTCGGGTGTTTTGAGCCTGAATTTGAAATATAAACGGGTACAGAAGATACATGCACATATTGACTTTGGGCATCTAAATTATCGATTTTCAGCATGTTTTGGGCCTGTATTTTGAAAATACTCTAACACGGAGTAGGCATGTACAGATCGCTTCTGGGACCCCAAAATATCGAATTTTCGGGTGTTTTAAGCCTGAATTTGGGATATAAACGGGTACATATCGACTTTTGAGCACCTAAAACATCGATTTTGAGCATGTTTTGGGCCTGTATCTTGAAAATACTCTAACACAGAGTAGGCATGTACAGATCGCTTCTGGGACCCCAAAATATCGAATTTTCGGGTGTTTTGGGCCTGAATTTGAGATATCGGTTTAACGCACCTAAAATATCGATTTTTAGCATGTTTTGAGCCTATATTTTGAAAATATTCTAGCACTGAGTAGCCATGTACAGATCGCTTCTGGGACCCCAAAATATCGAATTTTCGGGTGTTTTGAGCTTGAATTTGAGATATAAACGAGTACAGAAGATGCATGCACATATCGACTTTTTGGCACCTAAAATATCGATTTTGAGCATGTTTTGAGCCTATATTTTGAAAACATTCTAGCACTGAGTAGGCATGTACAGATTGCTTCTGGGACCCCAAAATATCGAATTTTCGGGTGTTTTGAGCCTGAATTTGAGATATAAACGAGTATAGAAGAAGCATACACATATTGACTTTGGGCACCAAAAATATCGATTTTCAACATGTTTTGGGCGTGAATTTTGAAAATACTCTAACACGGAGTAGGCATGTACAGATCGCTTCTGGGACCCCAAAATATCGAATTTTCGGGTGTTTAGGGACAGAATTTGAGATATCGACTTTTTGGCACCTAAAATATCGATTTTTAGCATGTTTTTAGCCTTTATTTTGAAAATATTCTAGCGCTGAGTAGGCATGTACAGATTGCTTCTGGGACACCAAAATATTGAATTTTCGGGTGTTTTGAGCCTGAATTTGAGATATAAACGGGTACAGAAGATAGATGCACATATTGACTTTGTTCATATAAATTATCGATTTTCAGCATGTTTTGGGCCTGTATTTTGAAAATACTCTAACACGTAGTAGGCATGTACAGATCGCTTCTGGGACCCCAAATTATCGAATTTTCGGGTGTTTTGGGCCTGAATTTGAGATATCGCCTTTACGCACCTAAAATATCGATTTTGAGCATGTTTTGAGCCTATATTTTCAAAATATTCTAGCACTAAGTATTCATGTACAGATCGCTTGTGGGACCCCAAAATATCGAATTTTCGGGTGTTTTGAGGTTGAATTTGAGATATAAACGAGTACAGAAGATGCATGCACATATCGACTTTTGGGCACCTAAAATATCGATTTTGAGCATGTTTTGAGCCTATATTTTGAAAACATTCTAGCACTGAGTAGGCATGTACAGATCGCTTCTGAGACCCCAAAATATCGAATTTTCGGGTGTTTTGAGCCTGAATTTGAGATATAAATGAGTATAGAAGATGCATACACATATTGACTTTCGGCACCAAAAATATCGATTTTCAGCATGTTTTGGGCCTGAATTTTGAAAATACTCTAACACGGAGTAGGCATGTACAGATCGCTTCTGGGACCCCAAAATATCGAATTTTCGGGTGTTTAGGGCCAGAATTTGAGATATAATCGGGTACAGAAGATGCATGCACATATCGACTTTTGGACACCTAAAACATCGATTTTGAGCATGTTTTGGGCCTGTATTTTTTAAATACTCTAACACGGAGTGGGCATGTACAGATCGCTTCTACGACCCCTAAATATCGAATTTTCAGTTGTTTTGAGACTGAATTTGAGAAATCGACTTTTTGGTACCTAAAATATCGATTTTTAGCATGTTTTTAGCCTATATTTTGATAATATTCTAGCACTGAGTAGGCATGTACAGATTGCTTCTGGGACCCCAAAATATTGAATTTTCGGGTGTTTTGAGCTTGAATTTGAGATATAAACGAGTACAGAAGATGCATGCACATATCGACTTTTGGGCACCTAAAATATCGATTTTGAGCATGTTTTTAGCCTATATTTTGAAAACATTCTAGCACTGAGTAGGCATGTACAGATCGCTTCTGGGACCCCAAAATATCAAATTTTCGGGTGTTTTGAGCCTGAATTTGAGATATAAACGAGTATAGAAGAAGCATACACATATTGACTTTGGGCACCAAAAATATAGATTTTCAACATGTTTTGGGCCTGAATTTTGAATATACTCTAACACGGAGTTGGCATGTACAGATCGCTTCTGGGACCCCAAAATATCGAATTTTCGGTTGTTTAGGGCCAGAATTTGAGATATAAACGGGTACAGAAGATGCATGCACATATCGACTTTTGGGCAACTAAAAGATCGATTTTCAATATGTTTTTGGCCTGTATTTTGAAAATACTCTAACACGGAGTAGGCATGTACAGATCGCTTCTGGAACCCTTAAATATCGAATTTTCGGGTGTTTTGGGACTGAATTTGAGATATCGACTTTTTGGCACCTAAAAGATCGATTTTTAGCATGTTTTTAGCTATATTTTGAAAATATTCTAGCACTGAGTAGGCATGTACAGATTGCTTCTGGGACCCCAAAATATTGACTTTCCGGTGTTTTGAGCCTGAATTTAAGATATATAAGGGTACAGAAGATACATGCACATATTGACTTTTGGAATCTAAAATATCGATTTTCAGCTTGTTTTGGGCATGTATTTTGAAAATACTCTAATAAGGAGTAGGCATGTACAGATCGCTTCTTGGACCCCAAAATATCGAATTTTCGGGTGTTTTGAGCCTGAATTTGAGATATAAACGGGTACTGAAAGTGCATGCACATATCGACTTTTTTGCACCTAAAACATCGATTTTGAGCATGTTTTGGGCCTGTATTTTGAAAATACTCTAACACGGAGTAAGCATGTACAGATCGCTTCTGGGACCCCTAAATATCGAATTTTCGGGTGTTTTGGGACTTAATTTGAGATATTGACTTTTTGGCACTTAAAATATCGATTTTTATCATGTTTTTAGCCTATATTTTGAAAATATTCTCGCACTGAGTAGGCATGTACAGATTGCTTCTGGGACCCCAAAATATCGAATTTTCGGGTGTTTTGAGCCTGAATTTGAGATATAAACGGGTACTGAAGATGAATGCACATATCGACCTTTGGGCACCTAAAAGATCGATTTTGAGCATGTTTTGGGCCTGTATCTTGAAAATACTCTAACACGGAGTAGGCATGTGCAGATCGCTTCTGGGACCATTAAATATCGAATTTTCGGGTGTTTTGGGCCTTAATTTGAGATATCGCTTTTACGCACCTAAAATATCGATTTTTAGCATGTTTTGAGCCTATATTTTGAAAATATTCTAGCACTGAGTAGGCATGTACAGATCGCTTCTGGGACCCCAAAATATCGAATTTTCGGGTGATTTGAGCCTGAATTTGAGATATAAACGAGTACAGAAGATGCATGCACATATCGACTTTTGGGCTCCTAAAATATCGATTTTGAGCATGTTTTGAGCCTATATTTTGAAAACATTCTAGCATTGAGTAGGCATGTACAGTTCGCTTCTGGGACCCCAAAATATCGAATTTTTGGGTGTTTTGAGCCTGAATTTGAGATATAAACGAGTATAGAAGATGCATACACATATAGACTTTGGGCACCAAAAATATCGATTTTCAGCATGTTTTGGGCCTGAATTTTGAAAATACTCTAACACGGAGTAGGCATGTACAGATCGCTTCTGGGACCCCTAAATATCGAATTTTCGGGTGTGTTGGGCCTTAATTTGAGATATCGACTTTTTGGAACCTAAAATATCGATTTTTATCATGTTTTTAGCCTATATTTTGAAAATATTCTAGCACTGAGTAGGCATGTACAGATTGCTTCTGGGACCCCAAAATATCGAATTTTCGGGTGTTTTGAGCCTGAATTTGAGATATAAACGGGTACTGAAGATGAATGCACATATCGACTTTTGGGCACCTAAAAGATCGATTTTGAGCATGTTTTGGGCCTGTATCTTGAAAATACTTTAACACGGAGTAGGCATGTACAGATCGCTTCTGGGACCCCGAAATATCGAATTTTCGGGTGATTTGAGCCTGAATTTGAGATAAAAACGAGTACAGAAGATGCATGCACATATCGAGTTTTGGGCACCTAAAAGATCGATTTTCAGTATGTTTTTGGCCTGTATTTTGAAAATACTCTAACACGGAGTAGGCAAGTACAGATCGCTTCTGGGACCCCAAAATATCGAATTTTTTGGTGTTTTGAGCTTGAATTTGAGATATAAACGAGTACAGAAGATGCATGCACATATCGACTTTTGGGCACCTAAAATATCGATTTTGAGCATGTTTTGAGCCTATATTTTTAAAACATTCTAGCACTGAGTAGGCATGTACAGATCGCTTCTGGGACCCCTAAATATCGAAATTTCGGGTGTTTTGGGCCTTAATTTGAGATATCGACTTTTTGGCACCTAAAATATCGATTTTTAGCATGTTTTTAGCCTATATTTTGAAAATATTCTAGCACTGAGTAGGCATGTACAGATTGCTTCTGGGACCCCAAAAATTGAATTTTCGGGTGTTTAGGGCAAGAATTTGAGATATAAACGGGAACAGAAGATGCATGCACATATCGACTTTTGGGCACCTAAAAGATCGATTTACAGTATGTTTTTGGCCTGTATCTTGAAAATACTCTAACACGGAGTAGGCATGTACAGATCGCTTCTGGGACCCCTAAATATCTAATTTTCGGGTGTTTTGAGCCTGAATTTGAGATATAAACGAGTACAGAAGTTGCATGCACATATCGACTTTTGGGCACCTAAAATATCAATTTTGAGCATGTTTTGAGCCTATATTTTGAAAACATTCTAGCACTGAGTAGGCTTGTACAGATCGCTTATGGGACCCCAAAATATCGAATTTTCGGGTGTTTTGAGCCTGAATTTGATATATAAACGAGTACAGAAGATGCATGCACATATCGACTTTTGGGCACATAAAAGATCGATTTTCAGTATGTTTTTGGCCTGTATTTTGAAAATACTCTAACACGGATTAGGCATGTACAGATCGCTTCTGGGACCCCTAAATATCGAATTTTCGGGTGTTTAGGACCTTAATTTGAGATATCGACTTTTTGGTACCTAAAATATCGATTTTTAGCATGTTTTTAGCCTATATTTTGAAAATATTCTAGCACTGAGTAGGCATGTACAGATCGCTTCTGGGACCCCAAAATATTGAATTTTCGGGTGTTTTGAGCTTGAATTTGAGATATAAACGAGTACAGAAGATGCATTCACATATCGAGTTTTGGGCACCTAAAATATCGATTTTGAGCATGTTTTGAGCCTATATTTTGAAAACATTCTAGCACTGAGTAGGCATGTACAGATCGCTTCTGGGACCCCAAAATATCGAATTTTCGGGTGTTTTGAGCCTGAATTTAAGATATAAACGGGTACTGAAGATGCATGCACATATCGACTTTTGGGCACCTAAAACATCGATTTTGAGCATGTTTTGGGCCTGTATCTTGAAAATACACTAACACGGAGTAGGCATGTACAGATCGCTTCTAGGACCCCAAAATATCGAATTTTCGAGTGTTTTGGGCCTGAATTTGAGATATCGTCTTTACGCACCTAAAATATCGATTTTTAGCATGTTTTGAGCCTATATTTTGAAAATATTCTACCACTGAGTAGGAATGTACAGATCGCTTCTGGGACCCCAAAATATCGAATTTTCGGGTGTTTTGAGCTTGAATTTGAGATATAAACGAGTACAGAAGATGCATGCACATATCGACTTTTGGGCACCTAAAATATCGATTTTCAGGATTTTTTGAGCCTATATTTTGAAAACATTCTAGCTCTGAGTAGGCATGTACAGATCGCTTCTGGGACCGCAAAATATCGAACTTTCGGGTGTTTAGGGCCAGAATTTGAGATATAAACAGGTACAGAAGATGCATGCACATATCGACTTTTGGGCACCTAAAGATCGATTTTCAGTATGTTTTTGGCCTGTATTTTGAAAATACTCTAACACGGAGTAGGCATGTACAGATCGTTTCTGGGACCCCTAAATATCGAATTTTCGGGTGTTTTGGGCCTTAATTTGAGATATCGCCTTTACTCACCTAAAATATCGATTTTTAGCATGCTTTTAGCCTATATTTTGAAAATATTCTAGCACTGAGTAGGCATGTACAGATTGCTTCTGGGACCCCAAAATATTGAACTTTCGGGTGTTTTGAGCCTGAATTTGAGATATAAACGGGTACAGAAGATACATGCACATATTGACTTTGGGCATCTAAAATATCGATTTTCAGTATGTTTTTGGCATGTATTTTGAAAATACTCTAACACGGAGTAGGCATGTACAGATCGCTTCTCAGACCCCAAAATATCGAATTTTCGGGTGTTTTGAGCCTGAATTTGAGATATAAACGGGTACTGAAGATGCATGCACATATCGACTTTTTGGCACCTAAAACATCGATTTTGAGCATGTTTTGGGCCTGTATTTTGAAAATACTCTAACACGGAGTAGGCATGTACAGATCGCTTCTGGGACCCCTAAATATCAAATTTTCTGGTGTTTTGGGCCATAATTTGAGATATCGACTTTTTGGCACCTAAAATATCGATTTTTAGCATGTTTTTAGCCTATATTTTGAAAATATTCTAGCACTGAGTAGGCATGTACAGATTGCTTCTGGGACCCCAAAAATTGAATTTTCGGGTGTTTAGTGCAAAAATTTGAGATATAAACGGGAACAGAATATGCATGCACATATCGACTTTTGGGCACCTAAAAGATCGATTTACAGTATGTTTTTGGCCTGTATCTTGAAAATACTCTAACACGGAGTAGGCATGTACAGATCGCTTCTGGGACCCCTAAATATCTAATTTTCGGGTGTTTTGAGCCTGAATTTGAGATATAAACGAGTACAGAAGTTGCATGCACATATCGACTTTTGGGCACCTAAAATATCGATTTTGATCATGTTTTGAGCCTATATTTTGAAAACATTCTAGCACTGAGTAGGCATGTACAGATCGCTTATGGGACCCCAAAATATCGAACTTTCGGGTGTTTTGAGCCTGAATTTGAGATCGACTTTTGGGCACCTAAAATATCGATTTTGAGAATGTTTTGAGCCTATATTTTGAAAACATTCTAGCACTGAGTAGGCATGTACAGATTGCTTCTGGGACCCCAAAATATTGACTTTTCGGGTGTTTTGAGCCTGAATTTAAGATATATAAGGGTACAGAAGATACATGCACATATTGACTTTTGGCATCTAAAATATCAATTTTCAGCATGTTTTGGGCATGTATTTTGAAAATATTCTAATAAGGAGTAGGCATGTACAGATCGCTTCTGGGACTCCAAAATATCGAATTTTCGGGTGTTTTGAGCCTGAATTTGAGATATAAACGGGTACTGAAAGTGCATGCACATATCGACTTTTTGGCACCTAAAACATCGATTTTGAGCATGTTTTGGGCCTGTATCTTGAAAATACTCTAACACGGAGTAGGCATGTACATATCGCTTCTGGGAGCATTAAATATCGAATTTTCGGGTGTTTTGGACCTTAATTTAAGATATCGCCTTTACGCACCTAAAATATCGATTTTTAGCATGTTTTGAGCCTATATTTTGAAAATATTCTAGCACTGAGTAGGCATGTACAGATCGCTTCTGGGACCCCAAAATATCGAATTTTCGGGTGTTTTGAGCCTGAATTTGAGATATAAACGAGTACAGAAGATGCATGCACATATCGACTTTTGGGCACCTAAAATATCGATTTTGAGCATGTTTTGAGCCTATATTTTGAAAACATTCTAGCATTGAGTAGGCATGTACAGTTCGCTTCTGGGGCCCCAAAATATCGAATTTTCGGGTGTTTTGAGCCTGAATTTGAGATATAAACGAGTATAGAAGATCAATACACATATTGACTTTGGGCACCAAAAATATCGATTTTCAGCATGTTTTGGGCCTGAATTTTGAAAATACTCTAACACGGAGTAGGCATGTACAGATCGCTTCTGGGACCCCAAAATATCGAATTTTCGGGTGTTTTGAGCCTGAATTTGAGATATAAACGAGTACAGAAGATGCATGCACATATCGACTTTTGGGCACCTAAAATATCGATTTTAAGCATGTTTTGGGCCTGTATTTTGAAAATACTCTAACACGGAGTAGGCATGTACAGATCGCTTCTGGGACCCCTAAATATCGAATTTTCGGGTGTTTTGGGCCTTAATTTGAGATATCGACTTTTTGGCACCTAAAATATCGATTTTTAGCATGTTTTTAGCCTATATTTTGAAAATATTCTAGCACTGAGTAGGCATGTACAGATTGCTTCTGGGACCCCAAAATATCGAATTTTCGGGTGTTTTGAGCATGAATTTGAGATATAAACGGGTACTGAAGATGAATGCACATATCGACTTTTGGGCACCGAAAACATCGATTTTGAGCATGTTTTGGGCCTGTATCTTGAAAATACTCTAACACGGAGTAGGCATGTACAGATCGCTTCTGGGACCCCAAAATATCGAATTTTCGGGTGTTTAGGGCCAGAATTTGAGATATCGACTTTTTGGCACCTAAAATATCGATTTTTAGCATGTTTTTAGCCTATATTTTGAAAATATTCTAGCACTGAGTAGGCATGTACAGATTGCTTCTGGGACCCCAAAATATTGAATTTTCGGGTGTTTTAAGCCTAAATTTGAGATATAAACGGGTACAGAAGATGCATGCACATATCGACTTTTGGGCACCAAAAAGATCGATTTTCAGTATGTTTTTGGCCTGTATTTTGAAAATACTCTAACACGGAGTAGGCATGTACAGATCGCTTCTGGGACCCCAAAATATCGAATTTTCGGGTGTTTTGAGCTTGAATTTGAGATATAAACGGGTACAGAAGATGCATGCACATATCGACTTTTGGGCACCAAAAAGATCGATTTTCAGTATGTTTTTGGCCTGTATTTTGAAAACATTCTAGCACGGAGTAGGCATGTACAGATCGCTTCTGGGACCCCTAAATATATAGTTTTCGGGTGTTTTGGGCCTTAATTTGAGATATCGACTTTTTGGCACCTAAAATACCGATTTTTAGCATGTTTTTAGCCTATATTTTGAAAATATTCTAGCACTGAGTAGGCATGTACAGATTGCTTCTGGGACCCCAAAATATTGAATTTTCGGGTGTTTTGAGCCTGAATTTGAGATATAAACGGGTACAGAAGATACATGCACATATTGACTTTGGGCATCTAAAATATCGATTTTCAGCATGTTTTGGGCATGTATTTTGAAAATACTCTAACACGGAGTAGGCATGTACAGATTGCTTCTGGGACCCCAAAATATTGAATTTTCGGGTGTTTAGGGCCAGAATTTGAGATATAAATGGGTACAGAAGATGCATGCACATATCGACTTTTGGGCACCTAAAAGATCGATTTACAGTATGTTTTTGGCCTGTATCTTGAAAATACTCTAACACGGTGTAGGCATGTACAGATCGCTTCTGGGACCCCTAAATATCGAATTTTCGGGTGTTTTGGGACTGAATTTGAGATATCGACTTTTTGGCACCTAAAATATCGATTTTTAGCATGTTTTTAGCCTATATTTTGAAAATATTCTAGCACTGAGTAGGCATGTACAGATCGCTTCTGGGACCCCTAAATATCTAATTTTCGGGTGTTTTGGGCCTTAATTTGAGATATCGACTTTTTGGCACCTAAAATATCGATTTTTAGCATGTTTTTAGCCTATATTTTGAAAATATTCTAGCACTGAGTAGGCATGTACAGATTGCTTCTGGGACCCCAAAATATTGAATTTTCGGGTGTTTTGAGCCTGAATTTGAGATATAAACGGGTACAGAAGATACATGCACATATTGACTTTGGGCATCTAAAATATCGATTTTCATCATGTTTTGGGCATGTATTTTGAAAATACTCTAACACGGAGTATTCATGTACAGATTGCTTTTGGGACCCCAAAATATTGAATTTTCGGGTGTTTAGGGCCAGAATTTGAGATATAAATGGGTACAGAAGATGCATGCACATATCGACTTTTGGGCACCTAAAAGATCGATTTACAGTATGTTTTTGGCCTGTATCTTGAAAATACTCTAACACGGTGTAGGCATGTACAGATCGCTTCTGGGACCCCTAAATATCGAATTTTCGGGTGTTTTGGGACTGAATTTGAGATATCGACTTTTTGGCACCTAAAAGATCGATTTTTAGCATGTTTTTAGCCTATATTTTGAAAATATTCTAGCACTGAGTAGGCATGTACAGATTGCTTCTGGGACCCCAAAATATTGACTTTTCGGGTGTTTTGAGCCTGAATTTAAGATATATAAGGGTACAGAAGATACATGCACATATTGACTTTTGGCATCTAAAATATCAATTTTCAGCATGTTTTGGGCATGTATTTTGAAAATATTCTAATAAGGAGTAGGCATGTACAGATCGCTTCTGGGACTCCAAAATATCGAATTTTCGGGTGTTTTGAGCCTGAATTTGAGATATAAACGGGTATTGAAAGTGCATGCACATATCGACTTTTTGGCACCTAAAACATCGATTTTGAGCATGTTTTGGGCCTGTATCTTGAAAATACTCTAACACGGAGTAGGCATGTACATATCGCTTCTGAGAGCATTAAATATCGAATTTTCGGGTGTTTTGGACCTTAATTTAAGATATCGCCTTTATGCACCTAAAATATCGATTTTTAGCATGTTTTGAGCCTATATTTTGAAAATATTCTAGCACTGAGTAGGCATGTACAGATCGCTTCTGGGACCCCAAAATATCGAATTTTCGGGTGTTTTGAGCCTGAATTTGAGATATAAACGAGTACAGAAGATGCATGCACATATCGACTTTTGGGCACCTAAAATATCGATTTTGAGCATGTTTTGAGCCTATATTTTGAAAACATTCTAGCATTAGGTAGGCATGTACAGTTCGCTTCTGGGGCCCCAAAATATCGAATTTTCGGGTGTTTTGAGCCTGAATTTGAGATATAAACGAGTATAGAAGATGAATACACATATTGACTTTGGGCACCAAAAATATCGATTTTCAGCATGTTTTAGGCCTGAATTTTGAAAATACTCTAACACGGAGTAGGCATGTACAGATCGCTTCTGGGACCCCAAAATATCGAATTTTCGGGTGTTTAGGGCCAGAATTTGAGATATAAACGGGTACAGAAGATGCATGCACATATCGACTTTTATGCACCTAAAAGATCGATTTTCAGTATGTTTTAGGCCTGTATTTTGAAAATACTCTAACACGGAGTAGGCATGTACAGATCGCTTCTGGGACCCCAAAATATCGAATTTTCGGGTGTTTTGAGCTTGAATTTGAGATATAAACGAGTACAGAAGATGCATGCACATATCGACTTTTGAGCATGTTTTGAGCCTATATTTTTAAAACATTCTAGCACTGAGTAGGCATGTACAGATCGCTTTTGGGACCCCTAAATATCGAATTTTCGGGTGTTTTGGGCCTTTATTTGAGATATCGACTTTTTGGCACCTAAAATATCGATTTTTAGCATGCTTTTAGCCTATATTTTGAATATATTCTAGCACTGAGTAGGCATGTACAGATTGCTTCTGGGGCCCCAAAATATTGAATTTTCGGGTGTTTTGAGCCTGAATTTGAGATATAAACCGGTACAGAAGATACATGCACATATTGACTTTGGGCATCTAAAATATCGATTTTCAGCATGTTTTGGGCATGTATTTTGAAAATACTCTAACACGGAGTAGGCATGTACAGATCGCTTCTGGGACTCCAAAATATCGAATTTTCGGGTGTTTTGAGCCTGAATTTGAGATATAAACGGGTATTGAAAATGCATGCACATATCGACTTTTTGGCACCTAAAACATCGATTTTGAGCATGTTTTGGGCCTGTATTTTGAAAATACTCTAACACGGAGTAGGCATGTACAAATCGCTTCAGGGACCCCTAAATATCGAATTTTCTGGTGTTTTGGGCCATAATTTGAGATATCGACTTTTTGGCACCTAAAATATCGATTTTTAGCATGTTTTTAGCCTATATTTTGAAAATATTCTAGCACTGAGTAGGCATGTACAGATTGCTTCTGGGACCCCAAAAATTGAATTTTCGGGTGTTTATGGCAAGAATTTGAGATATAAACGGGAACAGAAGATGCATGCACATATCGACTTTTGGGCACCTAAAAGATCGATTTACAGTATGTTTTTGGCCTGTATCTTGAAAATACTCTAACACGGAGTAGGCATGTACAGATCGCTTCTGGGACCCCTAAATATCTAATTTTCGGGTGTTTTGAGCCTGAATTTGAGATATAAACGAGTACAGAAGTTGCATGCACATATCGACTTTTGGGCACCTAAAATATCGATTTTGAGCATGTTTTGAGCCTATATTTTGAAAACATTCTAGCACTGAGTAGGCTTGTACAGATCGCTTATGGGACCCCAAAATATCGAATTTTCGGGTGTTTTGAGCCTGAATTTGATATATAAACGAGTACAGAAGATGCATGCACATATCGACTTTTGGGCACATAAAAGATCGATTTTCAGTATGTTTTTGGCCTGTATTTTGAAAATACTCTAACACGGATTAGGCATGTACAGATCGCTTCTGGGACCCCTAAATATCGAATTTTCGGGTGTTTAGGACCTTAATTTGAGATATCTACTTTTTGGTACCTAAAATATCGATTTTTAGCATGTTTTTAGCCTATATTTTGAAAATATTCTAGCACTGAGTAGGCATGTACAGATCGCTTCAGGGACCCCAAAATATTGAATTTTCGGGTGTTTTGAGCTTGAATTTGAGATATAAACGAGTACAGAAGATGCATTCACATATCGAGTTTTGGGCACCTAAAATATCGATTTTGAGCATGTTTTGAGCCTATATTTTGAAAACATTCTAGCACTGAGTAGGCATGTACAGATCGCTTCTGGGACCCCAAAATATCGAATTTTCGGGTGTTTTGAGCCTGAATTTAAGATATAAACGGGTACTGAAGATGCATGCACATATCGACTTTTGGGCACCTAAAACATCGATTTTGAGCATGTTTTGGGCCTGTATCTTGAAAATACACTAACACGGAGTAGGCATGTACAGATCGCTTCTAGGACCCCAAAATATCGAATTTTCGAGTGTTTTGGGCCTGAATTTGAGATATCGTCTTTACGCACCTAAAATATCGATTTTTAGCATGTTTTGAGCCTATATTTTGAAAATATTCTACCACTGAGTAGGAATGTACAGATCGCTTCTGGGACCCCAAAATATCGAATTTTCGGGTGTTTTGAGCTTGAATTTGAGATATAAACGAGTACAGAAGATGCATGCACATATCGACTTTTGGGCACCTAAAATATCGATTTTCAGCATTTTTTGAGCCTATATTTTGAAAACATTCTAGCTCTGAGTAGTCATGTACAGATCGCTTCTGGGACCGCAAAATATCGAACTTTCGGGTGTTTAGGGCCAGAATTTGAGATATAAACAGGTACAGAAGATGCATGCACATATCGACTTTTGGGCACCTAAAGATCGATTTTCAGTATGTTTTTGGCCTGTATTTTGAAAATACTCTAACACGGAGTAGGCATGTACAGATCGTTTCTGGGACCCCTAAATATCGAATTTTCGGGTGTTTTGGGCCTTAATTTGAGATATCGCCTTTACTCACCTAAAATATCGATTTTTAGCATGCTTTTAGCCTATATTTTGAAAATATTCTAGCACTGAGTAGGCATGTACAGATTGCTTCTGGGACCCCAAAATATTGAACTTTCGGGTGTTTTGAGCCTGAATTTGAGATATAAACGGGTACAGAAGATACATGCACATATTGACTTTGGGCATCTAAAATATCGATTTTCAGTATGTTTTTGGCATGTATTTTGAAAATACTCTAACACGGAGTAGGCATGTACAGATCGCTTCTGAGACCCCAAAATATCGAATTTTCGGGTGTTTTGAGCCTGAATTTGAGATATAAACGGGTACTGAAGATGCATGCACATATCGACTTTTTGGCACCTAAAACATCGATTTTGAGCATGTTTTGGGCCTGTATTTTGAAAATACTCTAACACGGAGTAGGCATGTACAGATCGCTTCTGGGACCCCTAAATATCAAATTTTCTGGTGTTTT
This sequence comes from Petrolisthes cinctipes, assembly GCA_033782935.1. Taxonomy (NCBI): domain Eukaryota; kingdom Metazoa; phylum Arthropoda; class Malacostraca; order Decapoda; family Porcellanidae; genus Petrolisthes; species Petrolisthes cinctipes. The sequence goes on along the minus strand of JAWQEG010001012.1, from coordinate 170,873 downwards.
GGGCCACAATTTGAGATATCGACTTTTTGGCACCTAAAATATCGATTTTTAGCATGTTTTTTGCCTATATTTTGAAAATATTCTAGCACTGAGTAGGCATGTACAGATTGCTTCTGGGACCCCAAAAATTGAATTTTCGGGTGTTTAGTGCAAAAATTTGAGATATAAACGGGAACAGAAGATGCATGCACATATCGACTTTTGGGCACCTAAAAGATCGATTTACAGTATGTTTTTGGCCTGTATCTTGAAAATACTCTAACACGGAGTAGGCATGTACAGATCGCTTCTGGGACCCCTAAATATCTAATTTTCGGGTGTTTTGAGCCTGAATTTGAGATATAAACGAGTACAGAAGTTGCATGCACATATCGACTTTTGGGCACCTAAAATATCGATTTTGATCATGTTTTGAGCCTATATTTTGAAAACATTCTAGCACTGAGTAGGCATGTACAGATCGCTTATGGGACCCCAAAATATCGAACTTTCGGGTGTTTTGAGCCTGAATTTGAGATCGACTTTTGGGCACCTAAAATATCGATTTTGAGAATGTTTTGAGCCTATATTTTGAAAACATTCTAGCACTGAGTAGGCATGTACAGATTGCTTCTGGGACCCCAAAATATTGACTTTTCGGGTGTTTTGAGCCTGAATTTAAGATATATAAGGGTACAGAAGATACATGCACATATTGACTTTTGGCATCTAAAATATCAATTTTCAGCATGTTTTGGGCATGTATTTTGAAAATATTCTAATAAGGAGTAGGCATGTACAGATCGCTTCTGGGACTCCAAAATATCGAATTTTCGGGTGTTTTGAGCCTGAATTTGAGATATAAACGGGTACTGAAAGTGCATGCACATATCGACTTTTTGGCACCTAAAACATCGATTTTGAGCATGTTTTGGGCCTGTATCTTGAAAATACTCTAACACGGAGTAGGCATGTACATATCGCTTCTGGGAGCATTAAATATTGAATTTTCGGGTGTTTTGGACCTTAATTTAAGATATCGCCTTTACGCACCTAAAATATCGATTTTTAGCATGTTTTGAGCCTATATTTTGAAAATATTCTAGCACTGAGTAGGCATGTACAGATCGCTTCTGGGACCCCAAAATATCGAATTTTCGGGTGTTTTGAGCCTGAATTTGAGATATAAACGAGTACAGAAGATGCATGCACATATCGACTTTTGGGCACCTAAAATATCGATTTTGAGCATGTTTTGAGCCTATATTTTGAAAACATTCTAGCATTGAGTAGGCATGTACAGTTCGCTTCTGGGGCCCCAAAATATCGAATTTTCGGGTGTTTTGAGCCTGAATTTGAGATATAAACGAGTATAGAAGATGAATACACATATTGACTTTGGGCACCAAAAATATCGATTTTCAGCATGTTTTGGGCCTGAATTTTTAAAAATACTCTAACACGGAGTAGGCATGTACAGATCGCTTCTGGGACCCCAAAATATCGAATTTTCGGGTGTTTTGAGCCTGAATTTGAGATATAAACGAGTACAGAAGATGCATGCACATATCGACTTTTGGGCACCTAAAATATCGATTTTAAGCATGTTTTGGGCCTGTATTTTGAAAATACTCTAACACGGAGTAGGAATGTACAGATCGCTTCTGGGACCCCTAAATATCGAATTTTCGGGTGTTTTGGGCCTTAATTTGAGATATCGACTTTTTGGCACCTAAAATATCGATTTTTAGCATGTTTTTAGCCTATATTTTGAAAATATTCTAGCACTGAGTAGGCATGTACAGATTGCTTCTGGGACCCCAAAATATCGAATTTTCGGGTGTTTTGAGCATGAATTTGAGATATAAACGGGTACTGAAGATGAATGCACATATCGACTTTTGGGCACCGAAAACATCGATTTTGAGCATGTTTTGGGCCTGTATCTTGAAAATACTCTAACACGGAGTAGGCATGTACAGATCGCTTCTGGGACCCCAAAATATCGAATTTTCGGGTGTTTAGGGCCAGAATTTGAGATATCGACTTTTTGGCACCTAAAATATCGATTTTTAGCATGTTTTTAGCCTATATTTTGAAAATATTCTAGCACTGAGTAGGCATGTACAGATTGCTTCTGGGACCCCAAAATATTGAATTTTCGGGTGTTTTGAGCCTAAATTTGAGATATAAACGGGTACAGAAGATGCATGCACATATCGACTTTTGGGCACCAAAAAGATCGATTTTCAGTATGTTTTTGGCCTGTATTTTGAAAATACTCTAACACGGAGTAGGCATGTACAGATCGCTTCTGGGACCCCAAAATATCGAATTTTCGGGTGTTTTGAGCTTGAATTTGAGATATAAACGGGTACAGAAGATGCATGCACATATCGACTTTTGGGCACCAAAAAGATCGATTTTCAGTATGTTTTTGGCCTGTATTTTGAAAACATTCTAGCACGGAGTAGGCATGTACAGATCGCTTCTATGACCCCTAAATATCTAGTTTTCGGGTGTTTTGGGCCTTAATTTGAGATATCGACTTTTTGGCACCTAAAATACCAATTTTTAGCATGTTTTTAGCCTATATTTTGAAAATATTCTAGCACTGAGTAGGCATGTACAGATTGCTTCTGGGACCCCAAAATATTGAATTTTCGGGTGTTTTGAGCCTGAATTTGAGATATAAACGGGTACAGAAGATACATGCACATATTGACTTTGGGCATCTAAAATATCGATTTTCAGCATGTTTTGGGCATGTATTTTGAAAATACTCTAACACGGAGTAGGCATGTACAGATTGCTTTTGGGACCCCAAAATATTGAATTTTCGGGTGTTTAGGGCCAGAATTTGAGATATAAATGGGTACAGAAGATGCATGCACATATCGACTTTTGGGCACCTAAAAGATCGATTTACTGTATGTTTTTGGCCTGTATCTTGAAAATACTCTGACACGGTGTAGGCATGTACAGATCGCTTCTGGGACCCCTAAATATCGAATTTTCGGGTGTTTTGGGACTGAATTTGAGATATCGACTTTTTGGCACCTAAAAGATCGATTTTTAGCATGTTTTTAGCCTATATTTTGAAAATATTCTAGCACTGAGTAGGCATGTACAGATTGCTTCTGGGACCCCAAAATATTGAATTTTCGGGTGTTTTGAGCCTGAATTTGAGATATAAACGGGTACAGAAGATACATGCACATATTGACTTTGGGCATCTAAAATATCGATTTTCAGCATGTTTTGGGCATGTATTTTGAAAATACTCTAACACGGAGTAGGCATGTACAGATTGCTTCTGGGACCCCAAAATATTGAATTTTCGGGTGTTTAGGGCCAGAATTTGAGATATAAATGGGTACAGAAGATGCATGCACATATCGACTTTTGGGCACCTAAAAGATCGATTTACAGTATGTTTTTGGCCTGTATCTTGAAAATACTCTAACACGGTGTAGGCATGTACAGATCGCTTCTGGGACCCCTAAATATCGAATTTTCGGGTGTTTTGGGACTGAATTTGAGATATCGACTTTTTGGCACCTAAAATATCGATTTTTAGCATGTTTTTAGCCTATATTTTGAAAATATTCTAGCACTGAGTAGGCATGTACAGATCGCTTCTGGGACCCCTAGATATCTAATTTTCGGGTGTTTTGGGCCTTAATTTGAGATATCGACTTTTTGGCACCTAAAATATCGATTTTTAGCATGTTTTTAGCCTATATTTTGAAAATATTCTAGCACTGAGTAGGCATGTACAGATTGCTTCTGGGACCCCAAAATATTGAATTTTCGGGTGTTTTGAGCCTGAATTTGAGATATAAACGGGTACAGAAGATACATGCACATATTGACTTTGGGCATCTAAAATATCGATTTTCATCATGTTTTAGGCATGTATTTTGAAAATACTCTAACACGGAGTATTCATGTACAGATTGCTTTTGGGACCCCAAAATATTGAATTTTCGGGTGTTTAGGGCCAGAATTTGAGATATAAATGGGTACCGAAGATGCATGCACATATCGACTTTTGGGCACCTAAAAGATCGATTTACAGTATGTTTTTGGCCTGTATCTTGAAAATACTCTAACACGGTGTAGGCATGTACAGATCGCTTCTGGGACCCCTAAATATCGAATTTTCGGGTGTTTTGGGCCTTAATTTGAGATATCGCCTTTACGCACCTAAAATATCGATTTTTAGCATGTTTTTAGCCTATATTTTGAAAACATTCTAGCACTGAGTAGGCATGTACAGATCGCTTCTGGGACCCCAAAATATCGAATTTTCGGGTGTTTTGAACCTGAATTTGAGATATAAACGAGTACAGAAGATGCATGAACGATATATATCGACTTTTGGGCACCTAAAATATCGATTTTGAGCATGTTTTTAGCCTATATTTTAAAAACATTCTAGCACTGAGTAGGCATGTACAGATCGCTTCTGGGACCCCAAAATATCGAATATTCGGGTGTTTTTAGCCTGAATTTGAGATATAAACGAGTATAGAAGAAGTATACACATATTGACTTTGGGCACCAAAAATATCGATTTTCAACATGTTTTGGGCCTGTATTTTGAAAATACTCTAACACGGAGTAGGCATGTACAGATCGCTTTTGGGACCCCAAAATATCGAATTTTCGGGAGTTTAGGGCCAGAATTTGAGATATAAACGGGTAAAGAAGATGCATGCACATATCGACTTTTGGGCAACTAAAAGATCGATTTTCAGTATGTTTTTGGCCTGTATTTTGAAAATACTCTAACACGGAGTAGGCATGTACAGATCGCTTCTGGGACCCCTAATTATCGAATTTTCGGGTGTTTTGAGACTGAATTTGAGATATCGACTTTTTGGCACCTAAAAGATCGATTTTTAGCATGTTTTTAGCCTATATTTTGAAAATATTCTAGCACTGAGTAGGCATGTACATATTGCTTCTGGGACCCCAAAATATCGAATTTTCTGGTGTTTTGAGCCTGAATTTGAGATATAAACGAGTACAGAAGATACATGCACATATCGACTTTTGGGCACCTAAAAGATCGATTTTCAGTATGTTTTTGGCCTGTATTTTGAAAATACTCTAACACGGAGTTGGCATGTACAGATCGTTTCTGGGACCCCTAAATATCGAATTTTCGGGTGTTTTGGGCCTTAATTTGAGATATCGCCTTTACGCACCTAAAATATCGATTTTTAGCATGTTTTTAGCCTATATTTTGAAAATATTCTAGCACTGAGTAGGCATGTACAGATTGCTTCTGGGACTCCAAAATATTGAATTTTCGGGTGTTTTGAGCCTGAATTTGAGATATAAACGGGTACAGAAGATACATGCACATATTGACTTTGGGCATCTATAATATCGATTTTCAGCATGTTTTGGGCATGTATTTTGAAAATACTCTAACACGGAGAAGGCATGTACAGATCGCTTCTGGGACCCGATGTTCGTGTGTTTTGAGTGTGAATTTGAGATATAAACGAGTAGAGAAGATGCATGCACATATCGACTTTTGGGCACCTAAAATATCGATTTTGAGCATGTTTTGAGCCTATATTTTGAAAACATTCTAGCACTGAGTAGGCTTGTACAGATCGCTTCTGGGACCCCAAAATATCGAATTTTTGTTTGTTTTGAGCCTGAATTTGATATATAAACGAGTACAGAAGATGCATGCACATATCGACTTTTGGGCACATAAAAGATCGATTTTCAGTATGTTTTTGGCCTGTATTTTGAAAATACTCTAACACGGAGTAGGCATGTACAGATCGCTTCTGGGACCCCTAAATATCGAATTTTCGGGTGTTTTGGGCCTTAATTTGAGATATCGCCTTTACGCACCTAAAATATCGATTTTTAGCATGTTTTGAGCCTATATTTTGAAAATATTCTAGCACTGAGTAGGCATGTACAGATCGCTTCTGGGACCCCAAAATATCGAATTTTCGGGTGTTTTGAACCTGAATTTGAGATATAAACGAGTACAGAAGATGCATGCACATATCGATTTTTGGGCACCTAAAATATCGATTTTGAGCATGTTTTGAGCCTATATTTTGAAAACATTCTAGCACTGAGTAGGCATGTACAGATCGCTTCTGGGACCCCAAAATATCGAATTTTCGGGTGTTTTGAGCCTGAATTTGAGATATAAACGAGTTTAGAAGAAGCATACACATATTGACTTTGGGCACCAAAAATATCGATTTTCAGCATGTTTTGGGACTGAATTTTGAAAATACTCTAACACGGAGTAGGCATGTACAGATCGCTTCTGGGACCCCAAAATATCAAATTTTCGGGTGTTTAGGGCCAGAATTTGATATATAAAAGGGTACAGAAGATGCATGCACATATTGACTTTGGGCATCTAAATTATCGATTTTAAGCATGTTTTGGGCCTGTATTTTGAAAATACTCTAACACGGAGTAGGCATGTACAGATCGCTTCTGGGACCCCAAAATATCGAATTTTCGAGTGTTTTGGGCCTGAAGTTGAGATATCGCCTTTACGCACCTAAAATATCGATTTTTAGCATGTTTTGAGCCTATATTTTGAAAATATTCTAGCACTGAGTAGGCATGTACAGATCGCTTCTGGGACCCCAAAATATCGAATTTTCGGGTGTTTTGAACCTGAATTTGAGATATAAACGAGTACAGAAGATGCTTGCACATATCGACTTTTGGGCACCTAAAAGATCGATTTTCAGTATGTTTTTGGCCTGTATTTTGAAAATACTCTAACACGGAGTTGGCATGTACAGATCGTTTCTGGGACCCCTAAATATCGAATTTTCGGGTGTTTTGGGCCTTAATTTGAAATATCGCCTTTACGCACCTAAAATATCGATTTTTAGCATGTTTTGAGCCTATATTTTGAAAATATTCTAGCACTGAGTAGGCATGTACAGATCGCTTCTGGGAACCCAAAATATCGAATTTTCGGGTGTTTTGAACCTGAATTTGAGATATAAACGAGTACAGAAGATGCATGAACGATATATATCGACTTTTGGGCACCTAAAATATCGATTTTGAGCATGTTTTTAGCCTATATTTTAAAAACATTCTAGCACTGAGTAGGCATGTACAGATCGCTTCTGGGACCCCAAAATATCGAATTTTCGGGTGTTTTTAGCCTGAATTTGAGATATAAACGAGTATAGAAGAAGTATACACATATTGACTTTGGGCACCAAAAATATCGATTTTCAACATGTTTTGGGCCTGTATTTTGAAAATACTCTAACACGGAGTAGGCATGTACAGATCGCTTTTGGGACCCCAAAATATCGAATTTTCGGGAGTTTAGGGCCAGAATTTGAGATATAAACGGGTAAAGAAGATGCATGCACATATCGACTTTTGGGCAACTAAAAGATCGATTTTCAGTATGTTTTTGGCCTGTATTTTGAAAATACTCTAACACGGAGTAGGCATGTACAGATCGCTTCTGGGACCCCTAATTATCGAATTTTCGGGTGTTTTGGGACTGAATTTGAGATATCGACTTTTTGGCACCTAAAAGATCGATTTTTAGCATGTTTTTAGCCTATATTTTGAAAATATTCTAGCACTGAGTAGGCATGTACATATTGCTTCTGGGACCCCAAAATATCGAATTTTCTATTGTTTTGAGCCTGAATTTGAGATATAAACGAGTACAGAAGATACATGCACATATCGACTTTTGGGCACCTAAAAGATCGATTTTCAGTATGTTTTTGGCCTGTATTTTGAAAATACTCTAACACGGAGTTGGCATGTACAGATCGTTTCTGGGACCCCTAAATATCGAATTTTCGGGTGTTTTGGGCCTTAATTTGAGATATCGCCTTTACGCACCTAAAATTTCGATTTTTAGCATGTTTTGAGCCTATATTTTGAAAATATTCTAGCACTGAGTAGGCATGTACAGATCGCTTCTGGGACCCCTAAATATCGAATTTTCGGGTGTTTTGGGACTGAATTTGAGATATCGACTTTTTAACACCTAAAAGATCGATTTTTAGCATGTTTTTAGCCTATATTTTGAAAATATTCTAGCACTGAGTAGGCATGTACAGATTGCTTCTGGGACTCCAAAATATTGAATTTTCGGGTGTTTTGAGCCTGAATTTGAGATATAAACGGGTACAGAAGATACATGCACATATTGACTTTGGGCATCTATAATATCGATTTTCAGCATGTTTTGGGCATGTATTTTGAAAATACTCTAACACGGAGAAGGCATGTACAGATCGCTTCTGGGACCCGATGTTCGTGTGTTTTGAGTGTGAATTTGAGATATAAACGAGTAGAGAAGATGCATGCACATATCGACTTTTGGGCACCTAAAATATCGATTTTGAGCATGTTTTGAGCCTATATTTTGAAAACATTCTAGCACTGAGTAGGCTTGTACAGATCGCTTCTGGGACCCCAAAATATCGAATTTTTGTTTGTTTTGAGCCTGAATTTGATATATAAACGAGTACAGAAGATGCATGCACATATCGACTTTTGGGCACATAAAAGATCGATTTTCAGTATGTTTTTGGCCTGTATTTTGAAAATACTCTAACACGGAGTAGGCATGTACAGATCGCTTCTGGGACCCCTAAATATCGAATTTTCGGGTGTTTTGGGCCTTAATTTGAGATATCGCCTTTACGCACCTAAAATATCGATTTTTAGCATGTTTTGAGCCTATATTTTGAAAATATTCTAGCACTGAGTAGGCATGTACAGATCGCTTCTGGGACCCCAAAATATCGAATTTTCGGGTGTTTTGAACCTGAATTTGAGATATAAACGAGTACAGAAGATGCATGCACATATCGACTTTTGGCACCTAAAATATCGATTTTGAGCATGTTTTGAGCCTATATTTTGAAAACATTCTAGCACTGAGTAGGCATGTACAGATCGCTTCTGGGACCCCAAAATATCGAATTTTCGGGTGTTTTGAGCCTGAATTTGAGATATAAACGAGTTTAGAAGAAGCATACACATATTGACTTTGGGCACCAAAAATATCGATTTTCAGCATGTTTTGGGACTGAATTTTGAAAATACTCTAACACGGAGTAGGCATGTACAGATCGCTTCTGGAACCCCAAAATATCAAATTTTCGGGTGTTTAGGGCCAGAATTTGATATATAAACGGGTACAGAAGATGCATGCACATATTGACTTTGGGCATCTAAATTATCGATTTTAAGCATGTTTTGGGCCTGTATTTTGAAAATACTCTAACACGGAGTAGGCATGTACAGATCGCTTCTGGGACCCCAAAATATCGAATTTTCGGGTGTTTTGAGCCTGAATTTGAGATATAAACGGGTACTGAAGATACATGCACATATCGACTTTTGGGCACCTAAAACATCGATTTTGAGCATGTTTTGGGCCTGTATCTTGAAAATACTCTAACACGGAGTAGGCATGTACAGATCGCTTCTGGGACCCCAAAATATCGAATTTTCGAGTGTTTTGGGCCTGAAGTTGAGATATCGCCTTTACGCACCTAAAATATCGATTTTTAGCATGTTTTTAGCCTATATTTTGAAAATATTCTAGCACTCAGTAGGCATGTACAGATCGCTTCTGGGACCCCAAAATATCGAATTTTCGGGTGTTTTGAACCTGAATTTGAGATATAAACGAGTACAGAAGATGCATGAACAAATCGACTTTTGGGCACCTAAAATATCGATTTTGAGCATGTTTTTAGCCTATATTTTAAAAACATTCTAGCACTGAGTAGGCATGTACAGATCGCTTCTGGGACCCCAAAATATCGAATTTTCGGGTGTTTTTAGCCTGAATTTGAGATATAAACGAGTATAGAAGAAGTATACACATATTGACTTTGGGCACCAAAAATATCGATTTTCAACATGTTTTGGGCCTGTATTTTGAAAATACTCTAACACGGAGTAGGCATGTACAGATCGCTTTTGGGACCCCAAAATATCGAATTTTCGGGAGTTTAGGGCCAGAATTTGAGATATAAACGGGTACAGAAGATGCATGCACATATCGACTTTTGGGCAACTAAAAGATCGATTTTCAGTATGTTTTTGGCCTGTATTTTGAAAATACTCTAACACGGAGTAGGCATGTACAGATCGCTTCTGGGACCCCTAATTATCGAATTTTCGGGTGTTTTGGGACTGAATTTGAGATATCGACTTTTTGGCACCTAAAATATCGATTTTGAGCTTGTTTTTAGCCTATATTTTGAAAATATTCTAGCACTGAGTAGGCATGTACAGATTGCTTTTGGGACCCCAAAATATTGAATTTTCGGGTGTTTAGGGCCAGAATTTGAGATATAAACGGGTACAGAAGATGCATGCACATATCGACTTTTGGGCACCTAAAATATCGATTTTCAGTATGTTTTTAAAAAGGCCTGTATTTTGAAAATACTCTAACACGGAGTAGGCATGTACAGATCGCTTCTGGGACCATTAAATATCGAATTTTCGGGTGTTTTGGGCCTTAATTTGAGATATCTCCTTTACGCACCTAAAATATCGATTTTTAGCATGTTTTGAGCCTATATTTTGAAAATATTCTAGCACTGAGTAGGCATGTACAGATCGCTTCTGGGACCCCAAAATATCGAATTTTCGGGTATTTTGAGCCTGAATTTGAGATATAAGCGAGTACAGAAGATGCATGCACATATCGACTTTTGGGCACCTAAAATATCGATTTTGAGCATGTTTTGAGCCTATATTTTGAAAACATTCTAGCATTGAGTAGGCATGTACAGTTCGCTTCTGGGACCCCAAAATATCGAATTTTCGGGTGTTTTGAGCCTGAATTTGAGATATAAACGAGAATTGATGATGCATACACATATTGACTTTGGGCACCAAAAATATCGATTTTCAGCATGTTTTGGGCCTGAATTTTGAAAATACTCTAACACGGAGTAGGCATGTACAGATCGCTTCTGGGACCCCAAAATATCGAATTTTCGGTTGTTTAGGGCCAGAATTTGAGATATAAACGGGTACTGAAAGTGCATGCACATATCGACTTTTTGGCACCTAAAACATCGATTTTGAGCATGTTTTGGGCCTGTATTTTGAAAATACTCTAACACGGAGTAGGCATGTACAGATCGCTTGTGGGACCCCTAAATATCGAATTTTCGGGTGTTTTGGGCCTTAATTTGAGATATCGACTTTTTGGCACCTAAAATATCGATTTTTATCATGTTTTTAGACTATATTTTGAAAATATTCTAGTATTGCTTCTGGGACCCCAAAATATCGATTTTTCGGGTGTTTTGAGCCTGAATTTGAGATATAAACGTGTACTGAAGATGAATGCACATATCGACTTTTGGGCACCTAAAAGATCGATTTTGAGCATGTTTTGGGCCTGTATCTTGAAAATACTCTAACACGGAGTAGGCATGTACAGATCGCTTCTGGGACTCCAAAATATCGAATTTTTGGGTGTTTTGGGCTTTAATTTGAGATATCGCCTTTACGCACCTAAAATATCGATTTTTAGCATGTTTTGAGCCTATATTTTGAAAATATTCTAGCACTGAGTAGGCATGTACAGATCGCTTCTGGGACCCCAAAATATCGAATTTTCGGGTGTTTTGAGCCTGAATTTGAGATATAAACGAGTACAGAAGATGCATGCACATATCGACTTTTGGGCACCTAAAATATCGATTTTGAGCATGTTTTGAGCCTATATTTTGAAAACATTCTAGCATTGAGTAGGCATGTACAGTTCGCTTCTGGGACCCCAAAATATCGAATTTTCGGGTGTTTTGAGCCTGAATTTGAGATATAAACGAGTATAGAAGATGCATACAAATATTGACTTTGGGCACCAAAAATATCGATTTTCAGCATGTTTTAGGCCTGAATTTTGAAAATACTCTAACACGGAGTAGGCATGTACAGATCGCTTCTGGGACCCCAAAATATCGAATTTTCGGGTGTTTAGGGCCAGAATTTGAGATATAAACGGGTACTTTGGGCACCTAAAATATCGATTTTCAGCATGTTTTAGGCCATTATCTGAGTAGGCATGTACAGATCGCTTCTGGGAACCCAAAATATCGAATTTTCGGGTGTTTTGGGCCTGAATTTGAGATATCGACTTTGGGCACCTAAAATATTGATTTTTAGCATGTTTTGGGCCTAAATTTTGAAAATATTCTAGCACTGAGTAGGCATGTAGAGATCGCTTTTGGGACCCCAAAATAATGAATTTTCGGGTGTTTAGGGCCTGAATTTGAGATATAAACGGGTACAGAAGATGCATGCACATATCGACTTTTGGGCACCTAAAATATCGATTTTCAGTATGTTTTTGGCCTGTATTTTGAAAATACTCTAACACGGAGTAGGCATGTACAGATCGCTTCTGGGACCCCTAAATATCGAATTTTCGGGTGTTTTGGGACTGAATTTGAGATATCGACTTTTTGGCACCTAAAAGATCGATTTTTAGCATGTTTTTAGCCTATATTTTGAAAATATTCAAGCACTGAGTAGGCATGTACAGATTGCTTCTGGGACCCCAAAATATTGAATTTTCGGGTGTTTTGAGCCTGAATTTGAGATATCGACTTTGGGCACCTAAAATATTGATTTTTAGCATGTTTTGGGCCTATATTTTGAAAATATTCTAGCACTGAGTAGGCATGTAGAGATCGCTTCTGGGACCCCAAAATATCGAATTTTCGGGTGTTTTGAGCCTGAATTTGAGATATAAACGGGTACTTTGGGCACTTAAAATATCGATTTTCAGCATGTTTTGGGCCATTATCTGAGTAGGCTTGTACAGATCGCTTCTGGGACCCCAAAATATTGAATTTTCGGGTGTTTTGAGCCTGAATTTGAGATATAAACGGGTACTGAAGATACATGCACATATTGACTTTTGGCATCTAAAATATTGATTTTCAGCATGTTTTGGGCCTGTATTTTGAAAATACTCTAACACGAAGTAGGCATGTACAGATCGCTTCTGGGACCCCAAAATATCGAATTTTCGGGTGTTTTGAGGTTGAATTTGAGATATAAACGAGTACAGAAGATGCATGCACATATCGACTTTTGGGCACCTAAAATATCGATTTTGAGCATGTTTTGAGCCTATATTTTGAAAACATTCTAGCACATAGTAGGCATGTACAGATCGCTTCTGGGACCCCTAAATATCGAATTTTCGGGTGTTTTGGGCCTTTATTTGAGATATCGACTTTTTGGCACCGAAAAGATCGATTTTTAGCATGTTTTTAGCCTATATTTTGAAAATATTCTAGCACTGAGTAGGCATGTAGAGATTGCTTCTGGGACCCCAAAATATTAAATTTTCGGGTGTTTTGAGCCTGAATTTGAGATATAAACGGGTACAGAAGATACATGCACATATTGACTTTGGGCATCTAAAATATCGATTTTCAGCATGTTTTGGGCATGTATTTTGAAAATACTCTAACACGGAGTAGGCATGTACAGATCGCTTCTGGGACCCCAAAATATCGAATTTTCGGGTGTTTTGAGCCTGAATTTGAGATATAAACGGGTACTTTGGGCACCTAAAATATCGATTTTCAGCATGTTTTGGGCCAGTATCTGAGTAGGCATGTACAGATCGCTTCTGGGAACCCAAAATATCGAATTTTCGGGTGTTTGGGCCTGAATTTGAGATATCGACTTTGGGCACCTAAAATATTGATTTTTAGCATGTTTTGGGCCTATATTTTGAAAATATTCTAGCACTGAGTAGGCATGTAGAGATCGCTTCTGGGACCCCTAAATATCGAATTTTCGGGTGTTTTGGGCCTTAATTTGAGATATCGACTTTTTGGCACCTAAAATATCGATTTTGAGCTTGTTTTTAGCCTATATTTTGAAAATATTCTAGCACTGAGTAGGCATGTACAGATTGCCTTTGGGACCAGAAAATATTGAATTTTCGGGTGTTTAGGACCAGAATTTGAGATATAAACAGGTACAGAAGATGCATGCACATATCGACTTTTGGGCACCTAAAATATCGATTTTCAACATGTTTTGGGCATGTATTTTGAAAATACTCTAACACGGAGTAGGCATGTACAGATCGCTTCTGGGACCCCAAAATATCGAATTTTAGGGTGTTTTGAGCCTGAATTTGAGATATAAACGGGTACTTTGGGCACCTAAAATATCGATTTTCAGCATGTTTTAGGCCATTATCTGAGTAGGCATGTACAGATCGCTTCTGGGAACCCAAAATATCGAATTTTCGGGTGTTTTGGGCCTGAATTTGAGATATCGACTTTGGGCACCTAAAATATTGATTTTTAGCATGTTTTGGGCCTATATTTTGAAAATATTCTAGCACTGAGTAGGCATGTAGAGATCGCTTTTGGGACCCCAAAATATTGAATTTTCGGGTGTTTAGGGCCTGAATTTGAGATATAAACGGGTACAGAAGATGCATGCACATATCGACTTTTGGGCACCTAAAATATCGATTTTCAGTATGTTTTTGTCCTGTATTTTGAAAATACTCTAACACGGAGTAGGCATGTACAGATCGCTTCTGGGACCCCTAAATATCGAATTTTCGGGTGTTTTGGGACTGAATTTGAGATATCGACTTTTTGGCACCTAAAAGATCGATTTTTAGCATGTTTTTAGCCTATATTTTGAAAATATTCAAGCACTGAGTAGGCATGTACAGATTGCTTCTGGGACCCCAAAATATTGAATTTTCGGGTGTTTTGAGCCTGAATTTGAGATATCGACTTTGGGCACCTAAAATATTGATTTTTAGCATGTTTTGGGCCTATATTTTGAAAATATTCTAGCACTGAGTAGGCATGTAGGGATCGCTTCTGGGACCCCAAAATATCGAATTTTCGGGTGTTTTGATCCTGAATTTGAGATATAAACGGGTACTTTGGGCACCTAAAATATCGATTTTCAGCACGTTTTGGGCCATTATCTGAGTAGGCTTGTACAGATCGCTTCTGGGACCCCAAAATATTGAATTTTCGGGTGTTTTGAGCCTGAATTTGAGATATAAACGGGTACTGAAGATACATGCACATATTGACTTTTGGCATCTAAAATATTGATTTTCAGCATGTTTTGGGCCTGTATTTTGAAAATACTCTAACACGAAGTAGGCATGTACAGATCGCTTCTGGGACCCCAAAATATCGAATTTTCGGGTGTTTTGAGCTTGAATTTGAGATACAAACGAGTACAGAAGATGAATGCACATATCGACTTTTGGGCACCTAAAATATCGATTTTGAGCATGTTTTGAGCCTATATTTTGAAAACATTCTAGCACATAGTAGGCATGTACAGATCGCTTCTGGGACCCCTAAATATCGAATTTTCGGGTGTTTTGGGCCTTTATTTGAGATATCGACTTTTTGGCACCGAAAAGATCGATTTTTAGCATGTTTTTAGCCTATATTTTGAAAATATTCTAGCACTGAGTAGGCATGTACAGATTGCTTCTGGGACCCCAAAATATTGAATTTTCGGGTGTTTTGAGCCTGAATTTGAGATATAAACGGGTACTGAAGATACATGCACATATTGACTTTTGGCATCTAAAATATCGATTTTCAGCATGTTTTGGGCCTGTATTTTGAAAATACTCTAACACGAAGTAGGCATGTACAGATTGCTTCTGGGACCCCAAAATATCGAATTTTCGGGTGTTTTGAGCCTGAATTTGAGATATAAACGGGTACTTTGGGCACCTAAAATATCGATTTTCAGCATGTTTTGGGCCATTATCTGAGTAGGCATGTACAGATCGCTTCTGGGAACCCAAAATATCGAATTTTCGGGTGTTTTGGGCCTGAATTTGAGATATCGACTTTGGGCACCTAAAATATTGATTTTTACCATGTTTTGGGCCTATATTTTGAAAATATTCTAGCACTGAGTAGGCATGTAGAGATCGTTTCTGGGACCCCTAAATATCGAATTTTCGGGTGTTTTGGGCCTTAATTTGAGATATCGACTTTTTGGCACCTAAAATATCGATTTTGAGCTTGTTTTTAGCCTATATTTTGAAAATATTCTAGCACTGAGTAGGCATGTACAGATTGCTTTTGGGACCCCAAAATATTGAATTTTCGGGTGTTTAGTGCCAGAATTTGAGATATAAACAGGTACAGAAGATGCATGCACATATCGACTTTTGGGCACCTAAAATATCGATTTTCAGCATGTTTTGGGCATGTATTTTGAAAATACTCTAACACGGAGTAGGCATGTACAGATCGCTTCTGCGACCCCAAAATATCGAATTTTCGGGTGTTTTGAGCCTGAATTTGAGATATAAACGGGTACTTTGGGCTCCTAAAATATCGATTTTCAGCATGTTTTAGGCCATTATCTGAGTAGGCATGTACAGATCGCTTCTGGGAAACCAAAATATCGAATTTTCGGGTGTTTTGGGCCTGAATTTGAGATATCGACTTTGGGCACCTAAAATATTGATTTTTAGCATGTTTTGGGCCTATATTTTGAAAATATTCTAGCACTGAGTAGGCATGTAGAGATCGCTTCTGGGACCCCAAAATATCGAATTTTCGGGTGCTTTGAGCCTGAATTTGAGATATAAATGGGTACAGAAGATGCATATCGATTTTGAGTATGTTTTGGGTCTGTATCTTGAAAACATTTTAACTAGGAGTAGACATGTACAGATCGCTTCTAGGACCCAAAAATACAGAATTTTCGGGTGTTTTGAGCCTGAATTTGAGATATAAATGGGTACAGAAGATGCATGCACATATCGACTTTGGACACTTAAAATATCGATTTTTAGCATGTTTTGAGCCTATATTTTGAAAACATTCTAGCACTGAGTAGGCGTGTACAGAACGCTACTGGGACCCAAAAATATCGAATTTTCGGGTGTTTTGAGGTTGAATTTGAGATATAAACGGGTACAGAAGATGCATCCACGTATCGACTTTTGGTCACCTAAAAGATCGATTTTCAGTATGTTTTGGGCCTGTATTTTGAAAATACTCTAACACGAAGTAGGCATGTACAGATCGCTTCTGGGACCCCAAAATATCAAATTTTCTGGGGTTTTGGGCCTGAATTTGAGATATCGACTTTGGGCACCTAAAATATCGATTTTTAGCATGTTTTGGGCCTATATTTTGAAAATATTCTAGCACTTAGTAGGCATGTAGAGATCGCTTCTGGGTCCCCAAAATATCGAATTTTAGGGTGTTTTAAGCCTGAATTTGAGATATAAATGGGTACAGAAGATGCATGCACATATCGACTTTTGGGCACCTAAAATATAGATTTTGAGCATGTTTTGGGTCTGTATCTTGAAAACATTCTAACTAGGAGTAGACATGTACAGATCGTTTCTAGGACCCAAAAATACCGAATTTTCGGATGTTTTGAACCTGAATTTGAGATATAAACGGGTACAGAAGATGCATGCATATATCGAGTTTGGACACTTAAAATATCGATTTTTAGCATGTTTTAAACCTATATTTTGAAAACATTCTAGCACTGAGTAGGCATGTACAGATCGCTTCTGGGACCCAAAAATATCGAATTTTCGGGTGTTTTGAGGTTGAATTTGAGATATAAACTTGTACAGAAGATGCATCCACATATCGACTTTAGGGCACCTAACAGATCGATTTTCGGTATGATTTGGGCCTGTATTTTGAAAATACTCTAACACGGAGTAGGCATGTACAGATCGCTTCTGGGACCCAAAAATATTGAATTTTCGGGTGTTTTGGGCCTGAATTTGAGATATCGACTTTGGGCACCTAAAATATCGATTTTTAGCATGTTTTGGGCCTATATTTTGAAAATATTCTAGCACTGGGTAGGCATGTAGAGATCGCTTCTTGGTCCCCAAAATATCGAGTTTTAGGGTGTTTTGAGCATGAATTTGAGATATAAATGGGTACAGAAGATTCATTCACATATCGACTTTTGGGCACCTAAAATATCGATTTTGAGCATGTTTTGGTTCTGTATCTTGAAAACATTCTAACTAGGAGTAGACATGTACAGATCGCTTCTGGGAACCCAAAATATCGAATTTTCGGGTGTTTTGAGCCTGAATATGAAATATAAACAAGTACTGAAGATCCATGCACATATCGAATTTTGGGCACCTAAAATATCGATTTTGAGCATGTTTTGGGTCTGTATCTTGAAAACATTTTAACTAGGAGTAGGCATGTACAGATCGCTTCTAGGACACAAAAATACTGAATTTTCGGGTGTTTTGAGCCAGAATTTGAGATATAAACGGGTACAAAAGATGCATGCACATATCGACTTTGGACACTTAAAATATGGCTTTTTAGCATGTTTCGAGCCTATATTTTAAAAACATTCTAGCACTGAGTAGGCATTTACAGATCGCTTCTGGGACCCAAAAATATCGAATTTTCGGGTGTTTTGAGGTTGAATTTGAAATATAAACTAGTGCAGAAGATGCATGCACATATTGACTTAGGGCACCTAAAATATCGATTTTCAGCATGTTTTGGGCCTGTATCTGAGTAGGCATGTACAGTTCGCTTCTGGGAACCCAAAATATCGAATTTTCGGGTGTTTTGAGCCTGAATATGAGATATAAACAGATACTGAAGATCCATGCACATATCGACTTTTGGGCACCTAAAATATCGATTTTGAGCATGTTTTGGGTCTGTATCTTGAAAACATTTTAACTAGGAGTAGGCATGTACAGATCACTTCTAGGACCCAAAAATACCGAATTTTCGGATGTTTTGAGCCTAAATTTGAGATATAAACGGGTACCGAAGATGCATGCACATATCGACTTTTGACACTTAAAATATCGATTTTTAGCATGTTTTTAGCCTATACTTTGAAAACATTCTAGCACTGAGTAGGCATGTACAGATCGCTTCTAGGACCCAAAAATATCGAAATTTCGGGTATTTTGAGGTTGAATTTGGGATATAAACGGGTACAGAAGATGCATCTACATATCGACTTTTGGGCACCTAAAAGATCAATTTTCAGTATGTTTTGGGCCTGTATATTGAAAATACTCTAACATGGAGTAGGCATGTACAGATCGCTTCTGGGACCCAAAAATATAGAATTTTCGGGTGTTTTGGGCCTGTATTTGAGATATCGACTTTGGGCACCTAAAATATCGATTTTTAGCGTGTTTGGGGACTATATTTTGAAAACATTCTAGCACTGAGTAGGCATGTACAGATCGCTTCTGGGACCCCAAAATATCGAATTTTCGGGTGTTTTGAGACTGAATTTGAGATATAAACGGGTACAGAAGATGCATGCACATATCGACTTTTGGGCACCTAAAATATCGATTTTGAGCATGTTTTGGGTCTATATCAGGAAAACATTCTAACTAGGTGTAGGCATGTACAGATCGCTTCTAGGACCCAAAAATACCGAATTTTTGGGTGTTTTGAACCTGAATTTGAGATATAAACGGGTACAGAAGATACATGCACATTTTGACTTTGGACACTTAATATATCGATTTTTAGCATGTTTTGAGCCTATATTTTGAAAACATTCTAGAACTGAGTAGGCGTGTACAGATCGCTTCTGTGACCCAAAAATATCGAATTTTCGTGTGTTTTGAGGTTGAATTTGGGATATAAACGGGTGCAGAAGATGCATACCTATATTGACTTTGGGCACCTAAAATATCGATTTTCAGCATGTTTTCGGCCTGTATCTGAGTAGGCATGTACAGATCGCTTCTGGGAACCAAAAAATATCGAATTTTCGGGTGTTTTGAGCCTGAATATGAGATATAAACAGATACTGAAGATCCATGCACATATCGACTTTTGGGAACCTAAAATATCGATTTTGAGCATGTTTTGGGTCTGTATCTTAAAAACATTTTAACTAGGAGTAGGCATGTACAGATTGCTTCTAGGACCCAAAAATACCGAATTTTTGGGTGTTTTGAGCATGAATTTGAGATATAAACGGGTACAGAAGATGCATGCACATATCGACTTTGGACATTTAAAATATCGATTTTTAGCATGTTTTGAGCCTATATTTTGAAAACATTCTAGCACTGAGTAGGCATGTACAGATCGCTTCTGGGACCCAAAAATATCGAATTTTTGGGTGTTTTGAGGTTGAATTTGAGATATAAACGTGTACAGAAGATGCATCCACATATCGACTTTTGGGCACCTAACAGATCGATTTTCTGTATATTTTGATCCTGTATTTTGAAAATACTCTAACACGGAGTAGGCATGTACAGATCGCTTCTGGGACCCCAAAATATCGAATTTTCGGGTGTTTTGGGCCTGAATTTGAGATATCGACTTTGGGCACCTAAAATATCGATTTTTAGCATGTTTTGGGCCTATATTTTGAAAATATTCTAGCACTGAGTAGGCATGTAGAGATCGCTTCTGGGTCCCCAAAATATCGAATTTTAGGGTATTTTGATCCTGAATTTGAGATATAAATGGGTACAGAAGATGCATGCACATATTGACTTTTGGGCACCTAATATATCGATTTTGAGCATGTTTTGGGTCTGTATCTTGAAAACATTCTAACTAGTAGTAGACATGTACAGATCGCTTTTAGGACCCAAAAATATCGAATTTTCGGGTGTTTTGAAACAGAATTTGAGATATAAACGGGTACAGAAGATGCATGCACATATCGACTTTGGACACTTAAAATATCGATTTTTAGCATGTTTTGAGCCTATATTTTGAAAACATTCTAGCACTGAGTAGGCATGTACAGATCGCTTCTGTGACCCAAAAATAACGAATTTTCGGGTGTTTTGAGCCTGAATTTGAGATATAAACGGGTACAGATGATGCATCCACATATCGACTTTAGGGCACCTAACAGATCGATTTTCGGTATGATTTGGGCCTGTATTTTGAAAATACTCTAACACGGAGTAGGCATGTGCAGATCGCTTCTGGGACCCAAAAATATTGAATTTTCGGGTGTTTTGGGCCTGAATTTGAGATATCGACTTTGGGCACCTAAAATATCGATTTTTAGCATGTTTTGGGCCTATATTTTGAAAATATTCTAGCACTGGGTAGGCATGTAGAGATCGCTTCTGGGTCCCCAAAATATCGAATTTTAGGGTGTTTTGAGCCTGAATTTGAGATATAAATGGGTACAGAAGATTCATTCACATATCGACTTTTGGGCACCTAAAATATCGGTTTTGAGCATGTTTTGGTTCTGTATCTTGAAAACATTCTAACTAGGAGTAGACATGTACAGATCGCTTCTGGGAACCCAAAATATCGAATTTTAGGGTGTTTTGAGCCTGAATATGAAATATAAACAAGTACTGAAGATCCATGCACATATCGAATTTTGGGCACCTAAAATATCGATTTTGAGCATGTTTTGGGTCTGTATCTTGAAAACATTTTAACTAGGAGTAGGCATGTACAGATCGCTTCTAGGACACAAAAATACTGAATTTTCGGGTGTTTTGAGCCAGAATTTGAGATATAAACGGGTACAAAAGATGCATGCACATATCGACTTTGGACACTTAAAATATGGCTTTTTAGCATGTTTCGAGCCTATATTTTAAAAACATTCTAGCACTGAGTAGGCATTTACAGATCGCTTCTGGGACCCAAAAATATCGAATTTTCGGGTGTTTTGAGGTTGAATTTGAAATATAAACTAGTGCAGAAGATGCATGCACATATTGACTTAGGGCACCTAAAATATCGATTTTCAGCATGTTTTGGGCCTGTATCTGAGTAGGCATGTACAGTTCGGTTCTGGGAACCCAAAATATCGAATTTTCGGGTGTTTTGAGCCTGAATATGAGATATAAACAGATACTGAAGATCCATGCACATATCGACTTTTGGGCACCTAAAATATCGATTTTGAGCATGTTTTGGGTCTGTATCTTGAAAACATTTTAACTAGGAGTAGGCATGTACAGATCACTTCTAGGACCCAAAAATACCGAATTTTCGGATGTTTTGAGCCTAAATTTGAGATATAAACGGGTACCGAAGATGCATGCACATATCGACTTTTGACACTTAAAATATCGATTTTTAGCATGTTTTTAGCCTATACTTTGAAAACATTCTAGCACTGAGTAGGCATGTACAGATCGCTTCTAGGACCCAAAAATATCGAAATTTCGGGTATTTTGAGGTTGAATTTGGGATATAAACGGGTACAGAAGATGCATCTACATATCGACTTTTGGGCACCTAAAAGATCAATTTTCAGTATGTTTTGGGCCTGTATATTGAAAATACTCTAACATGGAGTAGGCATGTACAGATCGCTTCTGGGACCCAAAAATATCGAATTTTCGGGTGTTTTGGGCCTGTATTTGAGATATCGACTTTGGGCACCTAAAATATCGATTTTTAGCGTGTTTGGGGACTATATTTTGAAAACATTCTAGCACTGAGTAGGCATGTACAGATCGTTTCTGGGACCCCAAAATATCGAATTTTCGGGTGTTTTGAGACTGAATTTGAGATATAAACGGGTACAGAAGATGCATGCACATATCGACTTTTGGGCACCTAAAATATCGATTTTGAGCATGTTTTGGGTCTATATCAGGAAAACATTCTAACTAGGTGTAGGCATGTACAGATCGCTTCTAGGACCCAAAAATACCGAATTTTTGGGTGTTTTGAACCTGAATTTGAGATATAAACGGGTACAGAAGATACATGCACATTTTGACTTTGGACACTTAATATATCGATTTTTAGCATGTTTTGAGCCTATATTTTGAAAACATTCTAGAACTGAGTAGGCGTGTACAGATCGCTTCTGTGACCCAAAAATATCGAATTTTCGTGTGTTTTGAGGTTGAATTTGGGATATAAACGGGTGCAGAAGATGCATACCTATATTGACTTTGGGCACCTAAAATATCGATTTTCAGCATGTTTTCGGCCTGTATCTGAGTAGGCATGTACAGATCGCTTCTGGGTCCCCAAAATATCGAATTTTAGGGTGTTTTGATCCTGAATTTGAGATATAAATGGGTACAGAAGATGCATGCACATATTGACTTTTGGGCACCTAATATATCGATTTTGAGCATGTTTTGGGTCTGTATCTTGAAAACATTCTAACTAGTAGTAGACATGTACAGATCGCTTTTAGGACCCAAAAATATCGAATTTTCGGGTGTTTTGAACCAGAATTTGAGATATAAACGGGTACAGAAGATGCATGCACATATCGACTTTGGACACTTAAAATATCGATTTTTAGCATGTTTTGAGCCTATATTTTGAAAACATTCTAGCACTGAGTAGGCATGTACAGATCGCTTCTGTGACCCAAAAATAACGAATTTTCGGGTGTTTTGAGCCTGAATTTGAGATATAAACGGGTACAGATGATGCATGCACATATCGACTTTTGACACTTAAAATATCAATTTTTAGCATGTTTTGAGCCTATATTTTGAAAACATTCTAGCACTGAGTAGGCATGTACAGATCGCTTCTGGGAACCCAAAATATCGAATTTTCGGGTGTTTTGAGCCTGAATTTGAGATATAAATGGGTACAGAAGATGCATGCACATATCGACATTTGGGCACCTAAAATATCAATTTTGAGCATGTTTTGGGTCTGTATCTGAGTAGGCATGTACAGATCGCTTCTGGGAACCCAAAATATCGAATTTTCGGGTGTTTTGAGGTTGAATTTGAGATATAAACAAGTACAGAAGATGCATCCACATATCGACTTTTGTGCACCTAAAAGATCGATTTTCTGTATGTTTTGGGCCTGTATTTTGAAAATACTCTAACACGGAGTAGGCATGTACAGATCGCTTCTGGGAACCCAAAATATCGAATTTTCGGGTGTTTTGGGCCTGTATTTGAGATATCGACTTTGGGCACCTAAAATATCGATTTTTAGCATGTTTTGGGCCTATATTTTGAAAATATTCTAGCACTGAGTAGGCATGTAGAGATCGCTTCTGGGACCCCAAAATATCGAATTTTCGGGTGCTTTGAGCCTGAATTTGTGATATAAATGGGTACAGAAGATGCATGCACATATCGACTTTTGGGCACCTAAAATATCGATTTTGAGCATGTTTTGGGTCTGTATCTTGAAAACATTTTAACTAGGAGTAGACATGTACAGATCGCTTCTAGGACCCAAAAATACAGAATTTTCGGGTGTTTTGAGCCTGAATTTGAGATATAAACGGGTACAGAAGATGCATGCACATATCGACTTTGGACACTTAAAATATCAATTTTTAGCGTGTTTTAGGCCTATATTTTGAAAACATTCTAGCACTGAGTAGGCATGTACATATCGCTACTGGGACCCAAAAATATCGAATTTTCGGGTGTTTTGAGGTTAAATTTGAAATATAAACGAGTGCAGAAGATGCATGCACATATTGACTTTGGGCACCTAAAAGATCGATTTTCAGCATGTTTTGGGCCTGTATCTGAGTAGGCATGTAGAGATCGCTTCTGGGACCCAAAAATATCGAATTTTCGGGTGTTTGGAGCCTGAATTTGAAATATAAACGGGTACAGAAGATGAATGCACATATCGACTTTTAGGCACCTAAAATATCGTTTTTAAGCATGTTTTGGGTCTGTATCTTGAAAACATTCTAACTAGGAGTAGACATGTACAGATCGCTTCTGGGACCCCTAAATATCGAATTTTCGGGTGATTTGGGCCTTAATTTGAGATATCGACTTTTTGGCACCTAAAATATCGATTTTGAGCTTGTTTTTAGCCTATATTTTGAAAATATTCTAGCTCTGAGTAGGCATGTACAGATTGCTTTTGGGACCCCAAAATATTGAATTTTCGGGTGTTTAGGGCCTGAATTTGAGATATAAACGGGTACAGAAGATGCATGCACATATCGACTTTTGGGCACCTAAAATATCGATTTTCAGTATGTTTTTGGCCTGTATTTTGAAAATACTCTAACACGGAGTAGGCATGTACAGATCGCTTCTGGGACCCCTAAATATCGAATTTTCGGGTGTTTTGGGACTGAATTTGAGATATCGACTTTTTGGCACCTAAAAGATCGATTTTTAGCATGTTTTTAGCCTATATTTTGAAAATATTCAAGCACTGAGTAGGCATGTACAGATTGCTTCTGGGACCCCAAAATATTGAATTTTCGGGTGTTTTGAGCCTGAATTTGAGATATCGACTTTGGGCACCTAAAATATTGATTTTTAGCATGTTTTGGGCCTATATTTTGAAAATATTCTAGCACTGAGTAGGCATGTAGAGATCGCTTCTGGGACCCCAAAATATCGAATTTTCGGGTGTTTTGAGCCTGAATTTGAGATATAAACGGGTACTTTGGGCACCTAAAATATCGATTTTCAGCATGTTTTGGGCCATTATCTGAGTAGGCATGTACAGATCGCTTCTGGGACCCCAAAATATTGAATTTTCGGGTGTTTTGAGCCTGAATTTGAGATATAAACGGGTACTGAAGATACATGCACATATTGACTTTTGGCATCTAAAATATTGATTTTCAGCATGTTTTGGGCCTGTATTTTGAAAATACTCTAACACGAAGTAGGCATGTACAGATCGCTTCTGGGACCCCAAAATATCGAATTTTCGGGTGTTTTGAGCTTGAATTTGAGATATAAACGAGTACAGAAGATGCATGCACATATCGACTTTTGGGCACCTAAAATATCGATTTTGAGCATGTTTTGAGCCTATATTTTGAAAACATTCTAGCACATAGTAGGCATGTACAGATCGCTTCTGGGACCCCTAAATATCGAATTTTCGGGTGTTTTGGGCCTTTATTTGAGATATCGACTTTTTGGCACCGAAAAGATCGATTTTTAGCATGTTTTTAGCCTATATTTTGAAAATATTCTAGCACTGAGTAGGCATGTACAGATTGCTTCTGGGACCCCAAAATATTGAATTTTCGGGTGTTTTGAGCCTGAATTTGAGATATAAACGGGTACTGAAGATACATGCACATATTGACTTTTGGCATCTAAAATATTGATTTTCAGCATGTTTTGGGCCTGTATTTTGAAAATACTCTAACACGAAGTAGGCATGTACAGATTGCTTCTGGGACCCCAAAATATCGAATTTTCGGGTGTTTTGAGCCTGAATTTGAGATATAAACGGGTACTTTGGGCACCTAAAATATCGATTTTCAGCATGTTTTGGGCCATTATCTGAGTAGGCATGTACAGATCGCTTCTGGGAACCCAAAATATCGAATTTTCGGGTGTTTTGGGCCTGAATTTGAGATATCGACTTTGGGCACCTAAAATATTGATTTTTTAGCATGTTTTGGGCCTATATTTTGAAAATATTCTAGCACTGAGTAGGCATGTAGAGATCGCTTCTGGGACCCCTAAATATCGAATTTTCGGGTGTTTTGGGCCTTAATTTGAGATATCGACTTTTTGGCACCTAAAATATCGATTTTGAGCTTGTTTTTAGCCTATATTTTGAAAATATTCTAGCACTGAGTAGGCATGTACAGATTGCTTTTGGGACCCCAAAATATTGAATTTTCGGGTGTTTAGTGCCAGAATTTGAGATATAAACAGGTACAGAAGATGCATGCACATATCGACTTTTGGGCACCTAAAATATCGATTTTCAGCATGTTTTGGGCATGTATTTTGAAAATACTCTAACACGGAGTAGGCATGTACAGATCGCTTCTGGGACCCCAAAATATCGAATTTTCGGGTGTTTTGAGCCTGAATTTGAGATATAAACGGGTACTTTGGGATCCTAAAATATCGATTTTCAGCATGTTTTAGGCCATTATCTGAGTAGGCATGTACAGATCGCTTCTGGGAACCCAAAATATCGAATTTTCGGGTGTTTTGGGCCTGAATTTGAGATATCGACTTTGGGCACCTAAAATATTGATTTTTAGCATGTTTTGGGCCTATATTTTGAAAATATTCTAGCACTGAGTAGGCATGTAGAGATCGCTTCTGGGACCCCAAAATATCGAATTTTCGGGTGCTTTGAGCCTGAATTTGAGATATAAATGGGTACAGAAGATGCATATCGATTTTGAGCATGTTTTGGGTCTGTATCTTGAAAACATTTTAACTAGGAGTAGACATGTACAGATCGCTTCTAGGACCCAAAAATACAGAATTTTCGGGTGTTTTGAGCCTGAATTTGAGATATAAACGGGTACAGAAGATGCATGCACATATCGACTTTGGACACTTAAAATATCAATTTTTAGCGTGTTTTAGGCCTATATTTTGAAAACATTCTAGCACTGAGTAGGCATGTACATATCGCTACTGGGACCCAAAAATATCGAATTTTCGGGTGTTTTGAGGTTAAATTTGAAATATAAACGAGTGCAGAAGATGCATGCACATATTGACTTTGGGCACCTAAAATATCGATTTTCAGCATGTTTTGGGCCTGTATCTGAGTAGGCATGTACAGATCGCTTCTGGGACCCAAAAATATCGAATTTTCGGGTGTTTTGAGCCTGAATTTGAGATATAAAAACAGGTACTGAAGATCCATGCACATATCGACTTTTGGGAACCTAAAATATCGATTTTGAGCATGTTTTGGGTCTGTATCTTGAAAACATTTTAACTAGGAGTAGGCATGTACAGATCGCTTCTAGGACCCAAAAATACCGAATTCTCGGATGTTTTGTGCCTGAATTTGAGATATATACGGGTACAGAAGATGAATGCACATTTTAACTTTGGACACTTAAAATATCGATTTTTAGCATGTTTTGAGCCTATATTTTGAAAACATTCTAGCACTGAGTAGGCGTGTACAGAACGCTACTGGGACCCAAAAATATCGAATTTTCGGTTGTTTTGAGGTTGAATTTGAGATATAAACGGGTACAGAAGATGCATCCACGTATCGACTTTTGGTCACCTAAAAGATCGATTTTCAGTATGTTTTGGGCCTGTATTTTGAAAATACTCTAACACGAAGTAGGCATGTACAGATCGCTTCTGGGACCCCAAAATATCAAATTTTCTGGGGTTTTGGGCCTGAATTTGAGATATCGACTTTGGGCACCTAAAATATCGATTTTTAGCATGTTTTGGGCCTATATTTTGAAAATATTCTAGCACTTAGTAGGCATGTAGAGATCGCTTCTGGGTCCCCAAAATATCGAATTTTAGGGTGTTTTAAGCCTGAATTTGAGATATAAATGGGTACAGAAGATGCATGCACATATCGACTTTTGGGCACCTAAAATATAGATTTTGAGCATGTTTTGGTTCTGTATCTTGAAAACATTCTAACTAGGAGTAGACATGTACAGATCGCTTCTAGGACCCAAAAATACCGAATTTTCGGATGTTTTGAACCTGAATTTGAGATATAAACGGGTACAGAAGATGCATGCATATATCGAGTTTGGACACTTAAAATATCGATTTTTAGCATGTTTTAAACCTATATTTTGAAAACATTCTAGCACTGAGTAGGCATGTACAGATCGCTTCTGGGACCCAAAAATATCGAATTTTCGGGTGTTTTGAGGTTGAATTTGAGATATAAACGTGTACAGAAGATGCATCCACATATCGACTTTAGGGCACCTAACAGATCGATTTTCGGTATGATTTGGGCCTGTATTTTGAAAATACTCTAACACGGAGTAGGCATGTACAGATCGCTTCTGGGACCCAAAAATATTGAATTTTCGGGTGTTTTGGGCCTGAATTTGAGATATCGACTTTGGGCACCTAAAATATCGATTTTTAGCATGTTTTGGGCCTATATTTTGAAAATATTCTAGCACTGGGTAGGCATGTAGAGATCGCTTCTGGGTCCCCAAAATATCGAATTTTAGGGTGTTTTGAGCCTGAATTTGAGATATAAATGGGTACAGAAGATTCATTCACATATCGACTTTTGGGCACCTAAAATATCGATTTTGAGCATGTTTTGGTTCTGTATCTTGAAAACATTCTAACTAGGAGTAGACATGTACAGATCGCTTCTGGGAACCCAAAATATCGAATTTTCGGGTGTTTTGAGCCTGAATATGAAATATAAACAAGTACTGAAGATCCATGCACATATCGAATTTTGGGCACCTAAAATATCGATTTTGAGCATGTTTTGGGTCTGTATCTTGAAAACATTTTAACTAGGAGTAGGCATGTACAGATCGCTTCTAGGACACAAAAATACTGAATTTTCGGGTGTTTTGAGCCAGAATTTGAGATATAAACGGGTACAAAAGATGCATGCACATATCGACTTTGGACACTTAAAATATGGATTTTTAGCATGTTTCGAGCCTATATTTTAAAAACATTCTAGCACTGAGTAGGCATTTACAGATCGCTTCTGGGACCCAAAAATATCGAATTTTCGGGTGTTTTGAGGTTGAATTTGAAATATAAACTAGTGCAGAAGATGCATGCACATATTGACTTAGGGCACCTAAAATATCGATTTTCAGCATGTTTTGGGCCTGTATCTGAGTAGGCATGTACAGTTCGCTTCTGGGAACCCAAAATATCGAATTTTCGGGTGTTTTGAGCCTGAATATGAGATATAAACAGATACTGAAGATCCATGCACATATCGACTTTTGGGCACCTAAAATATCGATTTTGAGCATGTTTTGGGTCTGTATCTTGAAAACATTTTAACTAGGAGTAGGCATGTACAGATCACTTCTAGGACCCAAAAATACCGAATTTTCGGATGTTTTGAGCCTAAATTTGAGATATAAACGGGTACCGAAGATGCATGCACATATCGACTTTTGACACTTAAAATATCGATTTTTAGCATGTTTTTAGCCTATACTTTGAAAACATTCTAGCACTGAGTAGGCATGTACAGATCGCTTCTAGGACCCAAAAATATCGAAATTTCGGGTATTTTGAGGTTGAATTTGGGATATAAACGGGTACAGAAGATGCATCTACATATCGACTTTTGGGCACCTAAAAGATCAATTTTCAGTATGTTTTGGGCCTGTATATTGAAAATACTCTAACATGGAGTAGGCATGTACAGATCGCTTTTGGGACCCAAAAATATCGAATTTTCGGGTGTTTTGGGCCTGTATTTGAGATATCGACTTTGGGCACCTAAAATATCGATTTTTAGCGTGTTTGGGGACTATATCTTGAAAACATTTTAACTAGGAGTAGGCATGTACAGATCGCTTCTGGGACCCCAAAATATCGAATTTTCGGGTGTTTTGAGCCTGAATTTGAGATATAAACGGGTACAGAAGATGCATGCACATATCGACTTTTGGGCACCTAAAATATCGATTTTGAGCATGTTTTGGGTCTATATCAGGAAAACATTCTAACTAGGTGTAGGCATGTACAGATCGCTTCTAGGACCCAAAAATACCGAATTTTTGGGTGTTTTGAACCTGAATTTGAGATATAAACGGGTACAGAAGATACATGCACATTTTGACTTTGGACACTTAATATATCGATTTTTAGCATGTTTTGAGCCTATATTTTGAAAACATTCTAGAACTGAGTAGGCGTGTACAGATCGCTTCTGTGACCCAAAAATATCGAATTTTCGTGTGTTTTGAGGTTGAATTTGGGATATAAACGGGTGCAGAAGATGCATACCTATATTGACTTTGGGCACCTAAAATATCGATTTTCAGCATGTTTTCGGCCTGTATCTGAGTAGGCATGTACAGATCGCTTCTGGGAACCAAAAAATATCGAATTTTCGGGTGTTTTGAGCCTGAATATGAGATATAAACAGATACTGAAGATCCATGCACATATCGACTTTTGGGAACCTAAAATATCGATTTTGAGCATGTTTTGGGTCTGTATCTTGAAAACATTTTAACTAGGAGTAGGCATGTACAGATTGCTTCTAGGACCCAAAAATACCGAATTTTTGGGTGTTTTGAGCATGAATTTGAGATATAAACGGGTACAGAAGATGCATGCACATATCGACTTTGGACATTTAAAATATCGATTTTTAGCATGTTTTGAGCCTATATTTTGAAAACATTCTAGCACTGAGTAGGCATGTACAGATCGCTTCTGGGACCCAAAAATATCGAATTTTTGGGTGTTTTGAGGTTGAATTTGAGATATAAACGTGTACAGAAGATGCATCCACATATCGACTTTTGGGCACCTAACAGATCGATTTTCTGTATATTTTGATCCTGTATTTTGAAAATACTCTAACACGGAGTAGGCATGTACAGATCGCTTCTGGGACCCCAAAATATCGAATTTTCGGGTGTTTTGGGCCTGAATTTGAGATATCGACTTTGGGCACCTAAAATATCGATTTTTAGCATGTTTTGGGCCTATATTTTGAAAATATTCTAGCACTGAGTAGGCATGTAGAGATCGCTTCTGGGTCCCCAAAATATCGAATTTTAGGGTGTTTTGATCCTGAATTTGAGATATAAATGGGTACAGAAGATGCATGCACATATTGACTTTTGGGCACCTAATATATCGATTTTGAGCATGTTTTGGGTCTGTATCTTGAAAACATTCTAACTAGTAGTAGACATGTACAGATCGCTTCTAGGACCCAAAAATATCGAATTTTCGGGTGTTTTGAACCAGAATTTGAGATATAAACGGGTACAGAAGATGCATGCACATATCGACTTTGGACACTTAAAATATCGATTTTTAGCATGTTTTGAGCCTATATTTTGAAAACATTCTAGCACTGAGTAGGCATGTACAGATCGCTTCTGTGACCCAAAAATAACGAATTTTCGGGTGTTTGGAGCCTGAATTTGAGATATAAACGGGTACAGATGATGCATGCACATATCGACTTTTGACACTTAAAATATCAATTTTTAGCATGTTTTGAGCCTATATTTTGAAAACATTCTAGCACTGAGTAGGCATGTACAGATCGCTTCTGGGAACCCAAAATATCGAATTTTCGGGTGTTTTGAGCCTGAATTTGAGATATAAATGGGTACAGAAGATGCATGCACATATCGACATTTGGGCACCTAAAATTTCAATTTTGAGCATGTTTTGGGTCTGTATCTGAGTAGGCATGTACAGATCGCTTCTGGGAACCCAAAATATCGAATTTTCGGGTGTTTTGAGGTTGAATTTGAGATATAAACAAGTACAGAAGATGCATCCACATATCGACTTTTGTGCACCTAAAAGATCGATTTTCTGTATGTTTTGGGCCTGTATTTTGAAAATACTCTAACACGGAGTAGGCATGTACAGATCGCTTCTGGGAACCCAAAATATCGAATTTTCGGGTGTTTTGGGCCTGAATTTGAGATATCGACTTTGGGCACCTAAAATATCGATTTTTAGCATGTTTTGGGCCTATATTTTGAAAATATTCTAGCACTGAGTAGGCATGTAGAGATCGCTTCTGGGACCCCAAAATATCGAATTTTCGGGTGCTTTGAGCCTGAATTTGTGATATAAATGGGTACAGAAGATGCATGCACATATCGACTTTTGGGCACCTAAAATATCGATTTTGAGCATGTTTTGGGTCTGTATCTTGAAATTTTTTTAACTAGGAGTAGACATGTACAGATCGCTTCTAGGATCCAAAAATACCGAATTTTCGGGTGGTTTGAGCCTGAAATTGAGATATAAACGGGTACAGAAGATGCATGCACATATCGACTTTGGACCCTTAAAATATCGATTTTTAGCATGTTTTGAGCCTATATTTTGAAAACATTCTAGCACTGAGTAGGCATGTACATATCGCTTCTGGGACCCAAAAATATCGAATTTTCGGGTGTTTTGAGGTTGAATTTGAAATATAAACGAGTGCAGAAGATGCATGCACATATTGACTTTGTTCACCTAAAATATCGATTTTCAGCATATTTTGGGCCTGTTTCTGAGTAGGCATGTACAGATCGCTTCTGGGACCCCAAAATATCGAATTTTCGGGTGCTTTGAGCCTGAATTTGAGATATAAATGGGTACAGAAGATGCATGCACATATCGACTTTTAGGCACCTAAAATATCGATTTTGAGCATGTTTTGGGTCTGTATCTTGAAAACATTTTAACTAGGAGTAGACATGTACAGATCGCTTCTAGGACCCAAAAATACAGAATTTTCGGGTGTTTTGAGCCTGAATTTGAGATATAAACGGGTACAGAAGATGCATGCACATATCGACTTTGGACACTCAAAATATCAATTTTTAGCGTGTTTTAGGCCTATATTTTGAAAACATTCTAGCACTGAGTAGGCATGTACATATCGCTACTGGGACCCAAAAATATCGAATTTTCGGGTGTTTTGAGGTTAAATTTGAAATATAAACGAGTGCAGAAGATGCATGCACATATTGACTTTGGGCACCTAAAATATCGATTTTCAGCATGTTTTGGGCCTGTATCTGAGTAGGCATGTAGAGATCGCTTCTGGGACCCAAAAATATCGAATTTTCGGGTGTTTGGAGCCTGAATTTGAAATATAAACGGGTACAGAAGATGAATGCACATATCGACTTTTAGGCACCTAAAATATCGTTTTTAAGCATGTTTTGGGTCTGTATCTTGAAAATATTCTAACTAGGAGTAGACATGTACAGATCGCTTCTGGGACCCCTAAATATCGAATTTTCGGGTGATTTGGGCCTTAATTTGAGATATCGACTTTTTGGCACCTAAAATATCGATTTTGAGCTTGTTTTTAGCCTATATTTTGAAAATATTCTAGCACTGAGTAGGCATGTACAGATTGCTTTTGGGACCCCAAAATATTGAATTTTCGGGTGTTTAGGGCCTGAATTTGAGATATAAACGGGTACAGAAGATGCATGCACATATCGACTTTTGGGCACCTAAAATATCGATTTTCAGTATGTTTTTGGCCTGTATTTTCAAAATACTCTAACACGGAGTAGGCATGTACAGATTGCTTCTGGGACCCCAAAATATTGAATTTTCGGGTGTTTTGGGACTGAATTTGAGATATCGACTTTGGGCACCTAAAATATTGATTTTTAGCATGTTTTGGGCCTATATTTTGAAAATATTCTAGCACTGAGTAGGCATGTAGAGATCGCTTCTGGGACCCCAAAATATCGAATTTTCGGGTGTTTTGAGCCTGAATTTGAGATATAAACGGGTACTTTGGGCACCTAAAATATCGATTTTCAGCATGTTTTGGGCCATTATCTGAGTAGGCATGTACAGATCGCTTCTGGGACCCCAAAATATTGAATTTTCGGGTGTTTTGAGCCTGAATTTGAGATATAAACGGGTACTGAAGATACATGCACATATTGACTTTTGGCATCTAAAATATTGATTTTCAGCATGTTTTGGGCCTGTATTTTGAAAATACTCTAACACGAAGTAGGCATGTACAGATCGCTTCTGGGACCCCAAAATATCGAATTTTCGGGTGTTTTGAGCTTGAATTTGAGATATAAACGAGTACAGAAGATGCATGCACATATCGACTTTTGGGCACCTAAAATATCGATTTTGAGCATGTTTTGAGCCTATATTTTGAAAACATTCTAGCACATAGTAGGCATGTACAGATCGCTTCTGGGACCCCTAAATATCGAATTTTCGGGTGTTTTGGGCCTTTATTTGAGATATCGACTTTTTGGCACCGAAAAGATCGATTTTTAGCATGTTTTTAGCCTATATTTTGAAAATATTCTAGCACTGAGTAGGCATGTACAGATTGCTTCTGGGACCCCAAAATATTGAATTTTCGGGTGTTTTGAGCCTGAATTTGAGATATAAACGGGTACTGAAGATACATGCACATATTGACTTTTGGCATCTAAAATATTGATTTTCAGCATGTTTTGGGCCTGTATTTTGAAAATACTCTAACACGAAGTAGGCATGTACAGATCGCTTCTGGGACCCCAAAATATCGAATTTTCGGGTGTTTTGAGCTTGAATTTGAGATATAAACGAGTACAGAAGATGCATGCACATATCGACTTTTGGGCACCTAAAATATCGATTTTGAGCATGTTTTGAGCCTATATTTTGAAAACATTCTAGCACATAGTAGGCATGTACAGATTGCTTCTGGGACCCCAAAATATCGAATTTTCGGGTGTTTTGAGCCTGAATTTGAGATATAAACGGGTACTTTGGGCACCTAAAATATCGATTTTCAGCATGTTTTGGGCCATTATCTGAGTAGGCATGTACAGATCGCTTCTGGGAACCCAAAATATCGAATTTTCGGGTGTTTTGGGCCTGAATTTGAGATATCGACTTTGGGCACCTAAAATATTGATTTTTAGCATGTTTTGGGCCTATATTTTGAAAATATTCTAGCACTGAGTAGGCATGTAGAGATCGCTTCTGGGACCCCTAAATATCGAATTTTCGGGTGTTTTGGGCCTTAATTTGAGATATCGACTTTTTGGCACCTAAAATATCGATTTTGAGCTTGTTTTTAGCCTATATTTTGAAAATATTCTAGCACTGAGTAGGCATGTACAGATTGCTTTTGGGACCCCAAAATATTGAATTTTCGGGTGTTTAGTGCCAGAATTTGAGATATAAACAGGTACAGAAGATGCATGCACATATCGACTTTTGGGCACCTAAAATATCGATTTTCAGCATGTTTTGGGCATGTATTTTGAAAATACTCTAACACGGAGTAGGCATGTACAGATCGCTTCTGGGACCCCAAAATATCGAATTTTCGGGTGTTTTGAGCCTGAATTTGAGATATAAACGGGTACTTTGGGCTCCTAAAATATCGATTTTCAGCATGTTTTAGGCCATTATCTGAGTAGGCATGTACAGATCGCTTCTGGGAACCCAAAATATCGAATTTTCGGGTGTTTTGGGCCTGAATTTGAGATATCGACTTTGGGCACCTAAAATATTGATTTTTAGCATGTTTTGGGCCTATATTTTGAAAATATTCTAGCACTGAGTAGGCATGTAGAGATCGCTTCTGGGACCCCAAAATATCGAATTTTCGGGTGCTTTGAGCCTGAATTTGAGATATAAATGGGTACAGAAGATGCATATCGATTTTGAGCATGTTTTGGGTCTGTATCTTGAAAACATTTTAACTAGGAGTAGACATGTACAGATCGCTTCTAGGACCCAAAAATACAGAATTTTCGGGTGTTTTGAGCCTGAATTTGAGATATAAACGGGTACAGAAGATGCATGCACATATCGACTTTGGACACTTAAAATATAAATTTTTAGCGTGTTTTAGGCCTATATTTTGAAAACATTCTAGCACTGAGTAGGCATGTACATATCGCTACTGGGACCCAAAAATATCGAATTTTCGGGTGTTTTGAGGTTAAATTTGAAATATAAACGAGTGCAGAAGATGCATGCACATATTGACTTTGGGCACCTAAAATATCGATTTTCAGCATGTTTTGGGCCTGTATCTGAGTAGGCATGTACAGATCGCTTCTGGGACCCCAAAATATCGAATTTTCGGGTGTTTTGAGCCTGAATTTGAGATATAAAAACAGGTACTGAAGATCCATGCACATATCGACTTTTGGGAACCTAAAATATCGATTTTGAGCATGTTTTGGGTCTGTATCTTGA
The DNA here is from genome assembly GCA_033782935.1 of Petrolisthes cinctipes. Taxonomy (NCBI): domain Eukaryota; kingdom Metazoa; phylum Arthropoda; class Malacostraca; order Decapoda; family Porcellanidae; genus Petrolisthes; species Petrolisthes cinctipes. The sequence goes on along the minus strand of JAWQEG010001012.1, from coordinate 134,257 downwards.
AAACATTTTAACTAGGAGTAGGCATGTACAGATCGCTTCTAGGACCCAAAAATACCGAATTCTCGGATGTTTTGTGCCTGAATTTGAGATATATACGGGTACAGAAGATGAATGCACATTTTAACTTTGGACACTTAAAATATCGATTTTTAGCATGTTTTGAGCCTATATTTTGAAAACATTCTAGCACTGAGTAGGCGTGTACAGAACGCTACTGGGACCCAAAAATATCGAATTTTCGGGTGTTTTGAGGTTGAATTTGAGATATAAACGGGTACAGAAAATGCATGCACATATCGACTTTTGGGCACCTAAAATATCGATTTTGAGCATGTTTTGGGTCTATATCAGGAAAACATTCTAACTAGGTGTAGGCATGTACAGATCGCTTCTAGGACCCAAAAATACCGAATTTTTGGGTGTTTTGAACCTGAATTTGAGATATAAACGGGTACAGAAGATGCATGCACATATCGACTTTGGACACTTAAAATATCGATTTTTAGCATGTTTTGAGCCTGTATATTGAAAATACTCTAACATGGAGTAGGCATGTACAGATTGCTTCTGGGACCCCAAAATATTGAATTTTCGGGTGTTTTGAGCCTGAATTTGAGATATCGACTTTGGGCACCTAAAATATTGATTTTTAGCATGTTTTGGGCCTATATTTTGAAAATATTCTAGCACTGAGTAGGCATGTAGAGATCGCTTCTGGGACCCCAAAATATCGAATTTTCGGGTGTTTTGAGCCTGAATTTGAGATATAAACGGGTACTTTGGGCACCTAAAATATAGATTTTCAGCATGTTTTGGGCCAATATCTGAGTAGGCTTGTACAGATCGCTTCTGGGACCCCAAAATATTGAATTTTCGGGTGTTTTGAGCCTGAATTTGAGATATAAACGGGTACTGAAGATACATGCACATATTGACTTTTGGCATCTAAAATATTGATTTTCAGCATGTTTTGGGCCTGTATTTTGAAAATACTCTAACACGAAGTAGGCATGTACAGATCGCTTCTGGGACCCCAAAATATCGAATTTTCGGGTGTTTTGAGCTTGAATTTGAGATATAAACGAGTACAGAAGATGCATGCACATATCGACTTTTGGGCACCTAAAATATCGATTTTGAGCATGTTATGAGCCTATATTTTGAAAACATTCTAGCACATAGTAGGCATGTACAGATCGCTTCTGGGACCCCTAAATATCGAATTTTCGGGTGTTTTGGGCCTTTATTTGAGATATCGACTTTTTGGCACCGAAAAGATCGATTTTTAGCATGTTTTTAGCCTATATTTTGAAAATATTCTAGCACTGAGTAGGCATGTACAGATTGCTTCTGGGACCCCAAAATATTGAATTTTCGGGTGTTTTGAGCCTGAATTTGAGATATAAACGGGTACTGAAGATACATGCACATATTGACTTTTAGCATCTAAAATATTGATTTTCAGCATGTTTTGGGCCTGTATTTTGAAAATACTCTAACACGAAGTAGGCATGTAAAGATTGCTTCTGGGACCCCAAAATATCGAATTTTCGGGTGTTTTGAGCCTGAATTTGAGATATAAACGGGTACTTTGGGCACCTAAAATATCGATTTTCAGCATGTTTTGGGCCATTATCTGAGTAGGCATGTACAGATCGCTTCTGGGAACCCAAAATATCGAATTTTCGGGTGTTTTGGGCCTGAATTTGAGATATCGACTTTGGGCACCTAAAATATTGATTTTTAGCATGTTTTGGGCCTATATTTTGAAAATATTCTAGCACTGAGTAGGCATGTAGAGATCGCTTCTGGGACCCCTAAATATCGAATTTTCGGGTGTTTTGGGCCTTAATTTGAGATATCGACTTTTTGGCACCTAAAATATCGATTTTGAGCTTGTTTTTAGCCTATATTTTGAAAATATTCTAGCACTGAGTAGGCATGTACAGATTGCTTTTGGGACCCCAAAATATTGAATTTTCGGGTGTTTAGTGCCAGAATTTGAGATATAAACAGGTACAGAAGATGCATGCACATATCGACTTTTGGGCACCTAAAATATCGATTTTCAGCATGTTTTGGGCATGTATTTTGAAAATACTCTAACACGGAGTAGGCATGTACAGATCGCTTCTGGGACCCCAAAATATCGAATTTTCGGGTGTTTTGAGCCTGAATTTGAGATATAAACGGGTACTTTGGGCTCCTAAAATATCGATTTTCAGCATGTTTTAGGCCATTATCTGAGTAGGCATGTACAGATCGCTTCTGGGAACCCAAAATATCGAATTTTCGGGTGTTTTGGGCCTGAATTTGAGATATCGACTTTGGGCACCTAAAATATTGATTTTTAGCATGTTTTGGGCCTATATTTTGAAAATATTCTAGCACTGAGTAGGCATGTAGAGATCGCTTCTGGGACCCCAAAATATCGAATTTTCGGGTGTTTTGAGGTTGAATTTGAGATATAAACGGGTACAGAAGATGCATATCGATTTTGAGTATGTTTTGGGTCTGTATCTTGAAAACATTTTAACTAGGAGTAGACATGTACAGATCGCTTCTAGGACCCAAAAATACAGAATTTTCGGGTGTTTTGAGCCTGAATTTGAGATATAAACGGGTACAGAAGATGCATGCACATATCGACTTTGGACACTTAAAATATCGATTTTTAGCATGTTTTGAGCCTATATTTTGAAAACATTCTAGCACTGAGTAGGCGTGTACAGAACGCTACTGGGACCCAAAAATATCGAATTTTCGGGTGTTTTGAGGTTGAATTTGAGATATAAACGTGTACAGAAGATGCATCCACATATCGACTTTAGGGCACCTAACAGATCGATTTTCGGTATGATTTGGGCCTGTATTTTGAAAATACTCTAACACGGAGTAGGCATGTACAGATCGCTTCTGGGACCCAAAAATATTGAATTTTCGGGTGTTTTGGGCCTGAATTTGAGATATCGACTTTGGGCACCTAAAATATCGATTTTTAGCATGTTTTGGGCCTATATTTTGAAAATATTCTAGCACTGGGTAGGCATGTAGAGATCGCTTCTGGGTCCCCAAAATATCGAATTTTAGGGTGTTTTGAGCCTGAATTTGAGATATAAATGGGTACAGAAGATTCATTCACATATCGACTTTTGGGCACCTAAAATATAGATTTTGAGCATGTTTTGGTTCTGTATCTTGAAAACATTCTAACTAGGAGTAGACATGTACAGATCGCTTCTGGGAACCCAAAATATCGAATTTTCGGGTGTTTTGAGCCTGAATATGAAATATAAACAAGTACTGAAGATCCATGCACATATCGAATTTTGGGCACCTAAAATATCGATTTTGAGCATGTTTTGGGTCTGTATCTTGAAAACATTTTAACTAGGAGTAGGCATGTACAGATCGCTTCTAGGACACAAAAATACTGAATTTTCGGGTGTTTTGAGCCAGAATTTGAGATATAAACGGGTACAAAATATGCATGCACATATCGACTTTGGACACTTAAAATATGGATTTTTAGCATGTTTCGAGCCTATATTTTAAAAACATTCTAGCACTGAGTAGGCATTTACAGATCGCTTCTGGGACCCAAAAATATCGAATTTTCGGGTGTTTTGAGGTTGAATTTGAAATATAAACTAGTGCAGAAGATGCATGCACATATTGACTTAGGGCACCTAAAATATCGATTTTCAGCATGTTTTGGGCCTGTATCTGAGTAGGCATGTACAGTTCGCTTCTGGAAACCCAAAATATCGAATTTTCGGGTGTTTTGAGCCTGAATATGAGATATAAACAGATACTGAAGATCCATGCACATATCGACTTTTGGGCACCTAAAATATCGATTTTGAGCATGTTTTGGGTCTGTATCTTGAAAACATTTTAACTAGGAGTAGGCATGTACAGATCACTTTTAGGACCCAAAAATACCGAATTTTCGGATGTTTTGAGCCTAAATTTGAGATATAAACGGGTACCGAAGATGCATGCACATATCGACTTTTGACACTTAAAATATCGATTTTTAGCATGTTTTTAGCCTATACTTTGAAAACATTCTAGCACTGAGTAGGCATGTACAGATCGCTTCTAGGACCCAAAAATATCGAAATTTCGGGTATTTTGAGGTTGAATTTGGGATATAAACGGGTACAGAAGATGCATCTACATATCGACTTTTGGGCACCTAAAAGATCAATTTTCAGTATGTTTTGGGCCTGTATATTGAAAATACTCTAACATGGAGTAGGCATGTACAGATCGCTTTTGGGACCCAAAAATATCGAATTTTCGGGTGTTTTGGGCCTGTATTTGAGATATCGACTTTGGGCACCTAAAATATCGATTTTTAGCGTGTTTGGGGACTATATTTTGAAAATATTCTAGCACTGAGTAGGCATGTACAGATCGCTTCTGGGACCCCAAAATATCGAATTTTCGGGTGTTTTGAGCCTGAATTTGAGATATAAACGGGTACAGAAGATGCATGCACATATCGACTTTTGGGCACCTAAAATATCGATTTTGAGCATGTTTTGGGTCTATATCAGGAAAACATTCTAACTAGGTGTAGGCATGTACAGATCGCTTCTAGGACCCAAAAATACCGAATTTTTGGGTGTTTTGAACCTGAATTTGAGATATAAACGGGTACAGAAGATACATGCACATTTTGACTTTGGACACTTAATATATCGATTTTTAGCATGTTTTGAGCCTATATTTTGAAAACATTCTAGAACTGAGTAGGCGTGTACAGATCGCTTCTGTGACCCAAAAATATCGAATTTTCGTGTGTTTTGAGGTTGAATTTGGGATATAAACGGGTGCAGAAGATGCATACCTATATTGACTTTGGGCACCTAAAATATCGATTTTCAGCATGTTTTCGGCCTGTATCTGAGTAGGCATGTACAGATCGCTTCTGGGAACCAAAAAATATCGAATTTTCGGGTGTTTTGAGCCTGAATATGAGATATAAACAGATACTGAAGATCCATGCACATATCGACTTTTGGGAACCTAAAATATCGATTTTGAGCATGTTTTGGGTCTGTATCTTGAAAACATTTTAACTAGGAGTAGGCATGTACAGATTGCTTCTAGGACCCAAAAATACCGAATTTTTGGGTGTTTTGAGCATGAATTTGAGATATAAACGGGTACAGAAGATGCATGCACATATCGACTTTGGACATTTAAAATATCGATTTTTAGCATGTTTTGAGCCTATATTTTGAAAACATTCTAGCACTGAGTAGGCATGTACAGATCGCTTCTGGGACCCAAAAATATCGAATTTTTGGGTGTTTTGAGGTTGAATTTGAGATATAAACGTGTACAGAAGATGCATCCACATATCGACTTTTGGGCACCTAACAGATCGATTTTCTGTATATTTTGATCCTGTATTTTGAAAATACTCTAACACGGAGTAGGCATGTACAGATCGCTTCTGGGACCCCAAAATATCGAATTTTCGGGTGTTTTGGGCCTGAATTTGAGATATCGACTTTGGGCACCTAAAATATCGATTTTTAGCATGTTTTGGGCCTATATTTTGAAAATATTCTAGCACTGAGTAGGCATGTAGAGATCGCTTCTGGGTCCCCAAAATATCGAATTTTAGGGTGTTTTGATCCTGAATTTGAGATATAAATGGGTACAGAAGATGCATGCACATATTGACTTTTGGACACCTAATATATCGATTTTGAGCATGTTTTGGGTCTGTATCTTGAAAACATTCTAACTAGTAGTAGACATGTACAGATCGCTTCTAGGACCCAAAAATATCGAATTTTCGGGTGTTTTGAACCAGAATTTGAGATATAAACGGGTACAGAAGATGCATGCACATATCGACTTTGGACACTTAAAATATCGATTTTTAGCATGTTTTGAGCCTATATTTTGAAAACATTCTAGCACTGAGTAGGCATGTACAGATCGCTTCTGTGACCCAAAAATAACGAATTTTCGGGTGTTTGGAGCCTGAATTTGAGATATAAACGGGTACAGATGATGCATGCACATATCGACTTTTGACACTTAAAATATCAATTTTTAGCATGTTTTGAGCCTATATTTTGAAAACATTCTAGCACTGAGTAGGCATGTACAGATCGCTTCTGGGAACCCAAAATATCGAATTTTCGGGTGTTTTGAGCCTGAATTTGAGATATAAATGGGTACAGAAGATGCATGCACATATCGACATTTGGGCACCTAAAATATCAATTTTGAGCATGTTTTGGGTCTGTATCTGAGTAGGCATGTACAGATCGCTTCTGGGAACCCAAAATATCGAATTTTCGGGTGTTTTGAGGTTGAATTTGAGATATAAACAAGTACAGAAGATGCATCCACATATCGACTTTTGTGCACCTAAAAGATCGATTTTCTGTATGTTTTGGGCCTGTATTTTGAAAATACTCTAACACGGAGTAGGCATGTACAGATCGCTTCTGGGAACCCAAAATATCGAATTTTCGGGTGTTTTGGGCCTGAATTTGAGATATCGACTTTGGGCACCTAAAATATCGATTTTTAGCATGTTTTGGGCCTATATTTTGAAAATATTCTAGCACTGAGTGGGCATGTAGAGATCGCTTCTGGGACCCCAAAATATCGAATTTTCGGGTGCTTTGAGCCTGAATTTGTGATATAAATGGGTACAGAAGATGCATGCACATATCGACTTTTGGGCACCTAAAATATCGATTTTGAGCATGTTTTCGGTCTGTATCTTGAAATTTTTTTAACTAGGAGTAGACATGTACAGATCGCTTCTAGGATCCAAAAATACAGAATTTTCGGGTGTTTTGAGCCTGAATTTGAGATATAAACGGGTACAGAAGATGCATGCACATATCGACTTTGGACACTCAAAATATCAATTTTTAGCGTGTTTTAGGCCTATATTTTGAAAACATTCTAGCACTGAGTAGGCATGTACATATCGCTACTGGGACCCAAAAATATCGAATTTTCGGGTGTTTTGAGGTTAAATTTGAAATATAAACGAGTGCAGAAGATGCATGCACATATTGACTTTGGGCACCTAAAATATCGATTTTCAGCATGTTTTGGGCCTGTATCTGAGTAGGCATGTAGAGATCGCTTCTGGGACCCAAAAATATCGAATTTTCGGGTGTTTGGAGCCTGAATTTGAAATATAAACGGGTACAGAAGATGAATGCACATATCGACTTTTAGGCACCTAAAATATCGTTTTTAAGCATGTTTTGGGTCTGTATCTTGAAAACATTCTAACTAGGAGTAGACATGTACAGATCGCTTCTGGGACCCCTAAATATCGAATTTTCGGGTGATTTGGGCCTTAATTTGAGATATCGACTTTTTGGCACCTAAAATATCGATTTTGAGCTTGTTTTTAGCCTATATTTTGAAAATATTCTAGCACTGAGTAGGCATGTACAGATTGCTTTTGGGACCCCAAAATATTGAATTTTCGGGTGTTTAGGGCCTGAATTTGAGATATAAACGGGTACAGAAGATGCATGCACATATCGACTTTTGGGCACCTAAAATATCGATTTTCAGTATGTTTTTGGCCTGTATTTTCAAAATACTCTAACACGGAGTAGGCATGTACAGATCGCTTCTGGGACCCCTAAATATCGAATTTTCGGGTGTTTTGGGACTGAATTTGAGATATCGACTTTTTGGCACCTAAAAGATCGATTTTTAGCATGTTTTTAGCCTATATTTTGAAAATATTCAAGCACTGAGTAGGCATGTACAGATTGCTTCTGGGACCCCAAAATATTGAATTTTCGGGTGTTTTGAGCCTGAATTTGAGATATCGACTTTGGGCACCTAAAATATTGATTTTTAGCATGTTTTGGGCCTATATTTTGAAAATATTCTAGCACTGAGTAGGCATGTAGAGATCGCTTCTGGGACCCCAAAATATCGAATTTTCGGGTGTTTTGAGCCTGAATTTGAGATATAAACGGGTACTTTGGGCACCTAAAATATCGATTTTCAGCATGTTTTGGGCCATTATCTGAGTAGGCATGTACAGATAGCTTCTGGGACCCCAAAATATTGAATTTTCGGGTGTTTTGAGCCTGAATTTGAGATATAAACGGGTACTGAAGATACATGCACATATTGACTTTTGGCATCTAAAATATTGATTTTCAGCATGTTTTGGGCCTGTATTTTGAAAATACTCTAACACGAAGTAGGCATGTACAGATCGCTTCTGGGACCCCAAAATATCGAATTTTCGGGTGTTTTGAGCTTGAATTTGAGATATAAACGAGTACAGAAGATGCATGCACATATCGACTTTTGGGCACCTAAAATATCGATTTTGAGCATGTTTTGAGCCTATATTTTGAAAACATTCTAGCACATAGTAGGCATGTACAGATCGGTTCTGGGACCCCTAAATATCGAATTTTCGGGTGTTTTGGGCCTTTATTTGAGATATCGACTTTTTGGCACCGAAAAGATCGATTTTTAGCATGTTTTTAGCCTATATTTTGAAAATATTCTAGCACTGAGTAGGCATGTACAGATTGCTTCTGGGACCCCAAAATATTGAATTTTCGGGTGTTTTGAGCCTGAATTTGAGATATAAACGGGTACTGAAGATACATGCACATATTGACTTTTGGCATCTAAAATATTGATTTTCAGCATGTTTTGGGCCTGTATTTTGAAAATACTCTAACACGAAGTAGGCATGTACAGATCGCTTCTGGGACCCCAAAATATCGAATTTTCGGGTGTTTTGAGCTTGAATTTGAGATATAAACGAGTACAGAAGATGCATGCACATATCGACTTTTGGGCACCTAAAATATCGATTTTGAGCATGTTTTGAGCCTATATTTTGAAAACATTCTAGCACATAGTAGGCATGTACAGATTGCTTCTGGGACCCCAAAATATCGAATTTTCGGGTGTTTTGAGCCTGAATTTGAGATATAAACGGGTACTTTGGGCACCTAAAATATCGATTTTCAGCATGTTTTGGGCCATTATCTGAGTAGGCATGTACAGATCGCTTCTGGGAACCCAAAATATCGAATTTTCGGGTGTTTTGGGCCTGAATTTGAGATATCGACTTTGGGCACCTAAAATATTGATTTTTAGCATGTTTTGGGCCTATATTTTGAAAATATTCTAGCACTGAGTAGGCATGTAGAGATCGCTTCTGGGACCCCTAAATATCGAATTTTCGGGTGTTTTGGGCCTTAATTTGAGATATCGACTTTTTGGCACCTAAAATATCGATTTTGAGCTTGTTTTTAGCCTATATTTTGAAAATATTCTAGCACTGAGTAGGCATGTACAGATTGCTTTTGGGACCCCAAAATATTGAATTTTCGGGTGTTTAGTGCCAGAATTTGAGATATAAACAGGTACAGAAGATGCATGCACATATCGACTTTTGGGCACCTAAAATATCGATTTTCAGCATGTTTTGGGCATGTATTTTGAAAATACTCTAACACGGAGTAGGCATGTACAGATCGCTTCTGGGACCCCAAAATATCGAATTTTCGGGTGTTTTGAGCCTGAATTTGAGATATAAACGGGTACTTTGGGCTCCTAAAATATCGATTTTCAGCATGTTTTAGGCCATTATCTGAGTAGGCATGTACAGATCGCTTCTGGGAACCCAAAATATCGAATTTTCGGGTGTTTTGGGCCTGAATTTGAGATATCGACTTTGGGCACCTAAAATATTGATTTTTTAGCATGTTTTGGGCCTATATTTTGAAAATATTCTAGCACTGAGTAGGCATGTAGAGATCGCTTCTGGGACCCCAAAATATCGAATTTTCGGGTGCTTTGAGCCTGAATTTGAGATATAAATGGGTACAGAAGATGCATATCGATTTTGAGCATGTTTTGGGTCTGTATCTTGAAAACATTTTAACTAGGAGTAGACATGTACAGATCGCTTCTAGGACCCAAAAATACAGAATTTTCGGGTGTTTTGAGCCTGAATTTGAGATATAAACGGGTACAGAAGATGCATGCACATATCGACTTTGGACACTTAAAATATCAATTTTTAGCGTGTTTTAGGCCTATATTTTGAAAACATTCTAGCACTGAGTAGGCATGTACATATCGCTACTGGGACCCAAAAATATCGAATTTTCGGGTGTTTTGAGGTTAAATTTGAAATATAAACGAGTGCAGAAGATGCATGCACATATTGACTTTGGGCACCTAAAATATCGATTTTCAGCATGTTTTGGGCCTGTATCTGAGTAGGCATGTACAGATCGCTTCTGGGACCCAAAAATATCGAATTTTCGGGTGTTTGGAGCCTGAATTTGAAATATAAACGGGTACAGAAGATGAATGCACATATCGACTTTTAGGCACCTAAAATATCGATTTTAAGCATGTTTTGGGTCTGTATCTTGAAAACATTCTAACTAGGAGTAGACATGTACAGATCGCTTCTAGGACCCAAAAATACCGAATTCTCGGGTGTTTTGAGCCAGAATTTGAGATATAAACGGGTACAGAAGATGCATGCACATATCGACATTGGACACTTAAAATATCGATTTTTAGCATGTTTTGAGCCTATATTTTGAAAACATTCTAGCACTGAATAGGCATGTACAGATCACTTCTAGGACCCAAAAATATCGAATTTTCGGGTGTTTTAAAGGTTGAAAATGAGTTATAAACGAGTGCAGAAGATGCATACACATATTGACTTTGGGCACCTAAAATATCGATTTTCAGCATGTTTTGGGCCTGTATCTGAGTAGGCATGTACAGATCGCTTCTGGGAACCCAAAATAACGAATTTTCGGGTGTTTTGAGCCTGAATTTGAGATATAAACAGGTAGTGAAAATCCATGCACATATCGACTTTTGGGAACCTAAAATATCGATTTTGAGCATGTTTTGGGTATGTATCTTGAAAACATTTTAACTAGGAGTAGGCATGTACAGATCGCTTCTAGGACCCAAAAATATCGAATTTTCGGGTGTTTTGAGCCTGAATTTGAGATATAAACGGGTACTGAAGATGCATGCACATTTTGACTTTGGACACTTAAAATATCGATTATTAGCATGTTTTTGAGCCTATATTTTGAAAAAATTCTAGCACTGAGTAGACTTGTACAGATCGCTTCTGGGACCCAAGAATATCGAATTTTCGGGTGTTTTGAAATTGAATTTGAGATATAAACGGGTACAGAAGATGCATGCACATATCGACTTTTGGGCACCTAAAATATCGATTTTAAGCATGTTTTTTGGTCTGTATCTTGAAAACATTCTAACTAGGAGTAGACATGTACAGATCGCTTCTAGGACCCAAAAATACAGAATTTTCGGGTGTTTTGAGCCTGAATTTGAGATATATACGGGTACAGAAAATACATGCGCATATCGACATTGGACACTTAAAATATCGATTTTTAGCATGTTTTGAGCCTATATTTTGAAAACATTCTAGCACTGAGTAGGCATGTACAGATCGCTTCTAGGACCCAAAAATATCGAATTTTCGGGTGTTTTAAAGGTTGAATTTGAGATATAAACGAGTGCAGAAGATGCATACACATATTGACTTTGGGCACCTAAAATATCGATTTTCAGCATGTTTTTGGCCTGTATCTGAATAGGCATGTACAGATCGCTTCTGGGAACCCAAAATATCGAATTTTCGGGTGTTTTGAGCCTGAATTTGAGATATAAAAACAGGTACTGAAGATCCATGCACATATCGACTTTTGGGAACCTAAAATATCGATTTTGAGCATGTTTTGGGTCTGTATCTTGAAAACATTTTAACTAGGAGTAGGCATGTACAGATCGCTTCTAGGACCCAAAAATACCGAATTCTCGGATGTTTTGTGCCTGAATTTGAGATATATACGGGTACAGAAGATGAATGCACATTTTAACTTTGGACACTTATAATATCGATTTTTAGCATGTTTTGAGCCTATATTTTGAAAACATTCTAGCACTGAGTAGGCGTGTACAGAACGCTACTGGGACCCAAAAATATCGAATTTTCGGGTGTTTTGAGGTTGAATTTGAGATATAAACGGGTACAGAAGATGCATCCACGTATCGACTTTTGGTCACCTAAAAGATCGATTTTCAGTATGTTTTGGGCCTGTATTTTGAAAATACTCTAACACGAAGTAGGCATGTACAGATCGCTTCTGGGACCCCAAAATATCAAATTTTCTGGGGTTTTGGGCCTGAATTTGAGATATCGACTTTGGGCACCTAAAATATCGATTTTTAGCATGTTTTGGGCCTATATTTTGAAAATATTCTAGCACTTAGTAGGCATGTAGAGATCGCTTCTGGGTCCCCAAAATATCGAATTTTAGGGTGTTTTAAGCCTGAATTTGAGATATAAATGGGTACAGAAGATGCATGCACATATCGACTTTTGGGCACCTAAAATATAGATTTTGAGCATGTTTTGGGTCTGTATCTTGAAAACATTCTAACTAGGAGTAGACATGTACAGATCGCTTCTAGGACCCAAAAATACCGAATTTTCGGATGTTTTGAACCTGAATTTGAGATATAAACGGGTACAGAAGATGCATGCATATATCGAGTTTGGACACTTAAAATATCGATTTTTAGCATGTTTTAAACCTATATTTTGAAAACATTCTAGCACTGAGTAGGCATGTACAGATCGCTTCTGGGACCCAAAAATATCGAATTTTCGGGTGTTTTGAGGTTAAATTTGAGATATAAACGTGTACAGAAGATGCATCCACATATCGACTTTAGGGCACCTAACAGATCGATTTTCGGTATGATTTGGGCCTGTATTTTGAAAATACTCTAACACGGAGTAGGCATGTACAGATCGCTTCTGGGACCCAAGGATATTGAATTTTCGGGTGTTTTGGGCCTGAATTTGAGATATCGACTTTGGGCACCTAAAATATCGATTTTTAGCATGTTTTGGGCCTATATTTTGAAAATATTCTAGCACTGTGTAGGCATGTAGAGATCGCTTCTGGGTCCCCAAAATATCGAATTTTAGGGTGTTTTGAGCCTGAATTTGAGATATAAATGGGTACAGAAGATTCATTCACATATCGACTTTTGGGCACCTAAAATATCGATTTTGAGCATGTTTTGGTTCTGTATCTTGAAAACATTCAAACTAGGAGTAGACATGTACAGATCGCTTCTGGGAACCCAAAATATCGAATTTTCGGGTGTTTTGAGCCTGAATATGAAATATAAACAAGTACTGAAGATCCATGCACATATCGACTTTTGGGCACCTAAAATATCGATTTTGAGCATGTTTTGGGTCTGTATCTTGAAAACATTTTAACTAGGAGTAGGCATGTACAGATCGCTTCTAGGACACAAAAATACCGAATTTTCGGGTGTTTTGAGCCAGAATTTGAGATATAAACGGGTACAAAAGATGCATGCACATATCGACTTTGGACACTTAAAATATGGATTTTTAGCATGTTTCGAGCCTATATTTTAAAAACATTCTAGCACTGAGTAGGCATTTACAGATCGCTTCTGGGACCCAAAAATATCGAATTTTCGGGTGTTTTGAGGTTGAATTTGAAATATAAACTAGTGCAGAAGATGCATGCACATAATGACTTAGGGCACCTAAAATATCGATTTTCAGCATGTTTTGGGCCTGTATCTGAGTAGGCATGTACAGTTCGCTTCTGGGAACCCAAAATATCGAATTTTCGGGTGTTTTGAGCCTGAATATGAGATATAAACAGATACTGAAGATCCATGCACATATCGACTTTTGGGCACCTAAAATATCGATTTTGAGCATGTTTTTAGCCTATACTTTGAAAACATTCTAGCACTGAGTAGGCATGTACAGATCGCTTCTAGGACCCAAAAATATCGAAATTTCGGGTATTTTGAGGTTGAATTTGGGATATAAACGGGTACAGAAGATGCATCCACATATCGACTTTTGGGCACCTAAAAGATCAATTTTCAGTATGTTTTGGGCCTGTATATTGAAAATACTCTAACATGGAGTAGGCATGTACAGATCGCTTCTGGGACCCAAAAATATCGAATTTTCGGGTGTTTTGGGCCTGTATTTGAGATATCGACTTTGGGCACCTAAAATATCGATTTTTAGCGTGTTTGGGGACTATATTTTGAAAATATTCTAGCACTGAGTAGGCATGTACAGATCGCTTCTGGGACCCAAAATATCGAATTTTCGGGTGTTTGGAGCCAGAATTTGAGATATAAACGGGTACAGAAGATGCATGCACATATCGACTTTTGGGCACATAAAATATCGATTTTGAGCATGTTTTGGGTCTATATCAGGAAAACATTCTAACTAGGTGTAGGCATGTACAGATCGCTTCTAGGACCCAAAAATACCGAATTTTTGGGTGTTTTGAACCTGAATTTGAGATATAAACTGGTACAGAAGATACATGCACATTTTGACTTTGGACACTTAATATATCGATTTTTAGCATGTTTTGAGCCTATATTTTGAAAACATTCTAGAACTGTGTAGGCGTGTACAGATCGCTCCTGTGACCCAAAAATATCGAATTTTCGGGTGTTTTGAGGTTGAATTTGGGATATAAACGGGTGCAGAAGATGCATACCTATATTGACTTTGGGCACCTAAAATATCGATTTTCAGCATGTTTTCGGCCTGTATCTGAGTAGGCATGTACAGATCGCTTCTGGGAACCAAAAAATATCGAATTTTCGGGTGTTTTGAGCCTGAATATGAGATATAAACAGATACTGAAGATCCATGCACATATCGACTTTTGGGAACCTAAAATATCGATTTTGAGCATGTTTTGGGTCTGTATCTTGAAAACATTTTAACTAGGAGTAGGCATGTACAGATTGCTTCTAGGACCCAAAAATACCGAATTTTTGGGTGTTTTGAGCATGAATTTGAGATATAAACGGGTACAGAAGATGCATGCACATATCGACTTTGGACATTTAAAATATCGATTTTTAGCATGTTTTGAGCCTATATTTTGAAAACATTCTAGCACTGAGTAGGCATGTACAGATCGCTTCTGGGACCCAAAAATATCGAATTTTTGGGTGTTTTGAGGTTGAATTTGAGATATAAACGTGTACAGAAGATGCATCCACATATCGACTTTTGGGCACCTAACAGATCGATTTTCTGTATATTTTGATCCTGTATTTTGAAAATACTCTAACACGGAGTAGGCATGTACAGATCGCTTCTGGGACCCCAAAATATCGAATTTTCGGGTGTTTTGGGCCTGAATTTGAGATATCGACTTTGGGCACCTAAAATATCGATTTTTAGCATGTTTTGGGCCTATATTTTGAAAATATTCTAGCACTGAGTAGGCATGTAGAGATCGCTTCTGGGTCCCCAAAATATCGAATTTTAGGGTGTTTTGATCCTGAATTTGAGATATAAATGGGTACAGAAGATGCATGCACATATCGACTTTTGGGCACCTAATATATCGATTTTGAGCATGTTTTGGGTCTGTATCTTGAAAACATTCTAACTAGTAGTAGACATGTACAGATCGCTTCTAGGACCCAAAAATATCGAATTTTCGGGTGTTTTGAACCAGAATTTGAGATATAAACGGGTACAGAAGATGCATGCACATATCGACTTTGGACACTTAAAATATCGATTTTTAGCATGTTTTGAGCCTGTATATTGAAAATACTCTAACATGGAGTAGGCATGTACAGATTGCTTCTGGGACCCCAAAATATTGAATTTTCGGGTGTTTTGAGCCTGAATTTGAGATATCGACTTTGGGCACCTAAAATATTGATTTTTAGCATGTTTTGGGCCTATATTTTGAAAATATTCTAGCACTGAGTAGGCATGTAGAGATCGCTTCTGGGACCCCAAAATATCGAATTTTCGGGTGTTTTGAGCCTGAATTTGAGATATAAACGGGTACTTTGGGCACCTAAAATATCGATTTTCAGCATGTTTTGGGCCATTATCTGAGTAGGCTTGTACAGATCGCTTCTGGGACCCCAAAATATTGAATTTTCGGGTGTTTTGAGCCTGAATTTGAGATATAAACGGGTACTGAAGATACATGCACATATTGACTTTTGGCATCTAAAATATTGATTTTCAGCATGTTTTGGGCCTGTATTTTGAAAATACTCTAACACGAAGTAGGCATGTACAGATCGCTTCTGGGACCCCAAAATATCGAATTTTCGGGTGTTTTGAGCTTGAATTTGAGATATAAACGAGTACAGAAGATGCATGCACATATCGACTTTTGGGCACCTAAAATATCTATTTTGAGCATGTTTTGAGCCTATATTTTGAAAACATTCTAGCACATAGTAGGCATGTACAGATCGCTTCTGGGACCCCTAAATATCGAATTTACGGGTGTTTTGGGCCTTTATTTGAGATATCGACTTTTTGGCACCGAAAAGATCGATTTTTAGCATGTTTTTAGCCTATATTTTGAAAATATTCTAGCACTGAGTAGGCATGTACAGATTGCTTCTGGGACCCCAAAATATTGAATTTTCGGGTGTTTTGAGCCTGAATTTGAGATATAAACGGGTACTGAAGATACATGCACATATTGACTTTTGGCATCTAAAATATTGATTTTCAGCATGTTTTGGGCCTGTATTTTGAAAATACTCTAACACGAAGTAGGCATGTACAGATTGCTTCTGGGACCCCAAAATATCGAATTTTCGGGTGTTTTGAGCCTGAATTTGAGATATAAACGGGTACTTTGGGCACCTAAAATATCGATTTTCAGCATGTTTTGGGCCATTATCTGAGTAGGCATGTACAGATCGCTTCTGGGACCCCAAAATATCGAATTTTCGGGTGTTTTGGGCCTGAATTTGAGATATCGACTTTGGGCACCTAAAATATTGATTTTTAGCATGTTTTGGGCCTATATTTTGAAAATATTCTAGCACTGAGTAGGCATGTAGAGATCGCTTCTGGGACCCCTAAATATCGAATTTTCGGGTGTTTTGGGCCTTAATTTGAGATATCGACTTTTTGGCACCTAAAATATCGATTTTGAGCTTGTTTTTAGCCTATATTTTGAAAATATTCTAGCACTGAGTAGGCATGTACAGATTGCTTTTGGGACCCCAAAATATTGAATTTTCGGGTGTTTAGTGCCAGAATTTGAGATATAAACAGGTACAGAAGATGCATGCACATATCGACTTTTGGGTACCTAAAATATCGATTTTCAGCATGTTTTGGGCATGTATTTTGAAAATACTCTAACACGGAGTAGGCATGTACAGATCGCTTCTGGGACCCCAAAATATCGAATTTTCGGGTGTTTTGAGCCTGAATTTGAGATATAAACGGGTACTTTGGGCTCCTAAAATATCGATTTTCAGCATGTTTTAGGCCATTATCTGAGTAGGCATGTACAGATCGCTTCTGGGAACCCAAAATATCGAATTTTCGGGTGTTTTGGGCCTGAATTTGAGATATCAACTTTGGGCACCTAAAATATTGATTTTTAGCATGTTTTGGGCCTATATTTTGAAAATATTCTAGCACTGAGTAGGCATGTAGAGATCGCTTCTGGGACCCCAAAATATCGAATTTTCGGGTGCTTTGAGCCTGAATTTGAGATATAAATGGGTACAGAAGATGCATATCGATTTTGAGTATGTTTTGGGTCTGTATCTTGAAAACATTTTAACTAGGAGTAGACATGTACAGATCGCTTCTAGGACCCAAAAATACAGAATTTTCGGGTGTTTTGAGCCTGAATTTGAGATATAAACGGGTACAGAAGATGCATGCACATATCGACTTTGGACACTTAAAATATCGATTTTTAGCATGTTTTGAGCCTATATTTTGAAAACATTCTAGCACTGAGTAGGCGTGTACAGAACGCTACTGGGACCCAAAAATATCGAATTTTCGGGTGTTTTGAGGTTGAATTTGAGATATAAACGGGGAGGTGGCCGAGTGGTTAGTGTTCTGGACTCGTAACCTGGAGGTCGGGAGATCGATCCTCTCAGGTGAGGGCCTGAGAATATTTACTCTTCCGATTTGAGTTTGAGGCACTAACTATAAGGCCACCGAACGTCGTAAAACACCCTCGCTGGTACCATAACAGCTGCAGTATTTGGGAATAACCCTCACTTCCCTCCCTCTGTGGCTGGGTACCAGTTCGGAAGTCGTGACGTGTGTGTGTGAGCAGCAGTTGACCTGGGCCACGGTAACGGGCTTGTTGAAGCCTACGTCCAGTGTCGAAAGATATATATAAAAAAAAAAAAAAAAAAAAAAAAAAACAGAAGATGCATCCACGTATCGACTTTTGGTCACCTAAAAGATCGATTTTCAGTATGTTTTGGGCCTGTATTTTGAAAATACTCTAACACGAAGTAGGCATGTACAGATCGCTTCTGGGACCCCAAAATATCAAATTTTCTGGGGTTTTGGGCCTGAATTTGAGATATCGACTTTGGGCACCTAAAATATCGATTTTTAGCATGTTTTGGGCCTATATTTTGAAAATATTCTAGCACTTAGTAGGCATTTAGAGATCGCTTCTGGGTCCCCAAAATATCGAATTTTAGGGTGTTTTAAGCCTGAATTTGAGATATAAATGGGTACAGAAGATGCATGCACATATCGACTTTTGGGCACCTAAAATATAGATTTTGAGCATGTTTTGGGTCTGTATCTTGAAAACATTCTAACTAGGAGTAGACATGTACAGATCGTTTCTAGGACCCAAAAATACCGAATTTTCGGATGTTTTGAACCTGAATTTGAGATATAAACGGGTACAGAAGATGCATGCATATATCGAGTTTGGACACTTAAAATATCGATTTTTAGCATGTTTTAAACCTATATTTTGAAAACATTCTAGCACTGAGTAGGCATGTACAGATCGCTTCTGGGACCCAAAAATATCGAATTTTCGGGTGTTTTGAGGTTGAATTTGAGATATAAACGTGTACAGAAGATGCATCCACATATCGACTTTAGGGCACCTAACAGATCGATTTTCGGTATGATTTGGGCCTGTATTTTGAAAATACTCTAACACGGAGTAGGCATGTACAGATCGCTTCTGGGACCCAAAAATATTGAATTTTCGGGTGTTTTGGGCCTGAATTTGAGATATCGACTTTGGGCACCTAAAATATCGATTTTTAGCATGTTTTGGGCCTATATTTTGAAAATATTCTAGCACTGGGTAGGCATGTAGAGATCGCTTCTGGGTCCCCAAAATATCGAATTTTAGGGTGTTTTGAGCCTGAATTTGAGATATAAATGGGTACAGAAGATTCATTCACATATCGACTTTTGGGCACCTAAAATATCGATTTTGAGCATGTTTTGGTTCTGTATCTTGAAAACATTCTAACTAGGAGTAGACATGTACAGATCGCTTCTGGGAACCCAAAATATCGAATTTTCGGGTGTTTTGAGCCTGAATATGAAATATAAACAAGTACTGAAGATCCATGCACATATCGAATTTTGGGCACCTAAAATATCGATTTTGAGCATGTTTTGGGTCTGTATCTTGAAAACATTTTAACTAGGAGTAGGCATGTACAGATCGCTTCTAGGACACAAAAATACTGAATTTTCGGGTGTTTTGAGCCAGAATTTGAGATATAAACGGGTACAAAAGATGCATGCACATATCGACTTTGGACACTTAAAATATGGATTTTTAGCATGTTTCGAGCCTATATTTTAAAAACATTCTAGCACTGAGTAGGCATTTACAGATCGCTTCTGGGACCCAAAAATATCGAATTTTCGGGTGTTTTGAGGTTGAATTTGAAATATAAACTAGTGCAGAAGATGCATGCACATATTGACTTAGGGCACCTAAAATATCGATTTTCAGCATGTTTTGGGCCTGTATCTGAGTAGGCATGTACAGTTCGCTTCTGGGAACCCAACATATCGAATTTTCGGGTGTTTTGAGCCTGAATATGAGATATAAACAGATACTGAAGATCCATGCACATATCGACTTTTGGGCACCTAAAATATCGATTTTGAGCATGTTTTGGGTCTGTATCTTGAAAACATTTTAACTAGGAGTAGGCATGTACAGATCACTTCTAGGACCCAAAAATACCGAATTTTCGGATGTTTTGAGCCTAAATTTGAGATATAAACGGGTACCGAAGATGCATGCACATATCGACTTTTGACACTTAAAATATCGATTTTTAGCATGTTTTTAGCCTATACTTTGAAAACATTCTAGCACTGAGTAGGCATGTACAGATCGCTTCTAGGACCCAAAAATATCGAAATTTCGGGTATTTTGAGGTTGAATTTGGGATATAAACGGGTACAGAAGATGCATCTACATATCGACTTTTGGGCACCTAAAAGATCAATTTTCAGTATGTTTTGGGCCTGTATATTGAAAATACTCTAACATGGAGTAGGCATGTACAGATCGCTTTTGGGACCCAAAAATATCGAATTTTCGGGTGTTTTGGGCCTGTATTTGAGATATCGACTTTGGGCACCTAAAATATCGATTTTTAGCGTGTTTGGGGACTATATTTTGAAAATATTCTAGCACTGAGTAGGCATGTACAGATCGCTTCTGGGACCCCAAAATATCGAATTTTCGGGTGTTTTGAGCCTGAATTTGAGATATAAACGGGTACAGAAGATGCATGCACATATCGACTTTTGGGCACCTAAAATATCGATTTTGAGCATGTTTTGGGTCTATATCAGGAAAACATTCTAACTAGGTGTAGGCATGTACAGATCGCTTCTAGGACCCAAAAATACCGAATTTTTGGGTGTTTTGAACCTGAATTTGAGATATAAACGGGTACAGAAGATACATGCACATTTTGACTTTGGACACTTAATATATCGATTTTTAGCATGTTTTGAGCCTATATTTTGAAAACATTCTAGAACTGAGTAGGCGTGTACAGATCGCTTCTGTGACCCAAAAATATCGAATTTTCGTGTGTTTTGAGGTTGAATTTGGGATATAAACGGGTGCAGAAGATGCATACCTATATTGACTTTGGGCACCTAAAATATCGATTTTCAGCATGTTTTCGGCCTGTATCTGAGTAGGCATGTACAGATCGCTTCTGGGAACCAAAAAATATCGAATTTTCGGGTGTTTTGAGCCTGAATATGAGATATAAACAGATACTGAAGATCCATGCACATATCGACTTTTGGGAACCTAAAATATCGATTTTGAGCATGTTTTGGGTCTGTATCTTGAAAACATTTTAACTAGGAGTAGGCATGTACAGATTGCTTCTAGGACCCAAAAATACCGAATTTTTGGGTGTTTTGAGCATGAATTTGAGATATAAACGGGTACAGAAGATGCACGCACATATCGACTTTGGACATTTAAAATATCGATTTTTAGCATGTTTTGAGCCTATATTTTGAAAACATTCTAGCACTGAGTAGGCATGTACAGATCGCTTCTGGGACCCAAAAATATCGAATTTTTGGGTGTTTTGAGGTTGAATTTGAGATATAAACGTGTACAGAAGATGCATCCACATATCGACTTTTGGGCACCTAACAGATCGATTTTCTGTATATTTTGATCCTGTATTTTGAAAATACTCTAACACGGAGTAGGCATGTACAGATCGCTTCTGGGACCCCAAAATATCGAATTTTCGGGTGTTTTGGGCCTGAATTTGAGATATCGACTTTGGGCACCTAAAATATCGATTTTTAGCATGTTTTGGGCCTATATTTTGAAAATATTCTAGCACTGAGTAGGCATGTAGAGATCGCTTCTGGGTCCCCAAAATATCGAATTTTAGGGTGTTTTGATCCTGAATTTGAGATATAAATGGGTACAGAAGATGCATGCACATATTGATTTTTGGGCACCTAATATATCGATTTTGAGCATGTTTTGGGTCTGTATCTTGAAAACATTCTAACTAGTAGTAGACATGTACAGATCGCTTCTAGGACCCAAAAATATCGAATTTTCGGGTGTTTTGAACCAGAATTTGAGATATAAACGGGTACAGAAGATGCATGCACATATCGACTTTGGACACTTAAAATATCGATTTTTAGCATGTTTTGAGCCTATATTTTGAAAACATTCTAGCACTGAGTAGGCATGTACAGATCGCTTCTGTGGCCCAAAAATAACGAATTTTCGGGTGTTTGGAGCCTGAATTTGAGATATAAACGGGTACAGATGATGCATGCACATATCGACTTTTGACACTTAAAATATCAATTTTTAGCATGTTTTGAGCCTATATTTTGAAAACATTCTAGCACTGAGTAGGCATGTACAGATCGCTTCTGGGAACCCAAAATATCGAATTTTCGGGTGTTTTGAGCCTGAATTTGAGATATAAATGGGTACAGAAGATGCATGCACATATCGACATTTGGGCACCTAAAATATCAATTTTGAGCATGTTTTGAGTCTGTATCTGAGTAGGCATGTACAGATCGCTTCTGGGAACCCAAAATATCGAATTTTCGGGTGTTTTGAGGTTGAATTTGAGATATAAACAAGTACAGAAGATGCATCCACATATCGACTTTTGTGCACCTAAAAGATCGATTTTCTGTATGTTTTGGGCCTGTATTTTGAAAATACTCTAACACGGAGTAGGCATGTACAGATCGCTTCTGGGAACCCAAAATATCGAATTTTCGGGTGTTTTGGGCCTGAATTTGAGATATCGACTTTGGGCACCTAAAATATCGATTTTTAGCATGTTTTGGGCCTATATTTTGAAAATATTCTAGCACTGAGTAGGCATGTAGAGATCGCTTCTGGGACCCCAAATTATCGAATTTTCGGGTGCTTTGAGCCTGAATTTGTGATATAAATGGGTACAGAAGATGCATGCACATATCGACTTTTGGGCACCTAAAATATCGATTTTGAGCATGTTTTGGGTCTGTATCTTGAAATTTTTTTAACTAGGAGTAGACATGTACAGATCGCTTCTAGGATCCAAAAATACCGAATTTTCGGGTGGTTTGAGCCTGAAATTGAGATATAAACGGGTACAGAAGATGCATGCACATATCGTCTTTGGACACTTAAAATATCAATTTTTAGCGTGTTTTAGGCCTATATTTTGAAAACATTCTAGCACTGAGTAGGCATGTACATATCGCTACTGGGACCCAAAAATATCGAATTTTCGGGTGTTTTGAGGTTAAATTTGAAATATAAACGAGTGCAGAAGATGCATGCACATATTGACTTTGGGCACCTAAAATATCGATTTTCAGCATGTTTTGGGCCTGTATCTGAGTAGGCATGTAGAGATCGCTTCTGGGACCCAAAAATATCGAATTTTCGGGTGTTTGGAGCCTGAATTTGAAAAATAAACGGGTACAGAAGATGAATGCACATATCGACTTTTAGGCACCTAAAATATCGTTTTTAAGCATGTTTTGGGTCTGTATCTTGAAAACATTCTAACTAGGAGTAGACATGTACAGATCGCTTCTGGGACCCCTAAATATCGAATTTTCGGGTGATTTGGGCCTTAATTTGAGATATCGACTTTTTGGCACCTAAAATATCGATTTTGAGCTTGTTTTTAGCCTATATTTTGAAAATATTCTAGCACTGAGTAGGCATGTACAGATTGCTTTTGGGACCCCAAAATATTGAATTTTCGGGTGTTTAGGGCCTGAATTTGAGATATAAACGGGTACAGAAGATGCATGCACATATCGACTTTTGGGCACCAAAAATATCGATTTTCAGTATGTTTTTGGCCTGTATTTTGAAAATACTCTAACACGGAGTAGGCATGTACAGATCGCTTCTGGGACCCCTAAATATCGAATTTTCGGGTGTTTTGGGACTGAATTTGAGATATCGACTTTTTGGCACCTAAAAGATCGATTTTTAGCATGTTTTTAGCCTATATTTTGAAAATATTCAAGCACTGAGTAGGCATGTACAGATTGCTTCTGGGACCCCAAAATATTGAATTTTCGGGTGTTTTGAGCCTGAATTTGAGATATCGACTTTGGGCACCTAAAATATTGATTTTTAGCATGTTTTGGGCCTATATTTTGAAAATATTCTAGCACTGAGTAGGCATGTAGAGATCGCTTCTGGGACCCAAAAATATCGAATTTTCGGGTGTTTTGAGCCTGAATTTGAGATATAAACGGGTACTGAAGATACATGCACATATTGACTTTTGGCATCTAAAATATTGATTTTCAGCATGTTTTGGGCCTGTATTTCGAAAATACTCTAACACGAAGTAGGCATGTACAGATCGCTTCTGGGACCCCAAAATATCGAATTTTCGGGTGTTTTGAGCTTGAATTTGAGATATAAACGAGTACAGAAGATGCATGCACATATCGACTTTTGGGCACCTAAAATATCGATTTTGAGCATGTTTTGAGCCTATATTTTGAAAACATTCTAGCACATAGTAGGCATGTACAGATCGCTTCTGGGAACCCAAAATATCGAATTTTCGGGTGTTTTGGGCCTGAATTTGAGATATCGACTTTTTGGCACCGAAAAGATCGATTTTTAGCATGTTTTTAGCCTATATTTTGAAAATATTCTAGCACTGAGTAGGCATGTAGAGATCGCTTCTGGGACCCCAAAATATCGAATTTTCGGGTGTTTTGAGCCTGAATTTGAGATATAAACGGGTACTTTGGGCACCTAAAATATCGATTTTCAGCATGTTTTGGGCCATTATCTGAGTAGGCATGTACAGATCGCTTCTGGGACCCCAAAATATTGAATTTTCGGGTGTTTTGAGCCTGAATTTGAGATATAAACGGGTACTGAAGATACATGCACATATTGACTTTTGGCATCTAAAATATTGATTTTCAGCATGTTTTGGGCCTGTATTTTGAAAATACTCTAACACGAAGTAGGCATGTACAGATCGCTTCTGGGACCCCAAAATATCGAATTTTCGGGTGTTTTGAGCTTGAATTTGAGATATAAACGAGTACAGAAGATGCATGCACATATCGACTTTTGGGCACCTAAAATATCGATTTTGAGCATGTTTTGAGCCTATATTTTGAAAACATTCTAGCACATAGTAGGCATGTACAGATCGATTCTGGGAACCCAAAATATCGAATTTTCGGGTGTTTTGGGCCTGAATTTGAGATATCGACTTTGGGCACCTAAAATATTGATTTTTAGCATGTTTTGGGCCTATATTTTGAAAATATTCTAGCACTGAGTAGGCATGTAGAGATCGCTTCTGGGACCCCTAAATATCGAATTTTCGGGTGTTTTGGGCCTTAATTTGAGATATCGACTTTTTGGCACCTAAAATATCGATTTTGAGCTTGTTTTTAGCCTATATTTTGAAAATATTCTAGCAATGAGTAGGCATGTACAGATTGCTTTTGGGACCCCAAAATATTGAATTTTCGGGTGTTTAGTGCCAGAATTTGAGATATAAACAGGTACAGAAGATGCATGCACATATCGACTTTTGGGCACCTAAAATATCGATTTTCAGCATGTTTTGGGCATGTATTTTGAAAATACTCTAACACGGAGTAGGCATGTACAGATCTCTTCTGGGACCCAAAAATATCGAATTTTCGGGTGTTTTGAGCCTGAATTTGAGATATAAACGGGTACTTTGGGCTCCTAAAATATCGATTTTCAGCATGTTTTAGGCCATTATCTAAGTAGGCATGTACAGATCGCTTCTGGGAACCCAAAATATCGAATTTTCGGGTGTTTTGGGCCTGAATTTGAGATATCGACTTTGGGCACCTAAAATATTGATTTTTAGCATGTTTTGGGCCTATATTTTGAAAATATTCTAGCACTGAGTAGGCATGTAGAGATCGCTTCTGGGACCCCAAAATATCGAATTTTCGGGTGCTTTGAGCCTGAATTTGAGATATAAATGGGTACAGAAGATGCATATCGATTTTGAGCATGTTTTGGGTCTGTATCTTGAAAACATTTTAACTAGGAGTAGACATGTACAGATCGCTTCTAGGACCCAAAAATACAGAATTTTCGGGTGTTTTGAGCCTGAATTTGAGATATAAACGGGTGCAGAAGATGCATGCACATATCGACTTTGGACACTTAAAATATCAATTTTTAGCGTGTTTTAGGCCTATATTTTGAAAACATTCTAGCACTGAGTAGGCATGTACATATCGCTACTGGGACCCAAAAATATCGAATTTTCGGGTGTTTTGAGGTTAAATTTGAAATATAAACGAGTGCAGAAGATGCATGCACATATTGACTTTGGGCACCTAAAATATCGATTTTCAGCATGTTTTGGGCCTGTATCTGAGTAGGCATGTACAGATCGCTTCTGGGACCCAAAAATATCGAATTTTCGGGTGTTTGGAGCCTGAATTTGAAATATAAACTGGTACAGAAGATGAATGCACATATCGACTTTTAGGCACCTAAAATATCGATTTTAAGCATGTTTTAGGTCTGTATCTTGAAAACATTCTAACTAGGAGTAGACATGTACAGATCGCTTCTAGGACCCAAAAATACCGAATTCTCGGGTGTTTTGAGCCAGAATTTGAGATATAAACGGGTACAGAAGATGCAAGCACATATCGACATTGGACACTTAAAATATCGATTTTTAGCATGTTTTGAGCCTATATTTTGAAAACATTCTAGCACTGAATAGGCATGTACAGATCACTTCTAGGACCCAAAAATATCGAATTTTCGGGTGTTTTAAAGGTTGAAAATGAGTTATAAACGAGTGCAGAAGATGCATACACATATTGACTTTGGGCACCTAAAATATCGATTTTCAGCATGTTTTGGGCCTGTATCTGAGTAGGCATGTACAGATCGCTTCTGGGAACCCAAAATAACGAATTTTCGGGTGTTTTGAGCCTGAATTTGAGATATAAACAGGTAGTGAAGATCCATGCACATATCGACTTTTGGGAACCTAAAATATCGATTTTGAGCATGTTTTGGGTATGTATCTTGAAAACATTTTAACTAGGAGTAGGCATGTACAGATCGCTTCTAGGACCCAAAAATATCGAATTTTCGGGTGTTTTGAGCCTGAATTTGAGATATAAACGGGTACTGAAGATGCATGCACATTTTGACTTTGGACACTTAAAATATCGATTATTAGCATGTTTTTGAGCCTATAATTTGAAAAAATTCTAGCACTGAGTAGACTTGTACAGATCGCTTCTGGGACCCAAGAATATCGAATTTTCGGGTGTTTTGAAATTGAATTTGAGATATAAACGGGTACAGAAGATGCATGCACATATCGACTTTTGGGCACCTAAAATATCGATTTTAAGCATGTTTTTTGGTCTGTATCTTGAAAACATTCTAACTAGGAGTAGACATGTACAGATCGCTTCTAGGACCCAAAAATACCGAATTTTCGGGTGTTTTGAGCCTGAATTTGAGATATATACGGGTACAGAAAATACATGCGCATATCGACATTGGACACTTAAAATATCGATTTTTAGCATGTTTTGAGCCTATATTTTGAAAACATTCTAGCACTGAGTAGGCATGTACAGATCGCTTCTAGGACCCAGAAATATCGAATTTTCGGGTGTTTTAAAGGTTGAATTTGAGATATAAACGAGTGCAGAAGATGCATACACATATTGACTTTGGGCACCTAAAATATCGATTTTCAGCATGTTTTTGGCCTGTATCTGAATAGGCATGTACAGATCGCTTCTGGGAACCCAAAATATCGAATTTTCGGGTGTTTTGAGCCTGAATTTGAGATATAAAAACAGGTACTGAAGATCCATGCACATATCGACTTTTGGGAACCTAAAATATCGATTTTGAGCATGTTTTGGGTCTGTATCTTGAAAACATTTTAACTAGGAGTAGGCATGTACAGATCGCTTCTAGGACCCAAAAATACCGAATTCTCGGATGTTTTGTGCCTGAATTTGAGATATATACGGGTACAGAAGATGAATGCACATTATAACTTTGGACACTTAAAATATCGATTTTTAGCATGTTTTGAGCCTATATTTTGAAAACATTCTAGCACTGAGTAGGCGTGTACAGAACGCTACTGGGACCCCAAAATATCAAATTTTCTGGGGTTTTGGGCCTGAATTTGAGATATCGACTTTGGGCACCTAAAATATCGATTTTTAGCATGTTTTGGGCCTATATTTTGAAAATATTCTAGCACTTAGTAGGCATGTAGAGATCGCTTCTGGGTCCCCAAAATATCGAATTTTAGGGTGTTTTAAGCCTGAATTTGAGATATAAATGGGTACAGAAGATGCATGCACATATCGACTTTTGGGCACCTAAAATATAGATTTTGAGCATGTTTTGGGTCTGTATCTTGAAAACATTCTAACTAGGAGTAGACATGTACAGATCGCTTCTAGGACCCAAAAATACCGAATTTTCGGATGTTTTGAACCTGAATTTGAGATATAAACGGGTACAGAAGATGCATGCATATATCGAGTTTGGACACTTAAAATATCGATTTTTAGCATGTTTTAAACCTATATTTTGAAAACATTCTAGCACTGAGTAGGCATGTACAGATCGCTTCTGGGACCCAAAAATATCGAATTTTCGGGTGTTTTGAGGTTGAATTTGAGATATAAACGTGTACAGAAGATGCATCCACATATCGACTTTAGGGCACCTAACAGATCGATTTTCGGTATGATTTGGGCCTGTATTTTGAAAATACTCTAACACGGAGTAGGCATGTACAGATCGCTTCTGGGACCCAAAAATATTGAATTTTCGGGTGTTTTGGGCCTGAATTTGAGATATCGACTTTGGGCACCTAAAATATCGATTTTTAACATGTTTTGGGCCTATATTTTGAAAATATTCTAGCACTGGGTAGGCATGTAGAGATCGCTTCTGGGTCCCCAAAATATCGAATTTTAGGGTGTTTTGAGCCTGAATTTGAGATATAAATGGGTACAGAAGATTCATTCACATATCGACTTTTGGGCACCTAAAATATCGATTTTGAGCATGTTTTGGTTCTGTATCTTGAAAACATTCTAACTAGGAGTAGACATGTACAGATCGCTTCTGGGAACCCAAAATATCGAATTTTCGGGTGTTTTGAGCCTGAATATGAAATATAAACAAGTACTGAAGATCCATGCACATATCGACTTTTGGGCACCTAAAATATCGATTTTGAGCATGTTTTGGGTCTGTATCTTGAAAACATTTTAACTAGGAGTAGGCATGTACAGATCGCTTCTAGGACACAAAAATACCGAATTTTCGGGTGTTTTGAGCCAGAATTTGAGATATAAACGGGTACAAAAGATGCATGCACATATCGACTTTGGACACTTAAAATATGGATTTTTAGCATGTTTCGAGCCTATATTTTAAAAACATTCTAGCACTGAGTAGGCATTTACAGATCGCTTCTGGGACCCAAAAATATCGAATTTTCGGGTGTTTTGAGGTTGAATTTGAAATATAAACTAGTGCAGAAGATGCATGCACATATTGACTTAGGGCACCTAAAATATCGATTTTCAGCATGTTTTGGGCCTGTATCTGAGTAGGCATGTACAGTTCGCTTCTGGGAACCCAAAATATCGAATTTTCGGGTGTTTTGAGCCTGAATATGAGATATAAACAGATACTGAAGATCCATGCACATATCGACTTTTGGGCACCTAAAATATCGATTTTGAGCATGTTTTTAGCCTATACTTTGAAAACATTCTAGCACTGAGTAGGCATGTACAGATCGCTTCTAGGACCCAAAAATACCGAATTTTTGGGTGTTTTGAGCATGAATTTGAGATATAAACGGGTACAGAAGATGCATGCACATATCGACTTTGGACATTTAAAATATCGATTTTTAGCATGTTTTGAGCCTATATTTTGAAAACATTCTAGCACTGAGTAGGCATGTACAGATCGCTTCTGGGACCCAAAAATATCGAATTTTTGGGTGTTTTGAGGTTGAATTTGAGATATAAACGTGTACAGAAGATGCATCCACATATCGACTTTTGGGCACCTAACAGATCGATTTTCTGTATATTTTGATCCTGTATTTTGAAAATACTCTAACACGGAGTAGGCATGTACAGATCGCTTCTGGGACCCCAAAATATCGAATTTTCGGGTGTTTTGGGCCTGAATTTGAGATATCGACTTTGGGCACCTAAAATATCGATTTTTAGCATGTTTTGGGCCTATATTTTGAAAATATTCTAGCACTGAGTAGGCATGTAGAGATCGCTTCTGGGTCCCCAAAATATCGAATTTTAGGGTGTTTTGATCCTGAATTTGAGATATAAATGGGTACAGAAGATGCATGCACATATCGACTTTTGGGCACCTAATATATCGATTTTGAGCATGTTTTGGGTCTGTATCTTGAAAACATTCTAACTAGTAGTAGACATGTACAGATCGCTTCTAGGACCCAAAAATATCGAATTTTCGGGTGTTTTGAGCCTGAATTTGAGATATAAACGGGTACAGAAGATGCATGCACATATCGACTTTGGACACTAAAAATATCGATTTTTAGCATGTTTTGAGCCTATATTTTGAAAACATTCTAGCACTGAGTAGGCATGTACAGTTCGCTTCTGGGACCCAAAAAAATCGAATTTTCGGGTGTTTTGAGGTTGAATTTGAGATATAAACGAGTGCAGTAGATTCATACACATATCGACTTTAGGGCACCTAACAGATCGATTTTCGGTATGATTTGGGCCTGTATTTTGAAAATACTCTAACACGGAGTAGGCATGTACAGATCGCTTCTGGGACCCAAAAATATTGAATTTTCGGGTGTTTTGGGCCTGAATTTGAGATATCGACTTTGGGCACCTAAAATATCGATTTTTAACATGTTTTGGGCCTATATTTTGAAAATATTCTAGCACTGGGTAGGCATGTAGAGATCGCTTCTGGGTCCCCAAAATATCGAATTTTAGGGTGTTTTGAGCCTGAATTTGAGATATAAATGGGTACAGAAGATTCATTCACATATCGACTTTTGGGCACCTAAAATATCGATTTTGAGCATGTTTTGGTTCTGTATCTTGAAAACATTCTAACTAGGAGTAGACATGTACAGATCGCTTCTGGGAACCCAAAATATCGAATTTTCGGGTGTTTTGAGCCTGAATATGAAATATAAACAAGTACTGAAGATCCATGCACATATCGACTTTTGGGCACCTAAAATATCGATTTTGAGCATGTTTTGGGTCTGTATCTTGAAAACATTTTAACTAGGAGTAGGCATGTACAGATCGCTTCTAGGACACAAAAATACCGAATTTTCGGGTGTTTTGAGCCAGAATTTGAGATATAAACGGGTACAAAAGATGCATGCACATATCGACTTTGGACACTTAAAATATGGATTTTTAGCATGTTTCGAGCCTATATTTTAAAAACATTCTAGCACTGAGTAGGCATTTACAGATCGCTTCTGGGACCCAAAAATATCGAATTTTCGGGTGTTTTGAGGTTGAATTTGAAATATAAACTAGTGCAGAAGATGCATGCACATATTGACTTAGGGCACCTAAAATATCGATTTTCAGCATGTTTTGGGCCTGTATCTGAGTAGGCATGTACAGTTCGCTTCTGGGAACCCAAAATATCGAATTTTCGGGTGTTTTGAGCCTGAATATGAGATATAAACAGATACTGAAGATCCATGCACATATCGACTTTTGGGCACCTAAAATATCGATTTTGAGCATGTTTTTAGCCTATACTTTGAAAACATTCTAGCACTGAGTAGGCATGTACAGATCGCTTCTAGGACCCAAAAATACCGAATTTTTGGGTGTTTTGAGCATGAATTTGAGATATAAACGGGTACAGAAGATGCATGCACATATCGACTTTGGACATTTAAAATATCGATTTTTAGCATGTTTTGAGCCTATATTTTGAAAACATTCTAGCACTGAGTAGGCATGTACAGATCGCTTCTGGGACCCAAAAATATCGAATTTTTGGGTGTTTTGAGGTTGAATTTGAGATATAAACGTGTACAGAAGATGCATCCACATATCGACTTTTGGGCACCTAACAGATCGATTTTCTGTATATTTTGATCCTGTATTTTGAAAATACTCTAACACGGAGTAGGCATGTACAGATCGCTTCTGGGACCCCAAAATATCGAATTTTCGGGTGTTTTGGGCCTGAATTTGAGATATCGACTTTGGGCACCTAAAATATCGATTTTTAGCATGTTTTGGGCCTATATTTTGAAAATATTCTAGCACTGAGTAGGCATGTAGAGATCGCTTCTGGGTCCCCAAAATATCGAATTTTAGGGTGTTTTGATCCTGAATTTGAGATATAAATGGGTACAGAAGATGCATGCACATATCGACTTTTGGGCACCTAATATATCGATTTTGAGCATGTTTTGGGTCTGTATCTTGAAAACATTCTAACTAGTAGTAGACATGTACAGATCGCTTCTAGGACCCAAAAATATCGAATTTTCGGGTGTTTTGAGCCTGAATTTGAGATATAAACGGGTACAGAAGATGCATGCACATATCGACTTTGGACACTAAAAATATCGATTTTTAGCATGTTTTGAGCCTATATTTTGAAAACATTCTAGCACTGAGTAGGCATGTACAGTTCGCTTCTGGGACCCAAAAAAATCGAATTTTCGGGTGTTTTGAGGTTGAATTTGAGATATAAACGAGTGCAGTAGATTCATACACATATTGACTTTGGGCACCTAAAATATCGATTTTCAGCATGTTTTGGGCCTGTATATGAGTAGGCATGTACAGATCGCTTCTGGGACCACAAAATATCGAATTTTCGTGTGTTTTGGGCCTGAATTTGAGATATCGACTGTGGGCACCTAAAATATCGATTTTTAGCATGTTTTGGGCCTATATTTTGAAAATATTCTAGCACTAAGTAGGCATGTACAGTTGCGGAAGGGAGTTTCTTTATCACCCTGGGCTCCTCTATACCCTACCCCACAAGGAGGTGACGGAGGTGTAGAGAGTTGAACATATAACGACGGAGATGATTGGTCGATAAATTGCTAGGAAAGTTTAATGATAATATAACCTTATTATATCTAAACAAGAGAGTATTGTGGTAGACTAAATATATTATGTTTATTTGCCATATATACAGTATATGAAGAACAGTAGCATACATTGTTAATGAGGAACTGAATTATAACGCATACTGGAATAACTCGTATTTTATTCTAAGTTGTGGTTGTCATACATCAGCCAACTGATGGTGATGGGAGGGGATCTGCCTGGCATTGCTTCACGGGCTCACGGCTCGTGCTGTGATTCGTTTTATAGCTTCAAATATTCATTTCTACCTTAGTAATAGGGATAGGTTATATGCTTTTTATATAATTATAGACAAATTTATAACGATTTACATTTACAGATAGTGAAGTAGTGTTGTCGTTTGTTGTTAATTTTGTCATGTTTTCTTATTTATTTTCAGTACGAACTGTTAAAAATTATTTTGATAGAGGCTAGTGAGATGAAGAACGTTGAGTTAAAATAAGCATTTGCTTGACAAAATGGTAAGAACAACACACTATGACGAGGAGCCTTTATTGACGACGTTTAGCTATTGCTTCTTCAGGTCAAAGGCACATCCATATAACATACAGTACTGTGTAACTTATAGTTCTATTTTTATTTGTATGTGACTGTATTCTGTTTTGTTCCACTTCCTCCGTTACCATTCCATGTATTTTTTTTATTTGCCCCGCTGTTCTTTCCTTTCCCATTATCAGCTCGTCCTCTCCGCCTCTCCCCCCCCCCCCCATTATACCTCCATTTCCTTCCTCCTGCGTAAATTCACCCACCCCTACTCTCTTTCCCCCTCCCAACTTCTCTTTCCCCCTCCTACCGCCTCCGGCCTACCGCCTATCTCGTGACCCTTCCGCCTCTCCCCCCTACCCCTCTCCCCCTCTATGAGCGGTATACATATATATTCGTTTACTCTACCAGTCCTCACTCATACCTGAAGAGGGCTATGTGATGTAACCGAAAAGTCGTATATCTTTTTCAATAAATTACAAATAAATGTGGGTTTCTCACTAGACTTCTGCATTCATGCGCGCTCCATGGGGAAGGGTAGAGGCGTAGGTGGTAGGGGGGGGGGGGTGGAGGTTGCGGGGGAGTTTACAGGCGGGGGTGAGCGAGGGAACTGGGTGTGTGTTGGGGGTGCTTGAGGACAGGTAGGGAGGAAACGAGAGCAAAAAGGGGTGGAGATAGCCAGGTTGCCGTTAAGGCTGACAAACTATATATAATTACAGAAATGATGACAGAATGAAGCTAATGACAATTGCAATGTTTACATTGGAAACATGGCAACAATGAAGATAAAACAAATATACTGGTATTCAGTATCCCTAAGAATTCTCATTCAGGTCACATGGTAAACCTTCAAACATAAACCGCATTATATAACTATAATCCCATTCACATAAATATTTTTATACAAATGGCCCTACATATTAAGCAGGTCTCCATTCTCAGATAGTTTGAGTGAGCGAGTGTAAGTGGGGGAGGGGGAGAGTGAGAGGAAGAGGACGAAACATACAATCAGATGGACAGAGAGAGAGGAAGAGAAAGGCAAACAGATGGAGAGAGAGAGAGAGAGAGAGAGAGAGAGAGAGAGAGAGAGAGAGAGAGAGAGAGAGAGATGATTATTATGATGGTAGAAAATTTCGTTTGTGATGAATGGAGAGGACTTGTTATGAGGTTTTCTACAATATTATAAAAACAGATATTTACACACACAAACACACATATATATATATATATATATATATATATATATATATATATATATATATATATATATATATATATATATATATATATATATATATATATATATATATATATATATATATATATATATATATATATTGGTGTAGCCAGGGAGTCTATTCTCTTTCAAACAAACGAGATTGAAGGAAATGGCTTGTTCTGCATTAATGAGTTTATTATTTATATTTTCACTTATCGACCATCTAAGTGAAGACTTAAGAAAAAATGTAAGAGATATTGAAAATATAAATAATAAACTCATTAATGCAGAACAAGCCATTTCCTTCAACCTCGTTTGTTTGAAAGAAAAAAAAAATATATATATACTGTATATATATATTTACACATATAAGCTGAGAAAAGCTACACCAAGTTTCTGGTGGGGTCAGGCCGTGTAGTCCCTTGTGTAGTGTGTTGCAATGTTTCCCTAAACTAGGGATTCGTAACTTCTGTGATATAATGTAAAAGGCACACAGATAATAACACATAACAATACAATTTCGACGTAAATATTTTGGTATCCCAAATAAAAAGAAATATATAAAGCATAATATATTAAGTGACGTATAAACAAACATGTGAAGCAACCAACACCTCGAAGCGTTACTCGATAATCTCGGGGCCTCAGTCTCAGGCCACGACCTTCAATCCCGAGGTTGAGGTATAAAAAAATAATAAACTAAGGTCTTTGTGTGGCAATAAAGAAATGTTGCTTATATGATACCATGTTGTCTCTTTTATCGAATTATACCGTAGTTCTTGGTTAGGTAGGTAAAGTAACGTTTATGTCTATAATATAATTTGAAAGAAAATAATTTAAAATATACTTTTTCTTAATAAAAATATATACGTTAAAAGCATCACAAGCGGCAACACTCTCCACACACTACATTGCAGTTCTTGGGTGGTGAGGAAATAAAGTAAAAAATTTAATACATGCAGTGTAATGTGTTGTAAATATTGTAACCACGATGTAATTAAATATAAATTATATGAGCGAGAGAGATATATATGAAGTAAAAAAATAACGTATATATATATATATATATATATATATATATATATATATATATATATATATATATATATATATATATATATATTTCTATATATATATATATATATATATATATATATATATATATATATATATATATATATATATATATATATATATATATATATATATATATATATATATATATATATATATATATATATATATATAAAATTGTTATGCATTTTGCTATAGAATAAATATATAAATGTATAATGAACTAGAAAAATTCACAATGAAGTGAATGCAGAAGTCTAGTGAGAAACCCACATTTATTTGTAATTTATTGAAAAAGATATACGACTTTTCGGTTACATCACGTAGCCCTCTTCAGGTATGAGTGAGGACAGGTAGAGTAAACGAATATATATGTATACCGCTCATAGAGGGGGAGAGGGGTAGGGGGGAGAGGCGGAAGGGTCACGAGATAGGCGGGAGGCCGGAGGCGGTAGGAGGGGGAAAGAGAAGTTGGGAGGGGGAAAGAGAGTAGGGGTGGGTGAATTTATGCAGGAGGAAGGAAATGGAGGTATAATGGGGGGGGGGGGAGAGGCGGAGAGGACGAGCTGATAATGGGAAAGGAAAGAACAGCGGGGCAAATAAAAAAAATACATGGAATGGTAACGGAGGAAGTGGAACAAAACAGAATACAGTCACATACAAATAAAAATAGAACTATAAGTTACACACTACTGTATGTTATATGGATGTGCCTTTGACCTGAAGAAGCAATAGCTAAACGTCGTCAATAAAGGCTCCTCGTTATAGTGTGTTGTTCTTACCATTTTGTCAAGCAAATGCTTATTTTAACTCAACGTTCTTCATCTCACTAGCCTCTATCAAAATAATTTTTAACAGTTCGTACTGAAAATAAATAAGAAAACATGACAAAATTAACAACAAACGACAACACTACTTCACTATCTGTAAATGTAAATCGTTATAAATTTGTCTATAATTACATAAAAAGCATATAACCTATCCCTATTACTAAGGTAGAAATGAATATTTGAAGCTATAAAACGAATCACAGCACGAGCCGTGAGCCCGTGAAGCAATGCCAGGCAGATCCCCTCCCATCACCATCAGTTGGCTGATGTATGACAACCACAACTTAGAATAAAATACGAGTTATTCCAGTATGCGTTATAATTCAGTTCCTCATTAACAATGTATGCTACTGTTCTTCATATACTGTATATATGGCAAATAAACATAATATATTTAGTCTACCACAATACTCTCTTGCTTAGATATAATAAGGTTATATTATCATTAAACTTTCCTAGCAACTTATCGACCAATCATCTCCGTCGTTATATGTTCAACTCTCTACACCTCCGTCACCTCCTTGTGGGGTAGGGTATAGAGGAGCCCAGGGTGATAAAGAAACTCCCTTCCGCAACTGTACAGATCGCTTCTAGGACCCAAAAATATCGAATTTTCGGGTGTTTTGAGGTTGAATTTGGGATATAAACGGGTACAGAAGATGCATACACATATTGACTTTGGTCAAATAAAATATAGATTTTCAGCATGTTTTGGGCCTGTATTTTGAAAATATTCTAGCACTGAGTAGGCATGTACAGATCGCTTCTGGGATCCAAAAATATCGAATTTTCGGGTGGTTTGAG
Source organism: Petrolisthes cinctipes (assembly GCA_033782935.1). Classification (NCBI taxonomy): domain Eukaryota; kingdom Metazoa; phylum Arthropoda; class Malacostraca; order Decapoda; family Porcellanidae; genus Petrolisthes; species Petrolisthes cinctipes. The sequence continues at coordinate 96,699 of JAWQEG010001012.1, read as the reverse complement.
CCTGAATTTGAGATATAAACAGGTACTGAAGATGCATGCAGATATCGACTTTTGGGCACCTAAAATATCGATTTTGAGCATGTTTTGGGTCTGTATCTTGAAAACATTCTAATTAGGAGTAGGCATGTACAGATCGCTTCTTAGACCCAAAAATACCGAGTTTTTGGGTGTTTTGAGCCTGAATTTGAGATATAAACGGGTACAGAAGATGCATGCACATATCGACTTTGGACACTTAAAATATCGATTTTTAGCATGTTTTGAGCCTATATTTTTAAAAACATTCTAGCACTGAGTAGGCATGTACAGATCGCTTCTGGGACCCAAAAATATCGAATTTTCGGGTGTTTTGAGGTTGAATTTGAGATATAAACGAGTGAAGAAGATGCGCATACAAATAATGACTTTGGGCACCTAAAATATCGATTTTCAGCATGTTTTGGGCCTGTATCTGAGTAGGCAAGTACAGATCGCTTCTGGGACCCCAAAATATCGAATTTTCGGGTGTTTGGAGCCTGAATTTGGGATATAAACGGGTACAGAAGATGCATGCACATATCGACTTTTGGGCACCTAAAATATCGATTTTCAGTATGTTTTGGGCCTGTATTTTGAAAATACTCTAACACGGAGTAGGCATGTACAGATCCCTTCTGGGACCCCAAAATATCGAATTTACGGGTGTTTTGGCCCTGAATTTGAGATATCGACTTTGGGCACCTAAAATATCGATTTTTAGCATGTTTTGGGCCTATATTTTGAAAATATTCTAGCACCGAGTAGGCATATACAGATCGCTTCTGGGACCCCAAAATATCGAATTTTCGGGTGTTTTGAGCCAGAATTTAAGATATAAAAAGGTACAGAAGATGCATGCACATATCGACTTTGGACACTTAAAATATCGATTTTAAGCATGGTTTGAACCTATATTTTGAAAACATTCTAGCACTGAGTAGGCATGTACAGATCGCTTCTGGGACACAAAAATATCGAATTTTCGGGTGTTTTGACATTGAATTTGAGATATAAACGAGTGCAGAAGATGCATACACATATTGACTTTGGGCACCTAAAATATCGATTTTCAGCATGTTTTGGGACTGTATCTGAGTAGGCATGTACAGATCGCTTCTGGGACCCCAAAATATCGAATTTTCGAGTGTTTTGAGCCTGAATATGAGATATAAACAAGTACTGAAGATCCATGCACATATCAACTTTTGGGCACCTAAAATATCGATTTTTAGCATGTTTTGGGCCTGTATTTTGAAAATACTCTAACACGGAGTAGGCATGTACAGATTGCTTCTGGGACCCAAAATTATCGAATGTTCGGGTGTTTTGAGCCTGAATTTGAGATATAAACAGGTACTGAAGATGCATGCACATATCGACTTTTGGGCACCTAAAATATCGATTTTTAGCTTTTTCTGTTCCTGTATTTTGAAAATATTCTAGCACTGATTATGCATGTACAGATCGCTTCTGGGACCCAATAATATCGAATTTTCGGGTGTTTTGATCCTGAATTTGAGATATAAACGGGTACAGAAGATGCATTCACATATCGACTTTGGGCACCAAAAATATCGATTATTAGTATGTTTTGGGCCTGTACTTTGAAAATATTCTAACTATGAGTAGGCATTTACAGATAACTTCTGGGACCCAAAAATATCGAAATTTCGGGTGTTTTGAGACCGAATTTCAGATATAAACGGGTACAGAAAATTCTAACACTAAGTAGGCATGTACAGATTGCTTCAGAAAACCCAAAATATCGAATTTTCGGGTGTTTTGAGCCTGAATTTGAGATATAAACGGGTACAGAAGATGCATGCACATATCGACTTTTTGCACCTAAAATATCGATTTTGAGCATGTTTTTTGAGCCTGTATTTTGAAAATATTCTAACACTGAGTAGGCATGTACAGATCGCTTCTGGGACTAAATAATATCGAATTTTCGGGTGTTTTGAGCCTGAATTTGAGATATAAACGGGTACAGAAGATGCATTCACATATCGACTTTGGGCACCTAAAATATCGATTTTCAGCATATTTTGGTCTTGTATCTTGAAAAAATTCTAGCAAGGAGTAGGCATGTACAGATCGCTTCTGGGACCCAAAAATATCAAATTTGCGGGTGTTTTGAGCCTCAATTTGGGATATAAACGGGTACAGAAGAAGCATGCACATATTGACTTTGGGCAATAAAAAATATTGATTTTCAGCATGTTTTGGTTCTGTATTTTGAAAAAAATGAGTAAACATATACAGATCACTTCTGGGATCAAAAAATATAGAATATTTGGGTGTTTTGAGCCTGAATTTAGGATATAAATGGGTACAGAAGATGCATGCACATATTGACTTTGGGCACCTAAAATATCGATTTTCAGCTTTTTCTGTGCCTGTATTTTGAAAATATTCTAGCACTGACTATACATGTACAGATCGATTCTGGAACCCAAAAATATCGAATTTTCGGATGTTTTGGGCCTGAATTTGGGATATAATCGGGTACAGAAAATGCATGCATATATCGACTTTTTGCACCTAAAATATCGATTTTCAGCATGTTTTGAGCCTGTATTTTGAAAATATTCTAACACTAAGTAGGCATGTACAGATCGCTTTTGGGACCCAAAAATATCGAATTTTCGGGTATTTTGAGCCTGAATTTGAGAAATAAACGAGTACTGAAGATGCATGCACATATCGACTTTTTGCAACTAAAATATAGATTTTCAGCATGTTTTGGGGTTATATTTTTAAAATATTCTAGCTCTGAGTAGGCATATTTTTGGGTGTTTTGAGCCTGAATTCGGGATATGAACGAGTACAGTAGATGCATGCACATATCGACTTTTTGCACCTAAAATATCGATTTTCAGCATGGTTTGGGCCTATATTTTGAAAACATTCTAGCAAGGAGTAGGCATGTACAGATCGCTTCTGGGACCCAAAAATATCGAATTTTCGGGTCTTTTAAGCCTGAATTTGAGATATAAACGGGTACAGAAGATGCATTCACATATCGACTTTGGGCACCCAAAATATCGATTTTGAGCATGTTTTGGGCCTATATTTTGAAAATATTCTAGCACTGAGTAGGCATGTACAGATCACTTCTGGGACCCAAAAATATCGAATTTTCGGGTGATTTGAGCCTGAATTTGGGATATAAACGGGTACAATAGATGCATGCACATATCGACTTTGGACACCTAAAATATCGATTTTTTGCATGTTTTTAGCCTATATTTTGAAAACATTCTAGCACTGAGTAGGCATGTACAGATCGCTTCTGGGACCAAAAAATATCGAATTTTTGGGTGGTTTGAGCCTGAACTTGAAATATAAACGGGTACAGAAGATTCATGCACATATCGACTTTGGGCACCTAAAATATCGATTTTCAGCATGTTTTGGGCCCGTATTTTGAAAATATTCTAACACTGATTAAGAATGTACAGATCGCTTCTTGAACCCAAAAATATCGAATTTTTGGGTGTTTTGAACCCGAATTTGGGATATAAACGAGTACAGAAAATGCATGCACATATCGATTTTTTGCACCTAAAATATCAATTTTGAGCATGTTTTGAGCCTGTAATTTGAAAATATATTAACACTGAGTAGGCATGTACAGATCGCTTCTGGGACTAAATAATATCGAATTTTGGGTTATTTTGAGTCTGAATTTGAGATATAAACGGGTACAGAAGATGCATACACATATAGACTTTGGACACCTAAAATATCGATTTTTAGCATGTTTTGGGCCTATGTTTTGAAAACATACTAGCACTGAGTAGGCATGTACAGATCGCTTCTAGGACCCAAAAACCTCGTATTTTCGGGTGTTTTCAGCCTGAATTTGGGATATGAACGAGTACAGTAGATGCATGCACATATCGACATTTTGCACATAAATTATCAATTTTCTCCATGTTTTTGGCCTGTATCTTGAAAACATTCTAGCACTGAGTAGGCATGTACAGATCACTTCTTGGACCCAAAAATATCGTATTTTCGGGTGTCTTGAGCCTGAATTTGAGATTTAAACGGGTACTGAAGATACATGCGTATATCGACTTTTTGCACCTAAAATATCGATTTTCAGCATGTTTTGGGTCTGTATCTTGAAAACATTCTAGCAAGGAGTAGGCATGTACAGATCGCTTCTGGGACTCAAAAATATCGAATTTTCGGGTCTTTTGAGCCTGAATTTGAGATATAAACGGGTACAGAAGATGCATTCACATATCGACTTTGGGCACCCAAAATATCGATTTTGAGCATGTTTTGGGTCTGTATCTTGAAAACATTCTAGCAAGGAGTAGGCATGTACAGATCGCTTCTGGGACCCAAAAATATCGAATTTTCGGGTGTTTTGAGCCTGAATTTGAGATATAAACGGGTACAGAAGATGCATTCACATATCGACTTTGGGCACCCAAAATATCGATTTTGAGCATGTTTTGGGCCTATATTTTGATAATTATCTAGCACTGAGTAGGCATGTACAGATCACTTATGGGACACAAAAATATTGAATTTTCGGGTGATTTGAACCCGAATTTGGGATATAAACGAGTACAGAAGATGCATGCACATATCGACTTTTTGCATCTAAAATATCAATTTTGAGCATGTTTTGAGCCTGTAATTTGAAAATATTTTAACACTGAGTATGCATGTACAGATCGCTTCTGGGACCCAAAAATATCGAATTTTCGGGTGTTTTGAGACCGAATTTCAGATATAAACGAGTACAGAAAATGCATGCACATATCGACTTTTTGCACCTAAAATATCGATTTTGAGCATGTTTTGGGTCTGTATCTTGAAAACATTCTAGCAAGGAGTAGGCATGTACAGATCGCTTCTGGGACCCAAAAATATCGAATTTTCGGGTCTTTTGAGCCTGAATTTGAGATATAAACGGGTACAGAAGATGCATTCACATATCGACTTTGGGCACCCAAAATATCGATTTTGAGCATGTTTTGGGCCTATATTTTGAAAATATTCTAGCACTGAGTAGGCATGTACAGATCACTTCTGGGACCCAAAAATATCGAATTTTCGGGTGATTTGAACTCGAATTTGGGATATAAACGAGTACAGAAGATGCATGCACATATCGACTTTTTGCACCTAAAATATCAATTTTGAGCATGTTTTGAGCCTGTAATTTGAAAATATTTTAACACTGAGTATGCATGTACAGATCGCTTCTGGGACTAAATAATTTCGAATTTTGGGGTATTTTGAGTCTGAATTTGAGATATAAACGGGTACAGAAGATGCATGCACATATCGACTTTGGACACCTAAAATATCGATTTTTAGCATGTTTTGGGCCTATGTTTTGAAAACATTCTAGCACTGAGTAGGCATGTACAGATCGCTTCTGGGACCCAAAAACATCGAATTTTCGGGTGTTTTGATTCTCAATTTGGGATATGAACAAGTACAGTAGATGCATGCACATATCGTCTTTTTGCACCTAAAATATCGATTTTCAGCATGTTTTGGGCCTATATTTTGAAAACATTCTAGCACTGAGTAGGCATGTACAGATCGCTTCTGGGAGCCAAACATGTCGAATTTTCGGGTGTTTTGAGTCTGAATTTGGGATATGAACGGTACAGAATGTGCATACACATATATTGACTTTGAGCACCTAAAATATCGATTTTCAGTATGTTTTGGGCCTGTAATTTGAAAATGTTCTAACACTGAGTAGGCATTTACAGATCGCTTCTGGGACCCAAAAATATCGAATTTTCGGGTGTTTTGAGACCGAATTTCAGATATAAACGAGTACAGAAAATGCATGCACATATCGACTTTTTGCACCTAAAATATCGATTTTGAGCATGTTTTGGGTCTGTATCTTGAAAACATTCTAGCAAGGAGTAGGCATGTACAGATCGCTTCTGGGACCCAAAAATATCGAATTTTCGGGTGTTTTGAGCCTGAATTTGAGATATAAACGGGTACAGAAGATGCATTCACATATCGACTTTGGGCACCCAAAATATCGATTTTGAGCATGTTTTGGGCCTATATTTTGATAATTATCTAGCACTGAGTAGGCATGTACAGATCACTTCTGGGACACAAAAATATCGAATTTTCTGGTGATTTGAACCCGAATTTGGGATATAAACGAGTACAGAAGATGCATGCTCATATAGACTTTTTGCATCTAAAATATCGATTTTCAGCATGTTTTGAGCCTGTATTTTGAAAATATTCTAACACTGAATAGGCATGTACAGATCGCTTCTGGGATAAATAATATCGAATTTTCGGGTGTTTTGAGCCTGAATTTGAGATATAAACGGGTACAGAAGATGCATTGACATATCGACTTTGGGCATCCAAAATAACGATTTTTAGCATGTTTTGGGCCTATATTTTGAAAATATTTTAGCACTGAGTAGGCATGTACAGATCGCTTCTGGGACCCAAAAATATCGAATTTTCGGGTGTTTTGAGTCTGAATTTGAGATATAAACGGGTACAGAAGATGCATGCACATACCGACTTTGGACACCTAAAATATCGATTTTCAGCATGTTTTGGGCCTGCATTTAACAAGAGACTGATGAGGAACAGGACAAGTCCAGTCCCTTCTCAGTACTAGGTATACGCTGCCACCACCAGACCAAGTTGACAAGAGGAATCAAGTGAACATACACCGGAAGGGTAGAGTAGCGTTAGCTTATTTAGGTGCGTGAGTAAGCAACCCAGACTACAAATTTAACGGGTGTACGATCAGTGTTGTGAATTGAGAATTAATATCTATATAGGATCACAATTTATTTGCTAATATCGGTGACGGAAATACTCAACTAATTATAAACCCGTTTATTTATAATATTATCACACAAGTACATTTATATTTATATAATAATAATACAAGAATATTCCCCCCCCCCCCGTATTAATAGTTCCTACTCCCCGTTCTGTCAACTAGGACAGGAAGAATTCCGTGTCTCGCTAGTTGACAGAGATCTAAACACTCTTAAATTTACATATCAAAAACAATGACCACAATACGGTATTTAAAAAAAATCGCATCCTAAACATCAATATCCTAATAATATTACTCGAAATGTGAATTGCCAGCAATTATTATTAGTATTATTCACCATATGTGTGTCAAGTTGCTCAAGGGAATGTTAAAAAATCAATATGGCTTCTTCACCCAGCTGTCACAATACCGGAAGCAGAATGAGCCAAAAATACATTAGTTTCTATGTCCTTACTGGACACGATATTCTTCAGTTATTTAAATTCAATCACTGGACTAATTGATTCACCACTCACAATATTCACAATACAATATATATATAACGAGAGCTAGCTTGAGCTCTTACCTGTTACAATACTGGAAGCAGAATGAGGAAGAAGTAGAGTAGGCTACTCCCTCTCCCCCCCCGGTCAAACCAAGTAGTGCCCCGTATTTCTAATTATGGCATTCTTTTCAGTTCCACCGCTTACTGGTGTATATTCAGTTACATATTACCATTTACATATATACCGTTACTCAAATACATTGCCTTCTTCCTCAGTTAAAGCATTATATTACGGTAGTACACATACAGTGCTGGCGGTTGAAATTGGCGCTTCATTTCCAGCCAGAAACCCCAGAATATTGGCGCGGTTCGGTGGAAAAATGATAATTGGCAACTCTCCTTGGTTCTCTCGTAGGCTGGCTGGCGGTTACCATACATCAGTTTTCCCGTGGGCGTTTTAAGAGGGTGGAGTAAAATTGTGTGTTGTTGCCAAACAGACTTTTTCACTTCATAAGGTGGTAGTAGTAATAGTGGTATTAGTGCTGGTAGTAGTAGTGGTATTAATGGTGGCTCCTTACACACCAATCAACTGGCACACGTAAAAACACACACACACACACACACACACACTAACAATGTACTGTACTTATGAATATTGCATGCATGATTTAAAACACACACACACATACACACAATAACAATGTACTTATTTTTGGTGAGTGTTACCTTACAATTGTTTTCGTCCATTTTGTTTTGTAAGTCTGTTGACATCTTCGCTACAGCGCCAATTTCAACCGCCAGCACAGTATACAAGGCATGTATTGTTCTGCGACTCTCCTAATGGACCATCCTACTAAAATAATTTTTCTAAGTATGTTACTGTTAAAATGCAGGTAACATCATACAAGAGTTAGGTTCGTAATTATACATTATAATTATAGTTGCAGGTTATTTCCTGTACTCCAATTAATATTTTTCATTCACCCCTTAATCATCACGTATATTTCTATCCCTATCAATCTACCCAAGTTTCAATTATTCCTCCCTTTTAACTTATTTACCTAACTATAATCATTATTTCTATTGTTCATCTATAACCTCTAACTATAAACTTTATTTGTACTTTTTCAGAAGAAGCCCACCACAGAGATTATCATCGTCACCAATAATCTCGGCCTGGCTACTCCGTACAATCTTACATTAAAAGCCAACTCTATTACCCGTAAATACTCTAAATAATAATATATATAAAAATAGGGGTGTTACACACGTCCCACCTTCCTTAGCTGGAACTTACAGTGAAAATTATTTTATCTTTTCCCCCTTAAATGTTTAGTTCAATTCCCCTCATTTACTCTTTCCATACATTCCTATTGTCACTATCACTACACCTTACTGAACAACATTAGACACTATAACGTTATGGAACGTTATCACCCAGGATGATTGAAGACTCACTGTGCAGTACAAGGTAGTTTATTGGTAGGTAACACTTGGGTAACAGGTTGTGGTGAATCAAGCAAGGTGGTGTGTGAGTGAGTTTGGCTCAGAGTAGCGAGGGGAGTGGAGAGGTGTTCGCGTGTCGGGAGCCAGCAGGTAACTGACTGGAAGCGGGAAGCCAAGCACCTGTGTGTGAAGGTGTGTGAAGGCGGGAAAACTGCTGGGCCAAGTGGGGGTCGAGAAGCGCAGTGTGAGAATGCTTGGTTGATTCACTACAACACTATTCATCCAAACTGGTTAGTCAGTGTTGATACATTGCCAACTTTTTTTCCTTCAGTCTTTAGACTGTATTTCTTTCCCGCAGGAAAGAATTCTCTATCCTACCTCACATATTAAAATACAATAGATATTATTGACACATCGTCCCATTCAGAATCCTCTGTCAAGTTCTTAACCCTGGGAGAACTTCAATAAGGTTCTACCGTCACTATACCCACCCGCGATTATCCCAAGCATGATCTGAATTTTCTTACATTCTATTCATCCATTCTTTTTCATTCACTCCTCCATTCAAACCTCAGTCTCTGCAAGGTATGATAACCCGGAATGCAGCAAGTGATACAGGGGCCCTGACGAAGGTCCTGACTGTATCCTGGAAGAGCCCTATGGAAATGGGGGGTATATTTCTACTCCCCACCATCACCTCCTCTTCTCATTAAAACTAAGTGTCACTTAACACCCACAAATCCACACACACACAAAAATATATGAGCTGGTTTCCTAGCTGTATTGATGAATTGTGCCCTTTTGACTTCAGAACATAGGGAACCATAAAATTTTCCAACTTTGACTTTTCAACTTTTTCCCTATTTTCATTTATCACAATTATTTTCCATTATTTGGTTTATTCTCTAATTTTTAATATATTAATTTATCACATTTATTTCCCATTATTTGGGTTATTTTCTAATTTTCAATATATTCATTTATCACAATTTTTCCTATCATTTGGTTATTTCCTAACTTCCCTTTTGGTAAAAGTTTTCTTTTTCTTTTCCATATTTCCTCCAGAAGTCTTCTGGGAGGTCGTCTATATATGAAGTGGAGGAAGTTCCATATCCTCCTCATATTGTTACTAGTCCTTCACATTCCACCCCCACGAACCTGGTATTGTTGATGATATTGAATATTGATTACTTCCGTAGTGTTGGATGTGGTTCTGGTGCTGTTGTTGTTGCTGCTGCTGTTGTTGTTGTCCCCGTACTCCCTGTTCTCAATACTAGGTATACACTGTCATCACCAGCATCATCTTCGCAACCCGTGCAGTTCCAAGTTGGGCAACACTGGTTAGGTTTCGTGACGGGGAAGCAGTGCTGGTTAGGATCAGGTGGCGGTTGAGTTGGACTGGGAATGACAAGGCGTGGAGAATAGTTGTTCCATCCCTCACACAGCAACGATCTAGGGCTGGCAAAGTCTGTAACAAACTGGGTGAGCCTAACAACAAATCCCTTGGCGTGTTTACTTTGTGTATCTTGAAAAATGATCTATGATGGTTAGAATATATCTGTTACCATCTGCTCCAGAAGTCATGTCAGTCAAATCTATGGCAATTATTTCTAAGGGTTGTATTATTGGTGGTAATTCTTTATATTGTTGGGAAAGACCCTTATTATACTTAAATTGCTGGTAATTAAGACATTGTTTAATATATTTGACTACAGCAGACCGTAATGTTGGCCAATAATATAGCTCTTCCGCTTTCTTAATAGTTTTATATTGTCCAAAATGTCCTGACTGATCATGAGCTAGTTCTAGTGCTACCTTTACTAATGTTTTAGGTACTATCACAGTATGATAGTAACTATCATCTACAAAAGTTTTAACATAATGTAGGATTCCCTCATTTAATTCGAATTCGTCGAAAGTGGCTCGGGCTATTTTCCGCCTGGGCACTTGACCTCCCTCAAAATATTCTATCAATTCATTCCATGTGGCATCATTTCTTTGTGCCTGCATAAATGCTTCCTTTGTTAACCCCAACCATGTGAATACCGGTGGGCGTAATATTACCCGTACTGGTCTAGATAATTGGTCTGCCACGACGTTGTCTTTCCCTTTCACATATTATATCTGGTAATTATATTCCCTCATTTCTAACATCCATCTTGTAACTCTTGGTGACTTTGTTCTTCGTCGGAAAATATTTGTTAGTGGTTGATGGTCTGTTTGTATTATAAATGTTGTTCCCCACAAATAATGGTGATAATGAAGACACGCCAATACCACTGCCATTGCTTTCTTATCAGTGACACTATACCTTTTTTCACAAGAATTAAGTTTCTTGGAGAAGTAACCCAACGGTCGGACTGTCTGGTCTACTTGTACTTGATGTAAGACCGCTCCTACATACTCATCACTAGTATCTGTGATTAATACTAGTGGTAATTCTGGTTGATATTTAGCAAGAATAGGAGGTGTCATTAATTTTTCCTTTAGTTTATTGAAGGCTTCCTGACACTTATCAGTCCATTGAAAACAGTGTTAGCCCTCGTAAGATTGGTTAGGGGTGTGGCAATTTTTGACAATTTTGGTACAAAGCTCCTGTAAAATCCACACATTCCAATGAAACGTCTTATTTCCTTTACATTCCTAGGTGGTAACTGTTTACTTATTGCCTCCAAATTCTTAGGATCTGGCAAACTACCATCCTTAGATACCTTATGTCCCAAAAATTTTACTTCTCTCTTCACAAAATCACATTTGGTTAAGTTTAGCTTTACACCCTGTTCACTGAATAATTGAAATAATTTCTGAAGGCGTTGCACTAATTGTGAAAAATCATCAGCCCATATAATAACATCATCCAATTAATTTTTAACCCATCCCTCACGTAATAAAGGTGTTAACAGTTCAGCCATTTTTCGGGAGAATATGGCTGGTGCACAACTTAACCCAAAGGGTAACCTTCGGAAACGGTACAATGTGACCCCATCCGTAAAGGTAGTTAAGTCCCTACTTTTTTCATTTAACTCAATTTGGAAGTATGCATCTTTTAGATCTAAAGTAACATAGAACTGATGACCTGCTGCATGTCCCACTAAGTCATTCAACCTAGATAGTGGAAAAACATCTACGGGTAAGTGCTTGAAACAGTAAGGAAGCTCCTTATGAATCTACCAGGGTGAACAGACTCCAGTATACACAGTACAGTTTTATTGGTAATACACAAGTAAGCTATATGCATAAGTATGAGGAAGGCCAGACCTGCCGTGCAGTGTCATGGAGGGTCAGTCGTTGCAGTGGAGAGTCTGTAGTGTTGTCCAAGATCTTGGTGTTCTTGGTGTTGTCTAGCAGGAACCTACGTGTGATCGAGATGGGAACACGTGGATATGTTGGTGTGGTGGCACAGGAGCGACTGGTCCTTCTACTTCAGTAGCTCGCAGGCAAGGCCTATACAGACAGGTCAGCCAGCCAGAGAGCGCGAGACGAGTCCCGGGCAGATGATGACGTCAGCTGCACCATTCTAGGTCCCTGTCCACCCATCTCAGTCGGTCATTATTTCGTTTCTCAGTTTGACTAGGGTCACCTGCCTGAGTAGGTCACTGTGGTAGCAGTTTATTCAAGCTAAAGATATGCCTAGCAATTGTTCTGTCTATGGGTGCAATAATACTACACAGAAAACTGCTGGTACAAATATATTAGATACTTTCGCTTCCCAAAGGCAGAACATCTCAGACAACGATGGATCCATTTTTGTTGCAGAAGTGATAAAATTAACGCAACTAACACTGTAGTGTGCTCCATACACTTTGCAAACTGTGATTCCTGTATAAGAGAAATGATAGCAGCAAATAAGACAGAGTATGGCTTAGCTTATAAAGTAAGTGATATACACCTAAATGTGAGCAGTCAGCAAAGGCAAAGGGTTAAGTATGCAGTGCAATTACTGTCTAGTTCATGTGCAAATGCACTCAGATATCTTGGGAACAGAGGTCTGTTGAAGACAGAGAACTGGGAGGAAACTGCTGATTTTATAAGTCTCGTGGACGAATGGTTTGATTTAATGAATTCCTCCCATATGTTTGCGAGCAAAAAATCTCTAAATGCCTTCGGAGTCAATATGGATGAACAGGTAAAAGTCTTACATAGGATGATTGAAATGATGGAAAATATGAGAGTTAAAAATCCGCAGTGCAAAGGTTTATACAAGTTCCAAAAGGGAGTTATTCTCTCATCTCAGTCACTAATAGGGTTGCACGAAATGCTAAACAAGTCATTCAACCTTCAATATATTCTAACAAGGAAACTTAACCAGGACTGCCTGGAGCATATGTTTGGGTGTATTAGGCAAATGCATGGAACTTATGACCATCCCAATCCTTTAACCTTTAAGTTTCGCCTTAAAAAAATGCTGATTGGAAAGGAGGTATCGCTTCATGCAGAGAAAAGTATTACTACTAATGATGAAAATATTGATTGCATGTCAAATGCTATGAAGCTGACAGCAAAAAGAACTTGTAGGAAACCATATAGTGATACAGACTTGGCGGTGGAACTGTGTATAACTAGCCTCTGTTTTAATGACCTGGACACTGGTGATGAATTAGATAATGACGAATTTGATGGACAGCTAGGAGAGCATTTACAGTTATGTGAAAGACTAAGCAAATCAGCTGATCAAGTAGTTGAAAGAAGCTTGGAAGTACATTGGTGGCTATGTTGTAAAAAAGTTTTCTCTGAAATATCCTAATTTAGGTCATAAAGTTAGTGAGTGTAACTCTATGAACACCACCTGGACTGAAACAGTAAACAGAGGTCACCTATACCTTCCTACTGAAACATTTTTTTCCCAACTTGAAATCAATGAGAGAGGTATTTAAATCTGTTCATGGAGACACTCTTATTGAGGGAAAAGACTGTGTAAAAACAATTGTATCAGAAATAAGGCGTGTAGAAAATTATGTGCCTGCCGATGTGGTATTCTTCTTTGCGAAAATTTCTGCTTATTTCATGATAAGGAAGCTCAATAATGATATAAAGATAAATAAGAAAGGTAAAACTTGCAGAAGTGAACAGAGAAAAATGATGAAGATGACTAAATAGATACTGTAGAGAGTATAACTATATAGTACATACGGAAATTATCTGTTTTATGTATGCAAAGGAAAAGGTTTGGTGGCGTATATGTATAGCCTTCACTGTCTAAATATAATAATTAAAATGTTACTTTCTTTATATACTTTCCTGTTTAACATTATAAAACAATATAGATAATATATCGGGGATAAACAGTACGATGAACAAAGGAAATAATGACGAGCTGAGATGGGTGGACAAGGACCGAGAATGGAGCAGCTGACGTCATCATCTCCCTGGGACTCGTCTCGCGCTCTCTGGCTGGCTGACCTGTCTGACTAGGCCGTGCTCGCAGGAAGTGAACGACTATAGGCTCGGCTGACCTATTTATGCCCTCGGGTCAGCAGGCATCCATCACGTGATCAAGCCACTACCTAGCAACATGAGGAGGTTGGTTAACAAGAACAATAGGTGATAACCACGCTGCACTTGAAGGTTCGATCACTCCTCGTTCTTCCATCTCACTTAACATTTTACCTATAGTTTCTTTTGTGTGTTCTGAGTATCGATACATCGGGGCTCTACAAGGGTTCGGATTTGATACCGCAATGTTGGCTGGTTCTCCTTTAATTTTCCCAAGTTCTTTATCAACAAGCATGAACAATTTTCATGGTCTAAGACAACTTGAGTTAGCTGCCTTCGATGTTCTTCATCAAGATGTTTCCAATTTTGTTTATTAATCAATAGTTGCAATCTTTCCTGTCTTGTACCTTGCTCTATTACCCTATCATGGTGTGGCATTAATTCATTTGCTATTGTTACTAGATTTACTGGGGATTTAAGTTCAAGATTAATTGATGAATCATCCTTGATAAGTGCTACTATGGCATTCTTCTTTACCATCTTAAATATTTTGGTGGTATTATCTAGGGTGATGGGAACAGTTCTCTCCGCATCTACCGTTACTAACAAAGGAGTAGTTTGTGATGAACAAACTTATAATGTCTTTATAAGTGACATTGGTTCCAGCTTTACATTGTTCTTTACATGCATCTTTCTCTGATTTTTATCAAGAATTTGAGCTTTAGTATGATCCCTAATTCGTTGAATATAGTTTGTTGAAACAACCTTATATGATTTACCTGATACGGAGCACCTCCCCAAATCATTTCTCTTGTCTCAAAATTCCAAGTTTAAGCTTGATTTACATATTACATCACAACCCAGCAAATTTCCCTGTCCAAATATGAATCTGGTACTACAGTTACCCATTGCCTACTTATTCCTTGATCTCCCACATGGACTTCAATCTGTACCATACCTAGTACCTCAAGACAGTGCTGCCAGTTGCAGGGAAATTTCCCTGTTTTTGGGAAATTTGGAAGAACATTCAAATACACAATAATCTAGGGAAATTCGGGAGATGCTGATATCGAGAAAATTCAAAGTTTAGGGAAATTTCATCTACTCGCCTCACTGAATAAATGTCCGTCCTATTTTCGTCCAGTTCGTGTCTGAAAGTGCATCCCGCAGCCGCGATTTGCAGATTTCATCTCAGTCCCCAACCAAGCCGTGTGGAGTTTGCATCTCTTAATTAATAGCCATTGTCGAACGTCGTGACTCGTGAATAATCATGTCTATTCCTCGAGCTCCAGCAAAGTGTAAACGCCGGCCTTACACCCAGAAATACACTGGAATATGGGAACATGACCCAAAATTGAAGAGTTGGCTGTCAAAAAGTGATAAAGGCTCTCAGTATTTCCACTGCAAATTGTGTAATTCTGATGGAAGAGCTGGTAAATCTGAACTAGAAAAACATGCTGCCGGTGCCAAGCATAAGAAGATTATGGAGAGTGCTCAGTGTACAAGTAGTGTACTGTGTACTAGATATGCCAAGCGTAAGTGGAGAAAAACGTGTTGAAAGAAAAGTGCAAGAAGCTGAAATATGTTTAGCTGCAGTAGTAAGTAAACTAAACCTTCCATTTCGGCTGCTGATGAACTTGTTCCAGCTATAAAAGCCATGTGTCCAGACTCAGATGTGGCAAAGAAACTTAATGTCGTGTTTTTGTTGTCCAAGCGACACAAAAAGCGAACTTGCCCTGTACTGTTTTTGTCGGTCGCTTGGATACGAAGCCGTGCCAAGAGGTAGCCGTTAAAAGCAAGCCGTCTTCGTATCCAAAGCAACCCTGCTGCTAGGGAGTAGTGTTGGTGCCGCTTGGTAGTCAGCTGACAACAACAATATGGCTGACAGATAATTGAAATTGGCTTAATTAGTGCATGTAACTTGCAATCAGTGCTAAATAAACAAAAATAATTATGTAATAAGATGTTGTAGTATTATTTAAGGAGGTATAGGCTGCTTGGATAATTTTTGTACATATTATTATGGAAGACAAAATTTAGAAGATTATTTATAAGTAATAAAACTTGCAATTTTTTCCCAGTAGCCTACTTACAATATTTTACCAGTGCTTACACTGCTGCAGAGGTCTTAATGTAAATAATATTCATTATAAAAGAAAAATGTGGTTACTCAGTTAATTGATTCTTTACCTAATATATACCTAACCTTGCAATTTCGGTGAAATTTCAACATGTGAGGATTGGTATAATAGCCATCAAGTCTTCATTAATAATTAAGAGTGTCCAATTTTTTTTGTTTTTTTTCCCTCCACCTAAACTCGAGATATGAGGCTGGGTACCTATATTATAATTGTGATGATTTTATTTGGAGATCAGTTGGCCTTCTCTGTGGTTTTTTTAAATTTTGCCAAAGTTTATTCCTAATATTAACCCTTTTATTGTTTTCCTATATAATTATGACATGACGATTCCATCAAATGATAATTATTCGGCTATTATTTTAGTTCGGCACCTTCGGCAAGCCAGTTGTTCGGCTCCACGTATCTGGTCTGTTTTTGTCGTCAGATAGCACTTGCTCCAAACCCGCTTGGCACCCCAAGCCGACGCTTGGACAACAAAAACACGACACATGTGTGGTAAAACAAAATGTGCAGCTATTGTGAAAAATGTCCTTGGCAGAAAAAAGAGTGATGAACTAATCAATCTTCTCCGAGAGAATTGTTTCTCTTTGATGGTGGATGAGTCAACAGACCGAGGCTGTACGAAACATCTTGCTCTTGTCGCACGAGTTGCCACCCTGGAAGGCATTAAAGATTCATTTCTAACACTAGTTCCCTTAGAAAATGCCACTGCTGAAAGTCTTTATGAAAGTGTAGAGTGTGTTTAATGATGCAAATATCCCCTACAAATTAAACATGATAAGGTTTGCAGCAGATGGGGCTAGCGTGATGATGGGAGTTCGCCATTCACTCTCTTCAATATTAAAGAATGACATACCCAATTTATTCATAATGCGGTGTGTATGTCACTCATTTCATCTGTGCGCATCATATGCATGCAAAAAGTTGCCAAGATTGGTTGAAGATATGACCCGTGACATATATAACTACTTCTTGTCGCCAAAGCAAACAGCAGCATTTAAGGAAATTCAGGAATTCGCCAATGTGAAGCCCCATAAGCTGTTGCACCCCTGTTAAACCAGGTGGTTGTCACTACACATTGCGGTAAAACGGTTGCTTGAACAACTTCCTACATTAAAACTTTTCTTCACACAAGCAGCCTTGGAAGATAGACTTCTATCAGCTGAATCTATTCTTCAGAAACTTTAAGACCCATTCAATAAGCTATATTTAGAATTTCTTGATCATGTGTTACCCATATTCAGTGACTTGAACAAAGATGCAGAGTGAGAATCCTAAGATTTACACATTGGACAGCAGAGTCTCTGCAGTCTAGCATACCATTTTTTATTGCTACTTGAAACCAAGAGTCTAGGAATCCACACCATTATTTGCTGTCAAGGTGAGAGACCCAACCAATTTTCTTCCATATGAAGATGTTTATCTAGGAGGTCGAGTAATTCTATCACTCCAAGCATGCCGGAATCTGGACAAGCAGGTATTGGATTCTTTTAGATGTCTGGACTTCTACATAGAAGGAGCCACTCAAATTTTGCAAAGGTTTAATCTGAATGACCCAGTACTAAGAAACCTCAAAGCTCTAGACCCACAAAGTGTAAAGATGAAAACTATCTCATCTATTGCCCCCACAGTGGCAAACTTCCCGAACCTGGTGGCAGAAACTCACATAAATGAGATAGACAGTGAGTGGCGCTTACTCAGAAACACTGAACTGAATGTAGAAATGGCAGATATTAGTGCTTACAAATTCTGGCAAAAAGTTGGCGACTTGAAAAAAGGCGCGATGATACACCAATGTTTCCAATTCTTGTAAATTTAATGAAAAAACTGTTGTGTGTACAGTCGCGAGCTGATGGGATGGAGACACGAGCTCACTCATCATGGGGTCATTTCTACCTGACGAGTTATGGAGGGAGGGAGGAAGGAAGAGAAAGAGAAAGGAACAGATGGGGGAGGTTATGGAGGGGCTGGTGGAGTGTTGCCACTTCTGACTGATATAGAACTATCGCACCATCCACTGAAAGTTTCATTCGAAGCATTCACTGGTGAGAGGGAGAAACGAGAAGGAGGAATGAAGGTGGTTGGGGATGAATGTATGAGCGACGTGAGTGAAGATATTGCAGGATGAATTGAATTAGTTGTGTATACGAATTAGACGGACATAGGGATATGTAATAACTGATTCATGTTTTCGAGTTGGATATAATATTATAACTGATATTATTTCGCCACACTAAACTCACCATTGTGAACTGTGTGAGTGTTAGCTTAAATGCTTAAAGTAATAAAAACATTGTTATCCATCGTAACATAACATTCATCAATAATTACATAACCAAATGATTAAGTTAAAGTTTACCGCAAATCCACTGTTTCTATTAAACCTGGACGAATCAAAGGTGACAAACATATATTCTCTTTGTCGGGAGAATAATATGTTACAGTTCTGCCCCTCAAAATGCACTGGTTTGCTAGATTGCCAACATTAATAATTAAGTCGTGTGGGTGAAAGCTAGACATATATATAGGCCTTCTATAAATTCACAATTATAAACCCTAAGAATAATGGAAGACAGATATGTAATGCTTTATAGACATGGAATTGAAATTTGTATTTCTGTATTTTGTCTTTTACTTTAATGTTGTCACTATTAAGAGTTTTATAATATAAATATTGTGGCTTACAAGGTGCAGTAATATTATCATAAAATAAGTATTAAAAGTAATAGTAAGATGGTAGTCCTCTATTGAATTAATCCTTTGTATTATTGTTTGCACTTAAATACTCGTCATTATAAATTTGTTGGGCTCGCTTCAACAGAAAAAAAAAACACACACACACAGCAGTGAGTAACACTCTGCAATCAACACCAATATAATAATTTAATGTTATCACTGTAGTTACTTGACGGTAGCCATTATTTTCAAGGATAAATACACACAGTATCTAGAACATTTTATTGGACGCATAATAACTTTTTGAGTCTCACTAACTTTACCATGAAGGCTTTTATTTTTTTTTTTTATTTTTTTTTTTAATTGCGCCGTAGCGTCAATCAACAGGCAGGCAACAATACATACGGGTAGGCAGGACCCATGAGAATACAATGACTACAACCACACATACACACGCACACACACACATACACACATCACGAAAACATAACAGAATGAAGCACAAGCATACAGACAAATATTTACATTATGACCTATTTAAATCCACCAAAACGAGGGTGGCGTACCAGAAGTTCTTCCAGAACCTGGTGGTTCAGCAGGTGTCGACAAACCACATCAAGTGGCAGGCCCTGGGGCAGCAAGTGTCGGACAGTGGGGCAGGCCAGGCAATAGTGCTCTATAGTGTTAGCACGAGGCGCTCGACACAAGCGACACTCAGTGAAGGGAGGCTCACCCTGCATTCCAGCAACCTGCCACGGTGGCCGGTAGCCAAGCCTCAAACGAGCAGAGACTACATTGTGCCTCCGAACCATGAGGCCTCGACGACGGTAGGAATATTTGTGACGGAAGACAGACTCATAATGTGTGATGGAGATGCTGAAGGGCCTCTCTGCGTCCCTGCGTCGCCGTACAGGGAGGAGAGCGGCGGAGCGGACTTTAGAGAGGTAACATGTCAGGGAGAGAGGACGTCCAACACCACAAGGAGGCAGATGGCAGGCTTCCTTTGCGAGTCTGTCAACTGTACCATTGTGACGTAAACCTACCTGGGATGGCACCCATAAAAATTTGACAGTCAATTTACGATGACGTAATAAGGACAAAAACGATAAAATCTGCTGAACAACAATAGAGTGTGTGGGATGAACACTAGAGAGGGAATGAAGGGCAGGTTTGGAGTCACAAAAAATGGCAGCATTCACTCCACGTTGACAAACAAGACTAACAGCATCCAGAATGGCATACAGTTCACACAATGTTGAGCTAGAGTGGTTACAGAGACGACGGCCAACCCAGCCCCCTGGAGGTGACTCCAGGTCAGGCGAGAAAACGGCACAACCTGCTGCACCATCCACTTGCAATGAGCCATCAATGTAGAGGCAGTATGGATCTGTGATGGAGGACGTCACTGTTTCTATGTGTTCCAGAGCCAACTGCCGCTGTAGAGAAGGCAGTTCCGACTTGGAAGTAGGTGTGAAGCTCACATCAGGTGTTGGTAGCATCCATGGAGGGGGCCCTGAGGGGACGTCGGCCACCATTATATCTATATTAAGACTACGGTGCATAGAGGAAACAGACCTTATAAGAGTACGTCCAGCAGGCAGTATGGGAGGGACCGGGTAGTTTGGTCTAAGAGAAGTCCTGACTAACTGAGAGTAATGGGGTGAAAGATGTGGGAAATGGAGGCACTTGACAGTGAAGCAAGTAACATTAGAATGAATTCTCTCTACTAATGGGGGAAGACGCAACTCACGCTGCATGTTCACTATCCTGGTCGACATTGGACAACCGAGAATTATTCTCATTGCTCTATTCTGACATTTTTCTAAAGTTTCCAGAGTAGCCCTGGGAAGTTGAATCAGAGCAGGGGAGAGGTAATCAACAACTGAACGGATAAAAGCAATATAGATGGTCCTGGCTACTGGGATGGAGATGCCCGAGGAGTTGTTAGTGAGCCATTGAAGTGACGTAACTCGGCGTTGGAGACGACCCAATAAGTCCTGGACAATGGGATGGTCTTGAGGTCTGGCAGGGACAATTGGCCAAATATTGACTGGCGCGCCCAGGTAGCGATACTGGGAACACATGGGAATGACAGTCCCTCCAATGGTGAACACTGGCCGAGCTTGAGGAAGGCGGCAGGTGAATATTCTGCTCTTATCTGGGGAGACAATAATGCCACAGTGAGAGGAGGACACAGAGAAGGAGTCAAGAAACCGCTGGAGATCCCTTGGTAAGGTAGAATGAACACAGATATCATCAGCATAGCACGTAATTGTAGTTCCAGTTATATCAGGGAGAGAAGTGAGCAGCCGATGCATCAGAATATTAAATAACAATGGGCTGAGAACACCCCCTTTGAGGCGTACCGAGATGAAAACTGTGCAAAGGACTGAGCGCACCACTGAAAAACACATGGGAAGTCCTGTTACTTACGTAGCCCCGAATCCACAGTAATAGATTACCCTTTATCCCAAAGTCAACCAGTTGATCCAAAATGACGTCTCTATTAGCAACATCGAAGGCACTTCGAAGGTCAATGAAGGCCACCACACTGTCCCTGGAAAGGCGAGTGTACAGGTCGACTAGGCAGTGGTGTGTGTTACGCTGGGGAAGGAAACCAAACAGCCATGGAGAAAGGCGATCCTGCAGTCTGTACATGAGACGATTGAGTAAGATTCTCTCCATAACTTTGCAAAAACCGGAAGTCAGGGAAATAGGCCTGAACTTCGCAGTGCCGGGCTTAGGGATGGGTATTATTGTGCTGCTGGTCCAGGCTCGTGGTACACAACCATCACGAAGACAAAGATTGTACAGTAGAAGTAGAGGGTTCCCAGGAACTTGTTGAAGTAGGCGCAGCACAGCATAAGTAATACCATCATCACCAGGGGAAGAAGCTCTACCCCGAGAGAGAGCACGTCGCAACTCCTCCTCAGTTATCTCCTCTGCATCATCGTCATCATCTTGCAACAGAGCAGACATTAGACGTAGCCGATGGACAGCAGCACGGGAAGTGAGTGCATCTTGTATGTGGATGGGTAGACTGGCTGAGGTAGATTGTTCTGACCAGGCATCGACAAGTTGTTGGGCATAGTCTGCGGGAGTGTGATGACGAGCAGTGTCCGGTGTCTTTTTAACAACCCGACGGATGAGGTGCCACATAGAAGCCACACTTGTTTGCTGGTTGATGCTGTCCATAAACCGCTGCCAAGACTCAGTGTGAGCACACTCCTGCAGGGCAACTAAAGCGTCCCTAGACATCTGGTAACGATGGAGCAGGTCAGGGGTTGGGTTGGCTTGAAACAATAGGCCATCACATTCAGCCTCCTCCTTTGCCTCCTGTATACGTGCATCCAGCGTCCAGGAGTGGGCAGTATGGCGATGCTGGAGGTGTGGCCGGGAGACATATAGCCTATAAAAGTCATGAGTAGCAGATACAAGATCAGAGTACAACTGTTCAGCTGATGATATGTCAAATGTAGGGAATACATGGGCCATGAATAAGATGTAAGTCGGGCAATATTTAGGGGGCACAGCAATACGCAAACGAGTGGCTGAAGCACTTGACCCAGCAGTTAGAGAATAATGAAACCGAAGAGCAATGTGATCAGAGAATAAGTCTGGCACGGAGGAGCACAGGACCCGAGATGTTATCAGGCCAGACGAGAGGATGTAATCCAGAGTACCTCCCCGGCAATGAGTGGCACCGCCAGTGTCCCAGCGTGTCAGATGATGCTTGCGGATGTATGAAAGGAGACGAACACCATTACGATTAATAGAGCCAGAATCATCACCCAAATCAGAATGCCGAGCATTAAAATCTCCCATATAAACCATACCACGCACTGTTGGAGAAGGAAGAGCCTCAAGAGTGAGTCTAGCTGGGGCAGAATAGACATTACATAGTTGGAGTACTCCATTCCCAGGTAGAACCTCAAATAGCTGAAAGGTCATGTCAGGATCAGTGGAGGTACGGAGAAGGCGATGTGGCAAGGAGCTATGTATGTAAGTCAGGAGACAATTCCTTACCAGATGAACATATGACACATAACCTGAGAGAGGAGGAGCTTGCCCAGCAGCGAGCGGCCGTCCTGGAAATGCTTCCTGGAGAAAAATAACACTGGGATGATGACGAAAAACATAGGCCTTGAGTTGAGTGAGCATAGCATAACTGGTGATACCACATACATTCCAGGAGATGACATCCAGCCGGCAATCACTAGCGAACTCTGTATTTGGAGGTAGAAGTCCGGTGAGTGGGGGCAGATGAGCGACCTGGAGAAGAAGATGGACCAGGAGAAGGGACTGACTCGAAAAGCTTTTCAAGGCGAGATGCAACAGTATCCATCTTTTCGGTAAGGGTAGTGACAGTTGAGATGATGGCCTGCTGAGCCTCGACCAAGGTGGAGAGTTTGGAGTCATTGGCAGCCTGCGCGGCAACTAGCCCATCAATCCTGGCTTCAAGGGCAGAAAAGCGGTTCTCGAGAGCCGTACATCGTGCCATGAGGGTAGCAACAGACTTGCGGAGGGCCATGTCTGGAGGTGAGGCAGGGCTGGTAGGAGGAGCAGACTGGGGAGGTGGTGGTGGTGGCGGTGGTGGAGGCGGAGCAATAGTAGTGACACGAGCCTGGACCTGACGTCGAGTACATCCATGCCACACGTTAACCCCTGGCTGAAGGCATTGTGGACACTTCCATCTAGACGTATCCTCAGGAGGTGAAGGCTCAGAGGTGGAGGCAGCAGGACGTGATGGTTCGCCCCTGACAGGACACGTCTTGGAATCATGGTCGGCAGCACACCATGCACACTTTGGCCTGGCAGAACAGTACCGGGAGATATGCCCAACTCCCCAGCACCTGTAACACCAAGGCTGGTCATTATGAAGTTTCCTCACCTCACACGGTGGAAGACAAGGGAGGAAATCAAAGGAAATCTCATTTAGAGGTGGATCAGGTTGACTCCAGACAACAACAATACGGCTAATGGGGGAACCATCTTGGAAAAAACGACGGGCAAAGTACACACCAGGGTATCCCTTAGCAAGTTTCGGGTCAACATCAATAGGAAAACAGGTAAGGATGTAGCTGGGGAACTTACGAGGCCTCTCGGGTGAGTCTTCAAGAATGAGAGGCAGAGACAAAAATTCACCAGCCTTCACTCTATCAATGATATCCTGACGCTTCCTAGAGATGTAGACAAACCGGGAGGTGACAGCAGCCATCTTCACTTCAGCCAGTTCACGCTGCAGATGGAAGGCCCTGTTGACATCAGACAACCAACGCAACTTTGTGTCCGTAGATGGGTTCCCAGAGAAGGAGAGCTTGACATAGGCATTTCTTGGGGCAAAAGCAGGAAGGTTGGACGAGGGCAAGGAGTTGGTATACAAGGAAGAAACACCACGTTGAGGCAGAGAAGGTACGTCATGCACAGCTGAAGCACCATTGGCAGTCTTGGCAGCTGGAGGCAAACAGTCCACACCATCGGAATCCTGCAAGGAGTCGGACGAGGCATCAACAGGTCGCTTGGTAGAGGTTGAGGAGGTGGAAGGCTGCAACCTGAGCTGCGGAGTGACCGAGGAGAGGGGGGGAGGGTTGCGAGAAGGCAGCTCAGGCCAGTGATCCTCGATAGGAGACTCATCCTCCTCCGACATGGCCAAGTCGGCCTCCAGGCAGGAAGCCACATCCGAATCCGCGCTCTCCATTAGACCAGGCAAGGCCTAGATGGGAAGCGAACAACTGAACACACACAAACACACGAACATACACACACAGAACCACAATAAAAAAAAATAAACCACGAACAACAATACCACAAACAGCAAAACCACAAAAAAAAACGAGATAGAAAATATAAACAACCCCTATAACACTACAGACACAACAACACACAAACAAGAACATTGAAACAAGACAAACAACAACACAGGCAGAGCGCCAGGAACACGTCTTCACTCCAGGAAGGTTGGTGTGAGACTCTGAGATGGAGGTGTAAATTCACGCTCAATAAGAGGGACAAATTGTGCCTCTCCCGGCCTTTCCAACTCACTCACTCTTTCCGTTAAGTTATTAATTTGCTCTGTCACTGTTTTTAAATTATCCAACTCTTGTACTTTCCTTGTTATATCTGTCACTCGTTCCATAATTAACTTTAATGCCCCAATTTCGAAACTTACTTCGTCATTTATCCTCCGATCCACTGATTTTGTGATTGCTCCTACATCACCAACAACCACTTCACTCTGTACTTCTAATGCTTCTGCCATGGTTTCTGCTCGAGTGGCACTATATGTTAAAATTTTACCTGTAATAGTTCTAATTTTCATTTTATCCCATTAATTTACTTTAATATTTTTACTTTTCCTATCTTTTTCAATCTCTCATCCCTATAAAATGAATGGGCACTTGCATCAGATGATCGATAAACAACTACCTGAGCCCCATCAACCGTCAGTTCCCGACGAACTTGACTGTGCTGTCTTAAACATCAGACCCAATTCCACGGATCTCCGCTAAAACACTTTCTCTGGGTCTGATTTATCCCACCTTAGCTGGCACAAGTGTAACGGCATGATTTTCCCTTCCCTTAACTTCTATTACTCATTTACTTTAATTTGAGAGGATAATAACAACCCACTGAAAAAAAAAAAAAACCAGTGTATGCTACGATATCCTATCGCTGGATCAACCTCGTCTGGGAAAAAAAAAAAAAAAACAAGAGACTGATGAGGATCAGGACTTGCCTTGCGAATACAAAGGACAAATCCAGCCCCTCTTCAGTATTAGGTATACGCTGCCACCACCAGACCAAGTTGACAGAGGAATCAGGTGAACACACACCGGAGGGGTAGCATAGCGTTACTTTAATTAGGCACGTGAGTAAGCAACCCAGACTACAATTTTGAAGGGGGTACGATCAGTGAATTGAGAACTAATATCTATATAGGATCACAGTCTATTTGTTAATATCGGTGACGGAAATACTCAACTAATTATAAACTCGTTTTATTTACAATTATTTTTACACGAAAAGACATTAATGTAAATACAATAATAATACAAGACAACTTCCCCCCTCCCTTGTTAAGATTTCCTAATCCCCGTTCAGCCAAACCAGGATAAGGAGTTTCCTGTATCTCACTGGCTTGCTGAGAACAAACCAGACATCAATACCAAAACAAATAAACAATTATTACAATATATTATTCCCTTCCCACAATATCCCAAATAATTCCTAATAATAAATTTTTCATAGTGAAGCCGAAATAAAGCTAATGCAATAAAAAAATACACATCCTAATCTCAAAATTCTAATAATATTATTCTTATTGTGAATTTTTAATTGCCAGCAATTATTATTATTTTATATGTTCCACGAGGGTCAATCTACCAAGGGTTTGTTGCTAATAAATTGCTGCCTCTCCCAGCTGTCACCACCAAAAGCCGGGAAGAGAATGAGAGAAAAAAAACATATACATTAACTACTATGTCCTTATGTGAACACACGATATTCTTCAGTTATTTACTTTCCATCACTGAATTAACCGATTCACCATTCACAATATCATCAGTAATTTTACAATATATATATATATATGAGACCAATGAGAGCTAGCTTGAGCTCTTACCTGTCACCACCTAAAGCCGGGAAGAGAATGATGAAGAGAAAAGCCGGCATACCACCTTCTTCCCTCCTCTCCAATCCCTCCTTCAAGCAAAATAGCGCCCCTCGTATTTCATGTTCTAGCACTCTTATAAGTTACACCATCAAAAGTGTACATTCAGTTACATACTACCATTTACACACATTCCCCTACTCAAACACATTGCCTTCTTCCTCTGTTAAAGTATTATATTATGGTAGTATAGATATTCAAGGTATGTATTGCTCCGCCACATAGAAAATGGCCTTTTCCATCCTAACTAATTTGATAATTTTCTTAAGTAAGTTACAGATAAAATGCAGGTACCATCATAGGAGCATTTGGTTCGTAATTATAAATTATAATTATAAATGCAGGTTATTCCCTGTAATCCAATTAATATTTTTCATTCACCCCTTAATCATTACGTATTTTTCCATCACTATTAATCCCACCTAGGGTTTTGATTATTCCTATATTTCAACTATTTGCCTAACTACAATAATTATTTATATTGTTCATACATAACATCTAACTATAATAATTATTTGTATTGTCCATGTATAACATCTTTCAAAAGAAGTTTACCACCACGACCACTAATAGACATTGATAATATAAGCCTGGCTATTACGTACAATCTATCACCCGTAAATACTCCAAATAACTATATATATAAAAATAGAGGTGTTACACTACCAACACCAGTGGATGTCACCAGCCCGCCTACCACCACCAGCAACCCGACATACACCCACAATCACACCACAGCACTGCCAAAACCCCGACTTCTGCACGTATCATCAGAGGTTCGGCCATGTGGCAACTGGGGTTTCGCCACAAATCGCTGTCCTGTCAGACCTTCTCAGGTAAACGAATAATGCAGTGGCAAGACAACGCCCTCCACGCTACCGCCTACTCAACGACACCCAACTCAGGGCCACGCAGCAACACACCTACCTTACAGCACCGTCATCCCCATACACCTCCTCCTAGCAACCACAACATGTCTGCAAACCTCGCCACCTCTCTACTACCACCTGCCCTGCAACACGCCACCAAACCTGCACATACTCCTCACCCCACCGCCCACACTCTCCTGTGGGTGGAGGACCTAGAGTCGGGGGACAACTTCCTTGTTGACTCTGGTTCAGAGGTTAGTGTTGTGCCACCGATGGCTAAAGACAGAGAGTGCCAGGGCTCCACAGCATACGTCCTCCTTGTTGCCAACAAGTCACCCATCGTTACGTTCGGCATGAGGAGCAGGGGCGTCACCCTACTTCGTCAGGAGTATGTAGTTTGGCCTTTCATTGTGGCGGACGTGCAGGCCCCCATCCTGGGTCTTGACTTCTAAACTGCACATGATCTCCTGATAGACGCCAAGAGACAATGACTCATACACCAGCCATCAGGAGCCATCATACAGGCCAAACATTTTAGACACCCCACACCTTCCATCACCCACATTACACACAACTCTTACGAACATATTATACAAGAATTCCCTGATCTCCGCTCAACCTCCTCTACGCAGCTTGTTCATGACCTAGATATCAGACACACCATCACCATGACCGGCCCCCCTCTCTTCGCTAAACCCTGGAGGATGGCCCCTGAAAGACTGGAAGCAGCCAAGAGGGAGTTTCAGGTGATGTTGCAGCAGGGTGTGGCGAGACCGTTTGACAGCGCATGGGTGTCACCCATGCATATGGTCCCTAAGCAGCAGGAAGGCGAATGGAGAGCATGCAGGGACTACAGAGCCTTAAACGCTGCCTCCATTCCCGATAGTTACTCAATATCGCAAGTCCTGGACTTCCACTCCAAGCTCCAGGGGTGTGCAGTATTCTCTAAAATTGACCTTGTTCGTGCCTTCCACCAGATTCCAGTAGTGAAGAAAGACATTAAGAAAACTGCAAACACTACCCCTTTTGGCCTGTTCGAGTTCCCTTCTATGAACTTCGGGTTACGCAATGCTGCCCAGACTTTTCAGTGCTTCATGGACAAGGTGCTGTGTGGACTAGATTATGTCGTCGTCTACATCGACGATATCCTCGTCGCCTCACACACTCACGGCCAGCACAAGCCACACCTGAGGGAACTGTGCTACCGCCTGCAGCAGTATGGCCTCAAGATACACCCCTCCCAGTACATTCTAGTTGTAGAGAGCCTGGACTTTCTCGGACACAGGGTGACCCTTAACCGCATCACCCCGCTACCACAGAAGGAGGCATTTCAAGATGTCAAACAACGCCTAGCCAACACCACCCTCCTCGCCTACCCCACACTGCACGCCCCCACTTCAATCTACACCGACGCTTCCAACGACGCTATTGGGGCTGTCCTAGAGCAAGAAGTTGATGGTATACTGAAGCCCATCGCCTTCTACAGCAAACGCCTGGAACCACCACAACGGAAATACAGTGCCTTCGACAAGGAACTAGTCGCCATCTATGACTCTTTCAAGCACTTCCGGCACTTCTTGGAAGGGAGGAATTTTCACATCAGGACATACCACAAGCTACTCACAACTGAGATGAAACAACCTGGGAAAACTGGTCCCCTAGGGTATCACGTTATTTTGCATTCATCTCAGAATTCACCACAGACATCAGACACATCAAAGGTGAGGAGAATGCCGTTGCTGACGCCCTTTCCAGAGCAACCCCTGTTATTCCCTGTATTGCCTCTATCCAACAGATGCCGCTCCTAGATTTCTCAGCCATTGCAGGACTGCTGGCGTCAGACGAGCACCTCAACCAACTCCTTAACGGCGACACAGGCCTGCAGCTAGAACACATACTGGCACCAGACGGCGTCACGAAACTCTGGTGTGACACTTCGTGCGGTACACCTCGGCCGTATATCCCCGCTCCCTTCAGGTACAAAGTATTTAACCACTTTCACTCTTTGAACCAACCAGGTGTTGCAGGTACTTTCCGCCTCATCAGCAGCAGAGTAGTATAGACTGGTATGAGAAAACAGATTAAGGAGTGGGTATCAGCGTGTGTGCCATGCCAGAGAGCGAAGGTGGGGCGCCATACCCCCCCCCCAACACGAGTTTCCAATACCCACCAGCGGTCATCGTAATGGACCAGGGCACACAATTCGAATCCAGGGCATGGCAGAATATGCTTACCTTACTCGGAACCAGAAGACAGAGGACAACGGCATACCACCCCAGCAGCAACGGGATGGTTGAACGCTTGCATAGAAGATTGAAGGACGCGTTTCGCGCTGTACAACCGGACCAATGGTCAGACACTCTTCCTGTCATCCTTCTGACCATCCGTGCCACAGTGAAGGAGGATCTACACCACTCACCAGCTGAACTCGTTTCGGGGGAAGATCTCCGCCTACCCGGACAGGTCACATCTCCTAGCACGGACACCGCCAACCACTCCTTCCTCCCAGCCTTGAAGGCAGCCGTCTCCAGCACTCGTCCGACGCATACGAGGAAATCCAACTCGCGAACTTCCTACACACCACTTGGTCTACACGCAGCCACACACCTATTCCTGCATACCGACTCCCACAGGACACCGCTGCAAGAACCATATACCGGCCCTCACCCCGTTATCTCCAGGATGGATGCTACAGTTACAATTCAGCTATCAGGAAAACCTTACATCACGTCCTGGAAGTGGGTCAAGCCGGCGGTCACCACTACACCCCCACACCATCCAACACGCCATACACCACTGGTACCTGTCAAACCACCTATCCCATCCACCATATTCCCTCACTACAGACCACCACTCCTACCCACCCCACAACCCCAACACACATTCACGCCACAACCCACTAATCGTCCTACCGCCACAACTCTACCCCGCTTTCGCTCGCCATCACCCATCCCTACCCACAAAAGATTCGCACCCACCACAAACACCACCCTCACCCCATCCTTCCCCTACCTCACACAGCCCCCAGCATACCCCGTCCCGTCCCTCTCGAAGATCTCCCTCAACACCTACACCTCACAGCCATCCCATACATCCTTCTCCTAATCCACCCCTACCTATCCCCCTTTCACCCTCTCCTACGATCCACCTTCCCTCTACCCCGTCCATCCCGCCTACACCTACCCCCAACTCTGTGGGTACGCCATTGTAGCTCAGTGTAGAAACACACACATAATTTCCCATATTCTTTCACACCTACACTTCTACATTTCAGGGGAAACTGCATTACAGTTGACATCATCTACCCGAGCGATGATGTCGTAAAGTAACACTACCCTAGTTGGCCACGCCACCATAGCTCAGTCTCACACTCACAGCTGTAGTGATAGGATGTACAGCGTGTGTGTATCTGCTGTCGGCCTTCTGTAATAAACACTGTTAAAGAACCTTTGGTTCCCTCGTTATCCCTACGACTTCTATAGTGTTCCAGGCAACCACAGAATACGGGATATTCGATAACATACATGGCGCAGTGAGAGTTACAGTGAATTACAGTGTCTACAAGCCGGCAGCGTCCCATCTTCATGGCGTCGCTTCTGTTATAAGTGTTTTAGTGCCTCTTAAGTACCAGTACGGTGTTTATAAGTGTGCGTATACAGTGAAGTGAGTGATTTATTTAGTGATTGTGAAGTGATTTTATGCATTTTGAAATTTTGCCCTTATGTCCCAGGCGCATAAGGTCGAGCGTCGCATCACAGAGGCAGGAGCGGAGAGGAGCTAGACATACACCCTCCCACTGTCATTCCTGAGTGCGCACTGAGAGCCAGAGGCGGGTTGGTTGCTAGGGACGGCCTGTGTGTGCGGGTTGGTTGCTAAGGACGGCCTTTGTGTATGCCTGCCACCACCCTCCCCACACTCGTCGCTCGCCTGTTCGCTCACTCACGCACTAAAGTAAACTATCACTCATTTGTTCGTGGTATTTAATTTTTGTCGTAGATTCCGAGGGGTTGACCTGATCTTTAGACACGTTAATGCCACCACCAGTGCTACGTAGCAGCGTACGAACCAACAAACAGACAGAGATGGCAGAATCACCAGCAGACATCGCTTCTCTCATACAGTTGATTCTGAACAGGGACGAACGGCGACAACAGGAGGAGTTACAGGCTCGCAGGGAAGAGGCTGACAGACGACAGCAGGAGGCTGACAGAAGACAGCAGGAAATGGCGGCACTCATTGCTGCAGTGTCCCAGCCTGCAGTTAATCAGACACCACAGAATGTTGTCACCAGTCAGACGAACGATCTTCCTTCAAGTCAGACGAACGTCGTACCTTCCCCCACTCCTAACGCCAAATTGAGACCTACAATAACACCACCACAACCCCTCCAGTCTGATGTTTCTTACCAGAGATTTAGGGACTGGAGAAGGAGGTTCGATGACTATGCTGTGATGACTTTTTTTTTTTTTTTTTTTTTTTTTTTAATTCATTGCGCCGTAGCGTCAGTCAATAGGCAGACAACAGTACACAAGGGTAAGCGGGACTCACGAGAATCCAATGACCACATACACACACAAGCACACACACATGCGCACACACACTCACATCACGAAAACATAACAGAATGAAGCACAAGCATACAGACAAATATTTATATCATGACCTACTTAAATCCACCAAAACGAGGGTGGCGCACCAGAAGTTCCTCCAGAACCTGATGGTTCAGCAGGTGTCGACAAACCACATCAAGTGGCAGGCCCTGGGGCAGCAAGTGTCGGACAGTGGGGCAGGCTAGGCAATAGTGCTCTATAGTGTTAGCACGAGGCGCTCGACACAAGCGACACTCAGTGAAGGGAGGCTCACCCTGCATCTCAGCAACCTGCCATGGTGGCCGGTAGCCAAGCCTCAAACGAGCAGAGACTACATTGTGCCTCCGAACCATGAGGCCTCGACGACGGTAGGAATATTTGTGATGGCAGACAGACTCGTAATGGGTGATGGAGATGCTGAAGGGCCTCTCTGCATCCCTGCGTCGCCGTACAGGGAGGAGAGCGGCGGAGCGGACTTTAGAGAGGTAACATGTCAGGGAGAGAGGACGTCCAGCACCATGAGGAGGCAGATGGCAGGCTTCCTTTGCGAGTCTGTCAACTGTACCATTGTGACGTAAACCTACATGGGATGGCACCCATAAAAATTTGACAGTCAAGTTACGGTGACGCAATAAGGCCAAAAACGATAAAATCTGCTGAATAACAGTAGAGTGTGTGGGATGAACACTAGAGAGGGAATGAAGGGCAGGTTTGGAGTCACAAAAAATGGCAGCATTCACTCCACGTTGACAAACAACACTAACAGCATCCAGAATGGCATACAGTTCACACAATGTTGAGCTAGAGTGGTTACAGAGACGACGGCCAACCCAGCCCCCTGGAGGTGACTCCAGGTCAGGCGAGAAAACAGCACAACCTGCTGAACCATCCACCTGCAATGAGCCATCAGTGTAGAGGCAGTATGGATCTGTGATGGAGGAAGTCACTGTTTCTATGTGTTCCAGAGCCAACTGCTGCTGTAGAGAAGGCAGTTCCGACTTGGAAGTAGGTGTGAAGCTCACATCAGGTGTTGGTAGCATCCATGGGGGGGCCCCTGGGGGGACGTCTGCAACCATTATATCTATATTAAAACCACGGAGCACAGAGGAAACAGACCTTATAAGAGTACGTCCAGCAGGCAGTATGGGAGGGACCGGGTAGTTTGGTCTAAGAGAAGTCCTGACTAACTGAGAGTAATGGGGTGAAAGATGTGGGAAATGGAGGCACTTGACAGTGAAGCAAGTAACATTAGAATAAATTCTCTCCACTAATGGGGGAAGACGCAACTCACGCTGCATGTTCACTATCCTGGTCGACATTGGACAGCCGAGAATAATTCTCATTGCTCTATTTTGAAATTTTTCTAAAGTTTCCAGAGTAGCCCTAGGAATTTGAATCAGAGCAGGGGAAAGGTAATCAACAACTGAACGGATAAAAGCAATATAGATGGTCCTGGCTACTGGGATGGAGATGCCCGAGGAGTTGTTAGATAGCCATTGAAGTGGTGTAAGTCGGCGCTGGAGACGACCCAATAAGTCCTGGACAGTGGGATGGTCTTGAGGTCTGGCAGGGACAATCGGCCAAATATTGACTGGCGCACCCAGGTAGCAGTACTGGGAACACATGGGAATGACAATCCCTCCAATGGTGAACACTGGCTGAGCTTGAGGAAGGCGGCAGGTGAATATTCTGCTCTTATCTGGGGAGACAATAATGCCACAGTGAGAGGAGGACACAGAGAAGGAGTCAAGAAACCGCTGGAGATCCCTTGGTGAGGTAGAATGAACACAGATATCATCAGCATAGCACGTAATTGTAGTTCCAGGAATATCAGGGTGAGAAGTGAGCAACCGATGCATCAGAATATTAAATAACAATGGGCTGAGAACACCACCTTGAGGCGTACCAAGATGAAAACTGCGCAAAGGACTGAGTGCACCACTGAAAAACACACAGGAGGTCCTGTTACTCAGGTAGCCCCGAATCCACCATAGTAGATTACCCTTTATCCCAAAGTCAACCAGTTGATCCAAAATGACGTCTCTATTAGCAACATCGAAGGCACTTCGAAGGTCAATGAAGGCCACCACACTGTCCCTGGAAAGGCGAGAGTACAGGTCGATTAGGCAGTGATGTGTGCTCCGCTGGGGAAGGAAACCAAACAGCCATGGAGAGAGGCGATCCTGCAGTCTGTACATGAGACGATTGAGTAAGATTCTCTCCATAACCTTACAGAAACAGGAAGTAAGGGAAATAGGCCTGAACTTTGCAGTGCCGGGCTTAGGGATGGGTATTATTGTGCTGCTGGTCCAGGCTCGTGGTACACAACCGTCACGAAGACAAAGATTGTACAGTCGAAGTAGAGGGTTCCCAGGAACTTGTTGAAGTAGGCGCAGCACAGCATAAGTAATACCATCATCACCAGGGGAAGAAGCTCTACCCCGAATGAGAGCACGGCGCAACTCCTCCTCAGTTATCTCCTCTGCATCATCGTCATCATCTTGTAACAGAGCAGACATTAGACGTAGCCGATGGACAGCAGCACGGGAAGCGAGTGCATCTTGTATGTGGATGGGTAGACTGGCTGGGGTAGATTGTTCTGACCAGGCATCGACAAGTTGTTTGGCATAGTCGGCAGGAGTGTGATGACGAGCAGTGGCCGGTGTCTTTTTAACAACCCGACGGATGAGGTGCCACATAGAAGCCACACTTGTTTGCTGGTTGATGCTGTCCGTGAACCGCTGCCAAGACTCAGTGTGAGCACAATCCTGCAGGGCAACTAAAGCGTCCCTAGACATCTGGTAACGATGGAGTAGGTCAGGGGTTGGGTTGGCTTGAAACAATAGGCCATCACGTTCAGCCTCCTCCTTTGCCTCCTGTATACGTGCATCCAGCGTCCAGGAGTGGGCAGTATGGCGATGCTGGAGGTGTGGCCGGGAGACGTATAGCCTATAAAAGTCATGAGTAGCAGATACAAGATCAGAGTACAACTGTTCAGCTGATGATATGTCAAATGTAGGGAATACATGGGCCATAAATAAGATGTAAGTCGGGCAATATTTAGGGGGCACAGCAATACGCAAACGAGTGGCTGAAGCACCTGACCCAGCAGTTAGAGAATAATGAAACCGAAGAGCAATGTGATCAGAGAATAAGTCTGGCACGGAGAAGCACTGGACCTGAGATGCTATCAGGCCAGACGAGAGGATGTAATCCAGAGTACCTCCCCGGCAATGAGTGGCACCACCAGTGTCCCAGTGTGTCAGATGATGCTTGCGGATGTATGAAAGGAGACGAACACCATTACGATTAATAGAGCCAGTACCATCACCCAAATCAGAATGCCGAGCATTAAAATCTCCCATATACACCATACCACGCACTGTTGGAGAAGGAAGAGCCTCAAGAGTGAGTCTAGCTGGGGCAGAATAGACATTACATAGTTGGAGTACTCCATTCCCAGGTAGAACCTCAAATAGCTGAAAGGTCAGGATCAGTGGAGGTACGGAGAAGGCGATGTGGCAAGGAGCTATGTATGTAAGTCAGGAGACCATTCCTTACCAGATGAACATATGACACATAACCTGAGAGGGGAGGAGCTTGCCCAAGAGCGAGCGGCCGTCCTGGAAATGCTTCCTGGAGAAAAATAACACTGGGATGATGACGAAAAACATAGGCCTTGAGTTGAGTGAGCATAGCATAACTGGTGATACCACATACATTCCAGGAGATGACATCCAGCCGGCAATCACTAGCGAACTCTGTATTTGGAGGTAGAAGTCCGGTGAGTGGGGGCAGATGAGCGACCTGGAGAAGAAGATGGACCAGGAGAAGGGACTGACTCGAAAAGCTTTTCAAGGCGAGATGCAACAGTATCCATCTTTTCGGTAAGGGTAGTGACAGTTGAGATGATGGCCTGCTGAGCCTCGACCAAGGTGGAGAGTTTGGAGTCATTGGCAGCCTGAGCGGCAACCAGCCCATCAATCCTGGCTTCAAGGGCAGAAAAGCGGTTTTCAAGAGCCGTACATCGTGCCATGAGGGTAGCAACAGACTTGCGGAGGGCCAGGTCTGGAGGTGAGGCAGGGTTGGTAGGAGGAGCAGACTGGGGAGGTGGTGGTGGTGGTGGTGGTGGTGGAGGCGGAGCAATAGTAGAGACACGAGCCTGGACCTTACGTCGAGTACATCCATGCCACACGTTAACCCCTGGCTGAAGGCATCGTGGACACTTCCATCGAGACGTATCTTCAGGAGGTGAAGGCTCAGAGGTGGAGGCAGCAGGACGTGATGGTTCACCCCTGATAGGACACGTCTTGGAATCATGGTCGGCCGCACACCATGCACACCTCGGCCTGGCAGAACAGTACCAGGAGATATGCCCAACTCCCCAGCACCTGTAGCACCAAGGCTGGTCATTATGAAGTATCCTCACCTCACACGGTGGAAGACAAGGGAGGAAATCAAAGGAAATCTCATTTGGAGGTGGATTGGGTTGACTCCAGACAACAACAATACGGCTAATGGGGGAACCATCTTGGAAAAAACGACGGGCAAAGTACACACCAGGGTATCCTTTGGCAAGTTTCGGGTCAACATCAATAGGAAAACGGGTGAGGATGTAGCTGGGGAACTTACGAGGCCTCTCAGGTGAGTCTTCAAGAATGAGAGGAAGAGATAAAAATTCACCAGCCTTCACTCTATCAATGATGTCCTGATGCTTCCTAGAGATGTAGACAAACCGGGAGGTGACAGCAGCCATCTTGACTTCAGCCAGTTCACGCTGCAACTGGAAGGCCCTGTTGACATCAGACAACCAACGCAGCTTTGTGTCTGTAGATGGGTTTCCAGAGAAGGAGAGTTTGACATAGGCATCTCTCGGGGCAAAAGCAGGAAGGTTGGACGAGGGCAAGGAGTTGGTATACAAAGAAGAAACACCAGGGTGAGGCAGAGAAGGTACGTCGTGCACAGCTGAAGCACCCTTGGCAGTCTTGGCAGCTGGAGGTAAACAGTCCACACCATCGGAATCCTGCAAGGAGTCGGTCGAGGCATCAACAGGTCGCTTGGTAGAGGTTGAGGAGGTGGACGGCTGCAACCTGTGCTGCGGAGTGACCGAGGAGAGGGGGGGAGGGTTGCGAGAAGGCAGCTCAGGCCAGTGATCCTCAATTGGAGACTCGTCTTCCTCCGACATTGCCAAGTCGGCCTCCAAGCAGGAATCCGCACTCTCCATCAGGCCAGGCAAGGCCTAGATGGAAAGGAAACAACAACACAAACAACTAAACACTCAATCAGCCAGGGACACACACACACACACCCACACACACACAGACAATCACAACAAAACTATACACAGAACCACAACAGACAAACAACACCAGCAACACCACAGAAACAGCAACACACAAACAAGAACTCACAAACAACACAAAAAACACAAACAAGAGCTCCAAAACAACACAAAACAACAACACAAACGAGAATGGAGGCAGAGCGCCACGAGTACGTCCACACTCCACCTGTGTGCTGTGATGACTGACCTATCAACCTTGCCCATAGGTAAACAGCATATCCAGCTTCGTACATGCCTTACACCTGAAATGCTCCACACTCTACACTACTGTCTACAAGTGCCAAAGGACGACTCTACACCTATCGCAGACGTTCTCGTAACCCTTGACCGGCACTTTAAGGCTCGGACAAATGAGGCCTTGAGGAGACGTGAGTTGTTTAGCTGTAGACAGGAGGCAGGTGAGCAGTTCAATGAGTTCTTTGTTCGAGTAAAGAATTTATCTGAAGCAGTGGATGTCTGTAAGGGAAGTGATGTCAGTTGTGAGGAGACTCAGATGAAACAGGTGATTTTAATGGGTATCAGGGATCAAGATTTAGTGCAGGAATTAATCAGTATCATACCTACTAAGTCCCTTGACCAGGTGGTACAGCATTGTTATGCCCATGAAGCAGCTAGGCATACTGCTACTGCAATCACCTCTGCTCCTAAAACTGTTTGTGCTGTGTCAAAGTATAAAAAGGAGAAGAAACATAAACAGTACCCTGTTAGGACAAGTACACCTCCTCCAGGCATGTGTCAGAATTGTGGTAAGACACATGATAAGAGCCAGTGTCCAGCTACGGATTTCATGTGTAGTAATTGTGGTAAAAGAGGACATTTTGCAAAAATGCCACGGTGCCCCGCTAAAAATGCTACTTGTCGTGCTTGTACTAAAATAGGTCATTTTGACAGGTGCTGCCGATCGACCAAGGAGTCATTTAAAGGAGGACGACGACAGTCTGGTGGGCAGGTCACCCAGGACTCCAAGGGTAGTGGTGCTCGCCGTGTCCAAGCTGCCACTCGCACGCCTTCTGAGACCTCACCACCCATTGTTGTCAGTGTTACCTACAGAAAAGGAACATATACCCTTGACATGTTACCTGATACGGGAGCTGACACAACAATCATTGGTCCAGACCACTTGCAACACATCGGATTGTTTCTCAGTGATCTTCAACCACCTCCACAGACTCCAACTTACGCAGCTGACGGCTCCCTTATGAAGTCTGCAATCGGATCGGTACAGGTACAACTCCAGGTGAAGGAACGTAGTACACAGGAGTGGATGGATGTTCACCATGGAATCCCTATTCCCCTCCTTTCCTACAGGGCTTGCAGGGAATTGGCGCTAATCCCTGAGCGATTTCCCAACCCGATTGCCCAGGTGACCCACGCACGTGTACAGAAGGGGAAAGGTAGTAGCACAGCAGTTTCTACTATTCAGCAGATACAAGACCCTTCGGTAGGTGCAGTTCACCCTAATTCAACAACTCTGGATAAACTACCGTCACCAGCCAAGCCATCTCCAACCTGGTCGAATACTACAACGCCTTCACAGGCTAGGGAGTACTTCCTGAAGGAGTATGCAGACGTGTTAGTGACAAAACAGGATCTTTGTAAGACAACACTACGGCCTATGAAGGGGTCACCTATGAAGATACACTTACGGGAGGATGCACAACCCTTTGCCATATACACCTCGCGACAGATCCCGTTGGCATACCAGGAAGAAGTGAGGAAGGAGTTACGCAGCATGGAGGCCCAGGGTATCATCACGCCCGTAGGAGATGACCCGTCACCCTGGTGCCACCCACTTGTCGTGGTACCCAAGCCGCACGGTGGAGTACGCATAACAACAGATCTTTCAAAGTTAAACAGTCAAGTCTCCCGCCCAGCCCACCCATCTCCCACACCATTTGCAGCTGTTAGGAGTATCCCACCTGGATCCAAGTTCTTCACAGTCGTTGATGCTTTGTGTGGCTACTGGCAGCTAGAGCTGGCGGAGGAAGACCAACCGTTAATTACATTTATCACACCTTATGGGAGATTCAGATATCTTCGTGGTCCCATGGGATTTATAGGTACAGGTGATGCTTTTTGCCAAAGAGGTGACGCAGCTCTACAAGGTATCACCAACTGTGTGAAGGTGGTGGACGATGTTCTATTGTACGATGAGGAACTAGTGCCACACTTACAACGGGTAGACAGACTACTGGCTAAATGTCGAGAGAATGGGATCACTCTCAATGCAGACAAGTTTGTGCTCGCCACATCTGAAGTAAGGTTTTGTGGATTTGTGCTGTCAGCTGATGGAATTGCACCAGACCCTGAGAAAGTGCAAGCCATTGGAGACTTCACAACACCAGCCAACGTAACGGACCTGA
Source organism: Petrolisthes cinctipes (assembly GCA_033782935.1). NCBI lineage: Eukaryota > Metazoa > Arthropoda > Malacostraca > Decapoda > Porcellanidae > Petrolisthes > Petrolisthes cinctipes. The sequence goes on along the minus strand of JAWQEG010001012.1, from coordinate 56,847 downwards.
GATCTTTCATGGGACTAGTCAACCAACTGACAGAGTTTTCTCATGACATCTCAGCCGCTGCTCAACCACTCCGCCCTCTTATGAGCCCCAAACGAGTATTCAAGTGGACTGCTGATCATGACACCGCCTTCAGGAATGTCAAAAGAGCGCTGGCCAGTCCACCAGTGTTGGCAGTGTTCGACCCTAACCTACCCGCAGTTCTACAGACTGATGCATCCAGACTATATGGCATAGGGTACGCATTATTGCAGGACCACGGAGGAGGACACCTGTGTCTGGTACAATGCGGCTCACGTTTTCTCACTGATACGGAAACAAGGTATGCCACGATAGAGTTGGAGATGTTGGCCACAGTCTGGGCGATGTACAAATGTGGGTATTACTTGAAGGGACTGCAACACTTTGAACATGTAACTGACCACCGCCCACTCATACCGATTCTCAACCACTACACCTTGGACGCAGTTGAGAATCTAAGACTACAGAGGTCTCAAGGAAAAGCTGTCGCCCTTCACATTTACAGCCAGGTGGTGTGCAGGCAAGCAATTGTGCATACCCGATGCACTTTCCCGCCACCCTGTCAGCAACCCTACGGATGAAGATGACATGCTCAAGGACACCCCTTTACAAGCTGCTGCGGCTGTACGAGCTGTACGGTGTCTCGACTCAGAAGTTCAGCACCTGAATGACGATGTCCAGTTGGAGGATCTACAGCAAGCAGCACGCACAGATGAGACATACATAATGTTGCTGGAGCATGTGCGCCATGGATTTCCAAGCCATTGGTATGATCTCAACAACAGTCTCCTCGATTACTGGAAGATACGGGACGAGCTGTACTGTGATGGTGACCTAATACTCTACGGTCCACACATCGTAGTACCTGCAGCGGTACGCAAATCTGTTTTGCGACGCTTGCACGATAGCCACCGTGGAGCTGAGGCTACCAACCCCGTGCTCGACAAACAGTGTTTTGGTCAGGCATCAATGCCGACATTGTCAACACCGTACAAGCTTGTTAGGCCTGCCAAACACTAATCCCCAGCCAGCAGAAAGAAGAATACCGGAATGATGACCACCCAACACGACCCTTCGAATCAGTGACTGCAGACCACTTTCAGGTAGCGGGGAAGTCTTTCCTCGTGATTGTAGACAGGATGTCAGGATGGCCGGCCGTCTTCCCATGTGGTGCTGATACGACTGCTTCAGCCACCATCCTTCAGTTCAGGCAGTACTTCGTAGACAAAGGTGTCCCTGTACGACTTCGCACTGATGGAGGACCCCAGTTTACATCAAAGGAATTTTCAGACTTCCTTCACCGCTGGAACGTCAGGCACATCATTTCTTCGCCACACCACCCACAGTCTAATGGACACGCTGAAGCCGCTGTCAAGTCTATGAAGCACCTCATTCTCAAGGTAGCTCCTACAGGCAACATAAGATGTGAGGAGTTTGATAGTGGTCTGTTGGAAATGCGAAACACTCCAAACTATACAGGACGATCTCCAGCACAGATCTTATATGGTCATCCTCTTCGCACCTGTGTTCCAGCCCACCCTGCATCATTCAAGCCAGAGTGGCAGCCTGACATGGAAGAGTGTGAGCGTCTTACTGCCCAACGGAGCCAAGAAACGCAGTCAAGATATAACAAACGAGCAAGGCAGTTACCTGTTCTACGCGTCAACCAGCGAGTCCGTATCCAGGACTCTGTGAGTAAGCACTGGTATAGGACTGGCGAGGTGGTGGCCCAGCATAGGCCACGCGTATACGATGTCCGCCTCCCCAACGGCCGCATTCTGAGGCGTAACAGGATTCACCTACGCCCAGTGCCAGCCATCAACGAGGACCCAGCAATCAACCCTGCGGCCTACTCATCAGCTCCTCGCGATCCTCCAGCACCTCGACGTTCAGCTCGTCTACGCCAACGCCAGAGGACTACTAACTGAAGCTTAAGACTCTCCTATGAGCTTAAAGGGGGGAGGGAGGTGTGGGTACGCCATTGTAGCTCAGTGTAGAAACACACACATAATTTCCCATATTCTTTCACACCTACACTTCTACATTTCAGGGGAAACTGCATTACAGTTGACATCATCTACCCGAGCGATGATGTCGTAAAGTAACACTACCCTAGTTGGCCACGCCACCATAGCTCAGTCTCACACTCACAGCTGTAGTGATAGGATGTACAGCGTGTGTGTATCTGCTGTCGGCCTTCTGTAATAAACACTGTTAAAGAACCTTTGGTTCCCTCGTTATCCCTACGACTTCTATAGTGTTCCAGGCAACCACAGAATACGGGATATTCGATAACATACAAATTCCATCAACCACCCACCCAAATCCTCCACGACACCTTTAATCCCTTTTGATCTTCCCCAGGACAGTATTCCCATCACACGGCCATTGCCAGCCACGCCCCCTCGCACCTTCAACCCAGACCTCGCTTCACAGCCACCACCACTCGCTGCCACACCTTCTCCTCCTGAACACTTGCTGGTCGACGAGCCTTCCTTACCTCCCGAGGGTTTCACGTCACGTGCTGGGCATACCATACGGCGACCAGCAAAATACCTCTCCATGCTGCACAATGCAAACACACACCTATTCCACATGCTACTTAGTACACACACCCCATACTATTAATTCAATATGTTTTTCGTACACCTTACACACAACCCGCACACTCTTGTATTACACTTATTTATTCATATATTTATATTTTGTATATTTTTGTTATATGTTTGTTTTCTCTTCCCTGTCTCCCCGTATATTTCTAAACATTTCTCTGGGGATGGGGGGTAATGTAGCGGTCACATATATGGCCACTCTATGTACCACATATATGACCACTCCTGTAGCGCCAGGTATACCACTCCTATATCCCTATGTCTATTCTTAGCCAGATGGGTACACTAATTTCTGACCCAGACAGACCTAAGCCGCCCTTGGGAGCATGCCTGCCTTCAGCCAAGCCGCCTCATGCCCCCTGGAGATGCCAGCTACAGTCTCCCTTCCCCAAGCCAGGATGACTCATTCATGGGAACTTCTACCTGCCCACGCTCATAGGTCAGGCAATCACGTGGTAACGCCTCATCCGGGACATGGGTTGGACCATGTATAAGGGCCCAGGCCTCCTGGGTCAATCACTTACGCTTGAGCACTGGAAAGAGAAGGTCCTGCCTGCCCTGCCCTGTCTGCTGCCACACCTGCCTAGCTGCCCCAAGCCTATCCGTGTTCCCGTCTTGATCACACGGCCATCCTCCAGCCAACTCTCCTGCAGCAACCACGGTTCACCTACGGCACGGCACGGCACACCAGCATACTACCATATTCTGTGTGACCTTTATGTACTACCAATAAACTGTATTGTGTATTCTAGAGACTGTTCATCCAAGGTAATGAATGACACAAGGTCTTCCTTGACGTTATAATTTGTTTGTTATTTTGTTTGTTTTTATTTGCTATTTTGTTTGTTTGTTTATTTGTTTGTTATTTTGTTGTTTGTTGTTTTTTGTTATTTTGTTTGTTTGTTGATCATTTCTTTTATTTTGTTTGTTGTTTGTGTTATTTTGTTTGTTTGTTATTTTTTTTGTTTATTTTAGCCTATCGACTACGTAATGGTCATTAACGGCGATATATTTATAGAGTGATAGAAAGTATTATGGTGAACTAAAGGTGTTTACATCAGTGTGTGTGTCATTAGTGTCACTCTCCTATGAATTAGGTCATGACATGTACTTAGAATGTCTTCCGTCTTTCACTTGATATCAGGTTTTATCTGTAATCGGATTACACCATCTTGCTCAGGAGGTTTTGTTTTACTGGAGGAAATGTTTTATAACATCATTGATTTAATATTTGCTGGTAAAAAATGATAAAAGTTGTATATATATATTGGTGAACTTTGTTCACTTCTACTCATCATAATTACTTTGTTTCTTATTTTATCGAGTTGTGACAAACATATGTGAACTCTATAATCACTACTAAGACTATTGGTATCAAGTAAAAGGGTTTATCTTGAATATGAGAAGAGTTAGAGTAAATAATAAACAAAGATATACTACCAGGAGTGTGGGTGACAGAGAGGATACTCACCTTGGTAATAATATACAAAGATATACAATCAGGAGTGTGGGTGACAGAGAGGATACTCACCTTGGTAATAATATACAAAGATATACTACCAGGAGTGTGGGTGACAGAGAGGATACTCATCTTGGTAATAATATACAAAGATATACAATCAGAAGTGTGAGTGACAGAGAGGATACTCACCTTGGTAATAATATACAAAGATATACATACTACCAGGAGTGTGGGTGACAGAGAGGATACTCATCTTGGTGGAGCTGTAGCAGAGCAGGAGTCTAGGAGAGTGTGTCACCCAATCAGAAGAGAGCTTACCAATGATGTCTACACCCCAGTAGAACACAAGTTTCGGACTGACTTTATTATTATCATTATGTTTGTGTTATCACATAATTATTGTCCTGATGATATTATTATTATTATTATCATTTTTATTATTGTGTGTTACCACATAGTTAGTGTTCTGAAATTATTATTATTTTTATTAGTGTGTGTATTTCTACATAATCATTGTCCTGTGGTATTAGTATTATTATTTTTATTATTATTATTATTATTATTATTATTATTATTATTATTATTATGTGTGTAATTCAACAAGTTAAGTTATTCTGTCAAAATCTTTGAAACAATACAACCATCAATATAATTAAAGGAGATCTAAAGTCATTACTAATATTATAATTATATTTATTGAATAACAAGATAACTACAGGATATAAGTAATAAAAATGAACTACTTAATGTGAGATTCACTTGTTGGTGAATTGGAAGGTGTTTGATTCCTCCAAACTATGCCACCAAACACATCCCCTATTAGTACCATTGTTTGTATGTATGTATATGTATGTGTTTATGTATATGTACGTGTGTATGTATATGTATGTGTGTATGTATATGTACGTGTGTATGTATATGTATGTGTGTATGTATATGTACGTGTATGTGTGTATATATATATATATATATGTGTGTATGTATATGTACGTGTATGTATGTATGTATATGTATGTATGTATGTATGTGTGTATGTATATGTATGTGTGTATGTATGTAAGAGAGAGATAGAGATCCCCTATTAGTACCATTGAGGGCATCTGTTTGTATGTATGTATGTATGTATATGTATGTGGGTGTGTATATGTACGTGTATGTGTGTATGTATGTAAGAGAGAGATAGAGATTCCCTATTAGTACCATTGAGGGCATCTGTTTGTATGTGTGTATGTATGTATATGTATGTGTGTATGTATATGTATGTGTATGTGTGTATGTATGTAAGAGAGAGATAGACATCCCCTATTAGTACCATTGAGGGCATCTGTTTCCTGGCATAGTTTGGATGGAATCACACACCTTCCAGTTCATTAACATAAAAATATTCCTTTAAATGGTCCAGGATCCCACCTAACATAATTAATTAAGGGTATAGTACAGTATTGGTAACTGTGGAGCAACCAATTCCTACAAACTATTCCATACAACATTATTATTGTTAATCTGTTCAGTACCACAAGTATATTACCCTCTTAAAGATTCTTACAAACTATTCCATGCAACAAGCTATTATTATTATTATTGTGTATATATATATATATATATATATATATATATATATATATATATATATATATATATATATATATATATATATATATATATATATATATATATATATATATATATATATATATATATATATATATATATATATAAATTTGCAGAATAACTCGCAAGGAAAATGAAAACGGAATACCAAGCTTTCGTCTATTTCTCAAGACATCTTCAGGGTAATACCCTGTATTACCCTGAAGATGTCTTGAGAAATAGACGAAAGCTTGGTATTCTGTTTTCATTTTCCTTGCAAGTTATTCTGCAATTATATAAATTACGTGTACTTGTGATTACTAATGAATATATATATATATATATTGTTACGATGTTTACTTAAACTTTTGATGCCAGCTGTATCATATGCTGTGAGTGGGTAGTTTGCCAACAAGTGGGTAGTTTGACGCCAGCTGTAGTTTACGCTGCTGGCGTCCACGCGACGGACAGGCGCCATGGCGCCATCCGGCGTTGACCCCCTCTATAAAAAGCGCCCGTCGACGATATTCGACAGTCATTAGGGTGTGAGTGCTGAGAGAGAGATGGTGAAGAAGGACCTCTTGCCTGTACCATAAGTATTTGTTGTCCATTTGTTTACTGTTCCTCATTCCACTTATAGTTACAGCTGGCCAGTATTTTTTTGGTGCCTGTCGGCGTGTTTAACATGTTTTGTGATTTGTTTTCAGTGTATTTTTGTATGAATATTATTGTTGTAATTCTGTGTCTTAGCATATCCAAGCATTAATGTTTGTTTATTACTGTAATTTGTCTGTGTTAAATGTTTTCATTGTAAATATATTAAGGTAATTTTATTTAGAGTTTTCTATTAACTCCTCTAACAGAACCTGAGTTTACTGCATCAACGTGTTTTATAGTAATTGGGTCTACAGTAGAGGCTCCCTTTTGCCCAATATTTTTCTAAATAATTTATTTGTCAGATCAATTGCCGTTGCTTGTTCATTTTTTCGTTGATGTCGTAACAGAAATTGGCGACCTCGCCAGGATATGCTAGGAGGTTTATTGTGATTTATAGTGAAGTGAATTTCTATTGGGTGTTATTTGTGATTCTTATTATCATTGTGTTTTTACATACAATTATTGTATCATCATGGTTACTGTTGCCTGTCCTTTGCATATTATTTCGCAACAAGACGCGAGTGACTTTGTGGAGTCCAAACCAAGTAGGGATCAAGTTCATAATTTACCTAAACATGAATTGTTGCTAGTAGCTCAAGTGCTTAACGTAGAGTGTGCTTCAGACAATGTTTTGCTCTTGGCTAACCTTATTTGTGATCAGTTGTTTGGTACCAACTCTTATGAAGATTGTGTACCTGAAGCTGAAACCGACGATGCTGATCGGTGCCCTTCTAGGCAAAGCCAATGTAATAATCAGTCACAACTAGACCAAGAGTACCGTATGACCGAACTTCGACTGAATATGCAAATGCGTTTAAGAGAGAAGGAACTAGAAACTGAGGTTAGGTTGAAGGAATTAGAGGCAGGTGGCCAAAGGGAAAGCAGTGTGTATGGATCACGAGGGCTGGACCCCCTTAAATTAATTCCACCATTTGACGAGGGAGCAGTGTCTCAGTTCTTTGAGAGGTTTGAGAGGATTGCTAGAGGAAATGAGTGGCCGAGAGAGAAGTGGTCGACTTTTTCTCAGACTGCACTGAAAGGCAAGGCTCTTAAAGCTTGTGATTCTCTGAGTTTTGCTGAATTTCAAGACTATGATACCCTTAAAGTAACCGTATTAAGAGCTTATGAACTGAGACCTGAAGCCTACCGTCAGAGGTATAGAAACCGTCGCAGGCATCAGCAGGAATCTTATCCTGATTTTAATACTGGCTTGGTAGGAGAATTTAATGCATGGATGAGGAGTGAACAAGTAATGGACGACTATGATAGGCTAAGGGAGTTGATTCTGTTAGAGGATTTCCTAAATAAGATTGAGCCAGAAGTGCGTACTTACCTTGTTGATAAAAATGTTAAGACTTCTTCTCAAGCTGCCGAGTTGGCACAAGATTATTACCTAGTCAGAAAACATGATAAGAGCCGTAAAAAGGAAACCTCCCAATCAACTCCCGAATATAATGACCATCTCTCTCAGAAACAAGGCATCTCACCTAAGGCTAACACACCTAATGACTCTCATAAATCCCCACAACATCACACAGCACAGACACACACAGAGAAACTCACACGGCGCCCCTTTGTTTGTAGTTATTGTGGTAAACGTGGTCACACAGTAGATAAATGCTGGAAGAAGGCAGGGGTTGTTAGACCCATGCATTTTGTGAATAGTGGGAATGTTCCTGTCGTGACTTTGGAGCCGTCTTCACGAGGCGACCCAGTTGTTGGCTCTTCTTCTAATGTTGTTTCCTCTACAGAAACCAGAAGGAGGGTGTCCGGCGAAGATTTGTTGTGTCCTACTGTTCACGGGAGTGTGGTTCTGGCGGTGTCAACTGAGATCGTTCCTGGCTGTAATTACTCTCCCTATTTGTCTTCGGGTTGTGTTTGGTGGTGCGGTGAGATGTACCCCGTCAGAATTCTGCGTGACACAGGTGCCTCAATATCATTATGGGTGAAACCTCCTCAGTCCGACATCTCAGGTGAGGAGTTCATACTCATTAAGGGAGTACCTGGTTCCCTGACAGTGCCTTTGGTGGAGTGTAATGTCGTGTGTGATTTATTCCAGGGTGTTGCACGGTTAGGAGTTGTAAAGAGTCTGCCTGAAAACGGGGTTGACTTGATTTTAGGTAATGATCTCGTGAGGGGAGAAGATTTAACTGCTCCTGTGTTGTCCACCGTGCCATTAACCAATGTTCAGGGGGGTGTTGGGAGTGTTGACCTTGAAATCTTTCCCTTTTGTGCTGTAACTAGGTCCATGTCTCGTGTTGAAAAGAACAGACGGGAGAAAGTTGCCAACAGCGGGCTACGTATTAATACCCCTGTGGAACTTCCGGAGCAACCTGCTGATTCTGAGGCACAGGATGTTGTTAATTTGGGGGACATTTTTAAGGGATCTTCAGAGGATATACTCGTGGCTGCTTTGGAGACAGTTGATGCTCACAAATTGAAGCAGTTGCAGTCTGAGGACCCCGAAATAGAGAAATTAAAGTTATTGGCTGTTGATAGTTTTGAGAACGAGAAAGATGTATGTTTTTATTTGAAAGATGGAGTTTTGTGGAGGCGTTGGAGACCACCTTATGTAAACATTGATGATGGTTTCTGGGATTATCATCAGGTAGTAGTCCAAATGGTTGTAGGCAGGAGTTGCTTCACCTGGCTCACACCACTCCTTTCGCAGGTCACATGGGTGTGAGGAAGACATTGCATCGACTTCGGACAGAGTTCTTTTGGCCACGTATGGCAGCTGAAGTGGCCCAGTTTGTTAGAAGTTGCCACACCTGCCAAATGGTTGGCAGCCCAAACCAAAGTATCCCGAAATCACCTCTCATTCCTATACCTGTTTTAGAATCCCCATTTACAAAATTAGTTATAGATGTGGTTGGTCCCTTGCGGCCTTGCCCCCCTCCTCTAGTGGACACTTATACCTTTTTACCATAATGGATACCTCCACCCGTTACCCAGAGGCAATTCCCTTACGTAACATAAAAGCCAAAACCATTGTTAGGGCTTTACTAGAATTTTTCACCAAATTTGGGTTGCCTCTGGAAGTTCAGTCAGATCAGGGGAGTAATTTTATGTCAAATGCTTTCCAGCAGGCTCTGGCTGAGTTGGGAGTTATACATGTAACTTCGTCAGCGTACCACCCGGAGTCCCAGGGAGTGTTGGAGCGGTACCACCAGACGCTGAAGAGTATGCTCCGTAAATACTGTATGGAGCACTCCAAGGACTGGGATCGTGGAGTTCCCTTCCTCCTGTTTACATCGAGGGAAGTCCCGCAAGAGAGTCTGGGTTTCTCTCCAAATGAGCTTGTGTTTGGCCATCGCGTTCGGGGACCGTTGGGTGTAGTTAAGGACTCCTGGAGTTGTGGCCCTGAAGAAAGCAAGAACCTTCTGTCTTACGTGCAAGAGTTCAAGACCCACATGAGGGACACATGGGAAATGGCCCGGCAGAAATTGGAGTCGGCCCAGGGAAGAATGAAGAAGTGGTATGACAAAAACGCAAGAGAACGAGAGTTTAAAGTTGGAGATGAGGTCTTGGTGTTGCTTCCCCTTCAAGGCCAGCCTTTGTCTGCCAACTTCTGTGGTCCTTACGTCATCGAGAGAAGAATCGGCATGACAGACTACCTCGTGAGGACCCCCGATCGTCGCAAGAAGTATCAGCTCTGTCATATAAACATGTTGAAGCCATACTACCGAAATGAGAGTTCTCCTACCCCAGCTCCAGTTGTAAGGGCCACTGCAGTTGTTACCACCGCGGGAGAAGATGTTGATGTCGATTGTGAGTTTTGGGACTGCAGATGGTTGGAGAATGTCGAAGCTGGGACCACACTAAAGGCGAAGCTGTCATACCTCCCTCCCGACCAGTCTACACAACTGATGTCACTGCTGTCTTCGTGCCCTGGGGAGTTCAGCGACGTTCCGGGGAGAACTTCCTGGACTAAGCATGACGTGTGTGTGGATGACGCCGCTCCCATCAAGCTGCCCCCCTACCGTGTTAGTCCTCATCATGCAGAGGCCTTGCGCACTGAACTCGAATACATGCTGGACCTCGGCATCATCTCGCCCTGTGTCAGCCCGTGGAGTTCACCTGTCACGTTACAGCCAAAGTCTGATGGAGGAATTAGGTTCTGCATTGATTACTGGAGGGTCAACGCAGTCACTACAACCGACACCTACCCGCTGCCCCGCTTGGAAGACTGCGTGGATTGCATCGGGTCAGCTCGCTACATTACCAAGCTGGACCTGAAGCAAGGGTTTTGGCAAGTGCCCCTGACCGAGCGTGCCAAGGAAATCTCTTGTTTTGTTATTGCCGGTCAGACATATATGTGCCATGTCATGCCCTACGGTATGAAGAATGCTCCCACAACGTTTCAGCGACTGATGAACAAGATGGTACAGGGGATGAAAAATTGTGTGGTGTTTCTGGACGATGTGGTAGTGTTCACATTAGATTGGGAGAGTCATATGATTGAATTGGGAACTTAGTTGTCTAGACTCTCTGCAGCCCGCCTGGTAGTAAATTTAAAAAAGTGCGAGTTTGTAAGTGCCCAGGTTAAGTACCTCGGGTATGTTGTTGGGCATGGCGAAGTACGGCCCCCTGATTCAAAGGTGGAGGCTATCAAAAGCTTCCCATCGCCACAGAACAGGCGTGAGCTTAGAAGATTTTTGGGGTGCATAGGTTATTACAGACGCTTTCTTAAGAACTTCGCTACCCTAGTGACCTCTCTAACTGAATTACTGAGGAAGGATAGGGCTTTCCAGTGGACTGATGAGTGTGAGAAAAGTTTTGTCCTGGCAAAGCAAACATTAAGTAACTTCCCAGTGATGGTAGCGCCCGACTTTGAAAAAACTTTTTTGCTTGCTGTGGATGCCAGTAATGTGGGTGCTGGAGCGGTGTTGTTGCAGGGGGATGATCAGGGAATAGAACATCCTGTTTGTTATTTCAGTAAAAAGTTCTCTCCTGCACAAAAGAACTATTCAGTCATAGAGAAGGAGTTACTGGCCCTGATCCTCGCCCTGCAACATTTTTCTGTGTATATTCCCCCTTTTGGGCCTGATGTAAAGGTGTATACTGATCATCACTCTTTGAAGTATTTAGAAAGTTTTAAGACAAAGAATCAGCGAGTAACAAGATGGAGTCTGTTCCTTCAGCAATACCACTTGTCATTGCACCATGTTAAAGGAACAGACAACATCTTCGCTGATTGTCTGTCATGTAGTTAGGGGTATATTAAAAAAAAGGTCGAATTTTCTACGGAAAATTCTTTCTTTGGAGGGGGCGTGTTACGATGTTTACTTAAACTTTTGATGCCAGCTGTATCATATGCTGTGAGTGGGTAGTTTGCCAACAAGTGGGTAGTTCGACGCCAGCTGTAGTTTACGCTGCTGGCGTCCACGCGACGGACAGGCGCCATGGCGCCATCCGGCGTTGACCCCCTCTATAAAAAGCGCCCGTCGACGATATTCGACAGTCATTAGGGTGTGAGTGCTGAGAGAGAGATGGTGAAGAAGGACCTCTTGCCTGTACCATAAGTATTTGTTGTCCATTTGTTTACTGTTCCTCATTCCACTTATAGTTACAGCTGGCCAGTATTTTTTTGGTGCCTGTCGGCGTGTTTAACATGTTTTGTGATTTGTTTTCAGTGTATTTTTGTATGAATATTATTGTTGTAATTCTGTGTCTTAGCATATCCAAGCATTAATGTTTGTTTATTACTGTAATTTGTCTGTGTTAAATGTTTTCATTGTAAATATATTAAGGTAATTTTATTTAGAGTTTTCTATTAACTCCTCTAACAGAACCTGAGTTTACTGCATCAATGTGTTTTATAGTAATTGGGTCTACAGTAGAGGCTCCCTTTTGCCCAATATTTTTCTAAATAATTTATTTGTCAGATCAATTGCCGTTGCTTGTTCATTTTTCCGTTGATGTCGTAACAATATATATAAAGGATTTATACTAATGCAAAATGTATATTATATATGTATCCTCTGTGGATATTGTATTAAGGAATTACAATACAGTACATAGTAATTTATTATATAGTAATTTATTACATAGTAAGTAATTATATAGTAAATAATTATATAGTATTACTCCTTGTTTATATTGTGTGTACTAAGACAACTAGAGAGGCACCACAACACCACAGTCCACCACAGTGACTTGTGTGATGTCATTGAGTTGGGCTGCTGCCTCCAACACTTCCAGTCCACTCTCCACTTGGCCAATATTAGCACTAAAAGACCAATATCCAATGCTGGTGCTGATGCAAAACTGACCACTCTTTCTGAATCACTCTTAAATGATACTATCACCACCTCATTACAATAGCTATGTACACTGTAGTCATTAAAGTTATAGTTCCCACCGAACATACACACACTCTGTTCCCCCTTGGACAATACTCTATGTAACCGAGTATTGAGGAAGGAGGATACTGGCTGTCCAGTGCAGAGACCAACAAACTGTTTGTCCTCTGTTGTATCCTCACTCACCCGGATGTAGACTCTCCCCCTTGTCAACCCCTTCCAAGCCATCTCCAGGAAGGTGATGGTAGACTCAGGGTTCAGGGTCTTTATTATCTCACTCACCTGTAAGACACAACCATTATTACTGACCCTATCAACCACACCTTTCATATACACACACATACTCTCCTACTCACTACGCACACTCTCATAACTCGTCCATCCTCCTACTCACTACACACACCATCAAAACATACACACCTTCCTACTCACTACATACTCAACCTCCTACTCACTACACACACCCTTATATCTCTCACACACCCTCCTACTCAGTACACACACCTTCTTACTCACTACACACTCAACCTTTTATTCACTACACACACTTCCATCACTCACCCACCCTCTAACTCACTACACACAGCCATAACTCACACACCTTCCTACTCACTACACACTTAATCTCTTACCACACACCTTCCTACTCACACCCTCGTAACTCACACCACCATAACTCACACACCATCCTACTCACTACATACACTTCTATCACTCACACACTCAACTTCCTACTCACTACACACACCAATATAACTCACACACCGTCTTACTCACTGCACACCATTATAACTCACACACCTTCCTACTCACCACAAACACACCACCATGATGCACACACACACTTACCCACTACACACACCCTCCTTCTCAGTACACACTCAACCTCTTACTCACTACACACACCCTTATAACTCACACACCTTCCTACTCACTACACACACCACCATAATGCACACACCTTCCTACTCACTACACACACCACCATAATGCACACACCTTATTACTCACTACACATACCACCATATTGCACACACCCTCATACTCACTCCACACCACTAAAACTCACACATCCTCTTCCTCACTACACTCACCACCACCCTTTTACTCACTACACACACATTCATCACTCTTTCAGAAACAGCACATCACCACAACCTTTTCCTCTCCCACTCCATATCAAACACACACCACATCTCACCAAATAGAGTCCCACAATTAGCCTACCCCCACACTCAAATATAATTAATGTCCTTCCCCCACACCTCTCTCATCTCATTGCCACAGTTTCCCCACAAGCCCTCCCCACCTTCCACAATATTAAAACAACCATTATGTCAACAGTCTTTAAGAGGAGATTCTCTTGTTGTTAAATTGGAAGGCTACTGATTCCTATTAACTATACCAGAAAACAGACACCCTCAGTGGTACTAATAGGAGATCTGTTTTGTGGCATAGTTTGGAGGAGTCACAGACCTTCAAATTCATAAACAAAAGAATTTCCCATTAAATGGTAGAAATTAGACTCAGTGTTAAATATTTCCTGTAAACATACTGGCAGGGTGATGGCTACAAGGGGTGGAGGTTGGTTCTGGAGGCAGTGGAGGAGAAGTCGTCCATTATCTAGGCTCAGTCTGGAATAGTTGTAGTCATTCTGGTTCTCTTGTATTCCAAACACTTCACCAGCCTCTACCTTCATCCTAATATCTGGCTTCATCCATATAGCTGCCATTAAATGTTTAAGTTCCTCAAACTGTAGAGAAAAGGAAAACAATTGTGTTGTGATAATACATGATGAAACGGACAATACAAATAATAATGTATTATAGGGTACAAATAATACAGTTTAAACAACTGTGGACAAGAGATTGAATGATATTAGGTGCCGCAACAGTGAGGTCATATGGAGCCCGAGGAAGGTAATTGAGAAGTGGGACAGTAAGTACAAAATGTAACAGATGACCTAAAAGTGACAGTTGGAGAAGTGAAAGCCCCTTTTAGTGACCTTTTACGATAAGCTGGGATACTGAGGAGGTATTTGTCACCTCCTACCCAAGAGAGAGTGAACAAAAGAAGTATATTATCAGTGAACAGAGTGACTGGTGTAACAAAATATGTACAAGGAGTCAGATGTGACAATATTGGTAGTGAGGTGGGACAGTATAAGTAGGGAGGTGGTACAGTATAAGTAGTGAGGTGGGTCGGTATAAGTAGTAAGGTGGGTCAGTATAAGTAGTGAGATAAATAGTGCATTGTAATATTATATCAGAACATTAACAACATACATGTATCTGGTCTTTTATGACATGAGGTAGAGTAAAGTCACTCAGTTGGTTAGTTTGGTCTGTAGCACCAGCCTCATCATCAACCATCATCAAGACCTTCTGAACTTTGTCCATAAGAGGTAGAGTAAAGTCAATCAGTTGGTTAGTGTGTTCTGTAGCACCAGCCTCATCATCAACCATCATCAAGGCCTTCTTTGTTACATCACGGACCTGTTGATATAAAAACATTGTTGTTTTAACTCTGTGTAAGGTGGAAGATTTAATAGTGAATGAATGGCCTGTGTTTGGCCAGAAAGACCTTGTAGTTACAAGGGACAAGGAGATAGACATAAGGGACAGCAAGTATGAAGGAATATAAAGAAAAGGAGGGACAGTTTAAAAATGAAAATAAATACATTGTGTTATAAGACAATCCAAGTGATTATATAAATAACAACATAAGGAAAACTCACACTGGTACACTAAGTATATTGGTCAATACATTTATATTTTACCATTATGGGTTTTCTACACTGGGTCTCATTACACAAATGACATAGAAACAAATGTAGAAAAGAAAATCAAAACTTTACATTTGTAATTAACAAAGTTCAAATAAAGAGTATCACTTAAACCCTGAACAGTAAAGAGGGAGTGAAAACATTTAATCACTCTTTTACAGGCTGACTTCTTAATAGCTTAGTAAAGTTGCAAATTGTCCATTAGTAATTGACATTAAAATTCAACAATATCAAATGACTGATGGAATTAGTATTACAGAAACCTTAAGATCATCTTCTGATTGACACTAACAAATTAATGGTTAATAAAAGCATGTTCTCAATTAGGATTACCTGATAATAACAGTACTAAAATATTTATCAAAGCTGATATTATTGATGATGAGGTTGTTGCGCTAAAACACATACATTTAGGGAAGCTGAGGTAATATATGAATGGTTCTAAGGGGGTAGTATAGTGTTGGTAAATTTGTAGCGACTAATTACTCCAAACTATTCCAAGCACCAGACCAACATTATTTTTGTTAATCTAGTCCTGTTTTCTGGTATACTTTGAAGGAATTAAGGTGCTCCAATGTACCAATTGTATACTATCTCCTTAACAGCACCAGTATTAGAGACCTAGTGTATGGATGGTGTATAATATGTATGAAATGATAGTAGTTATGTATACCTATGTATGACTTGACAACAGTTATGTAAATCTATGTATGACTTGACAACAGTTATATAAATCTATGTATGACTTGACAACAGTTATGTATATCTATGTATGACTTGACAGCAGTTATGTAAATCTATGTATGACTTGACAGCAGTTATGTAAATCTATGTATGACTTGACAACAGTTATGTAAATCTATGTATGACTTGACAGCAGTTATGTATACCTATGTATGACGACAACAGTTATGTATACCTATGTATGACTTGACAACAGTTATATAAATCTATGTATGACTTGACAACAGCTATGTATACCTATGTATGACTTGACAGCAGTTTTGTATATTTTAATAAGAGTTCATTATGAAGTAAGTGCTGACCATTTTTACAACACTGAGTGGGAAAAGGTTGAGGATGGATATAAATACCTTCTTACTGGTGGTGACTGTTTTGACATCTGGAAAGAGTTCTTGGTACTTCTTCTTCCAGTCTTTATCCTCGTCCATGCAGTTGAAAGCCTGATTGATGACTTGGCCCACCTCCTCTTCCTTGGTGATGCCCTGGATCCTCCTTTGAGTAGCCTTCACCTGTTCCACAATTTCTCTTTCTTTTCCTACGAGGTTCTTTACCCTACACTCTTCCTGCTCCAGATGGTCCACGGCAGACTTGTTTTGTGTCATTATTTCATTCATCTTCTCCATTAGTTGGCGATGTTGTATTTTCCATTCGGCCAGCTGCCCCTTTTTCTCTTCAAGGTCGTCCATTGCACTATCCATATTGGTACTCTGCTCCTCCCAAAAGTTCTTCAGTGAAGGTTTGATGGTGGTAAATGTGGCACCTGCTGGAGTATCAGTTGGTGACAGTCCTTCAGTTGTGTTTTGGGAGGGTTTAGGTAAAGTCAAGGATTTAAGGTGCTTTACCAAAGTTTCAATGGTATAGCTTACAGGAAATTGATTAAAATTCTCTGTCTTAAATCCTATTCTACAACTAGGACAAGTAAGGTTTCCTGTTGTCATCATCACCTTTATACATTCTGTACAAAAGGTGTGGCCACAGGGGAGTGTGCGAGGCCGGCGCTCTGTGTCATCAAACTGAGTGAAACAAATACCACACTCTGCTGGGTTGTTCTGTGGTGGAAACATGTCATTGATTAGAACCAGTTTTACATACAACTCACTAAATAGAATACAGTACACACAAATCAACAAACTTACTTAAGAGTTTAAAGTACACATTACCTTATGGATTAATAATGCAAAACAACACTTCACTTTCTAATGAATTTCCAGCTTTGCATTCCTTGTGCATATTATATTATAACACATATATTATATAAAGTTACCTGTGGAAAACCTCCATCATTGCCTTCAGCCCCTGGAGCTGTAGGTTCCTGTTTGATACCTGTGTCCTTGGTGTCCATACCTGAGGGAGGAAGGTGGTTACATTCTTGGCAGTTCACATGTTACAGAAATGGACAAGAGTGGATGGTATATATGAAGAGAATTCAAAGTCAGTCTGACTGACAACACACATACAACACAATAATTCCTCCCTCCCTTCCTATTATATTCAGAATGACTAAGATCAGAAAATGGAAAAGAGTGGATGGTATGTATAAAGAGAATTCAAAGTCAGGCTGACTGACAACACACATACAACACAATGATTTCTCCCTCCCTTCCTATTATTATTATTATTTTTTTTTATTATTATTTTATTATTATTATTATTATTATTAAAATAGACCAAAGAAACAAAGCTGGGAGAGAATGCAAGCATTCTATCAATCCAAGGACCCCAACTCTATGAATCCAACCTGAAGAAAAAAAAGACAGCTTAGAGAAAGAAAGATGAGCAGTTAGCTTAATAAAAACATATTAGCCCTACTCTTGAAGCCAGCCAGTCCTACACCATCAAAGACAGATTCACCAAGGCCATTCCACAGAGACACCGACCTAGGGACAAACGATCGACTGTACTGACAGGTTCTACAGCGCGGCTATACGTAGGCAATCCTATGAGAGGCCACGGCACCACGAGTGACACGAGCTGGAACATACAGAGGTGGCAGAGACGAGTTAAGAGGATGCAGCACATTACTTCTGATCTTGAAGAGCGTGCACAATGATGCAACAAAACGACGGTGACTCAAATTACAATCAAGTGAACCGCCGGTAAGAAAATTAGCATAAGAAACAATCCTATCCAGCAACTTGAGATGGCAATCAGCTGCTGAACACCACACTGGAGAACAGTATTCCAACAGAGGCAACACAAAGGAGTTGTAACATCGCAGTACCAATGAGTGACCTCGGAACACACGCCAAGCATTATACCCAACTTTTGGGAGACAGACATTGAGATTGACCGAACATGCCTCTCAAAAGTCAGCTTGTCACCAAATGTAACTCCCAGAATAACCAAATTCTCAGATCCCTCCAAAACAGTCCCATCAAGAATCAAGGGTGGCGATAAAGGGTACACCGTGTGAGACCTTGAGATTACCATTGCCCTAGTCTTGCCAGCATTCAATCTCATACCCCACAACCTGCACCAATCACTAATCTTAACCAGGTCACGATCCACAGACTGAGTAACAGTAATCCTGGCACCAGAGGTCGGCACAACAGCAATGAGAGTGGAAGCATCTGCAAACCATACAGGTCATTCTCCAAGATATTAAAGAGTTCAGAGGTATACAGTAGGACAAACAACGGCCCTAAGACACTACCTTGGGGCACCCCAGACACTAATTCTACTCTTTCACTCCGCACACCATCCACAACAACATAATGGGATCGAGCAGTGAGGAATTGTGACAAGACAGACAGTACTGAACCACCAACACCAACAGAGCCTAGTCTGTAGAAGATACCCAGATGGTTTACCCTATCAAACGTGGCAGAAAAGTCAAGTTGCACCAGTCTAGCCTCACGACCCAACTCCAAAGCATTCTGCAGTACACGAGAGATACACAGAAGTGCATCACACATGCCAAGGCCACTTCGATATGCAAACTGTGAGGGTGGGAATACACCATTACGTTCCATGAAGTTACTTAAACACACAGCCACCAGCCTCTCAAACACCTTAGACAACATCAGGAGTGATGGAAATCGGCTTGTAATCGCCAACTGAAGATGAAGGAGGGCCCTTGGGAATTGAGGTAACATTAGCAGACCTCCAACATTCAGCAAAACTACTAAGACGAAGTAGTCTCCTGAAGACAACACTGAGGCTGGGAGCTAGGACATCAACCGTCTGTTTAATGAACAGAGGAAACATTCCCAAGGGGTCAATACCACCATAGAATCCAACTCATTACAGAGTTTTTTAACTTCCTTTGACCTAAAGGCAAATGAGGAGAGACCAGGACAGGGGTGACATTGGAGGGCAACTCTACAGACTCCCTAGACTACTTGCTATCAAAGTGAGCTGCAAGCAATGCAGCCTTACCACCGGGCTCATTGACACGGTAGCCATACTAACAGTGATATATTTTGCTAATAGGTAATGAGGTGTTCAGTGACAGATCACAAGAGGGAGGTGCCCTATATGTCAACCCCAAAAGTATGATTGTGTGTTCAGTTATCACTGGAAAGATTATTAGTCAATTTGATTAATTAATTTAACCTTACTTGCCAAAGAATAATAAATGATACGAGTATTAAATGTTAAAACCAGCTTGTCTGAAACTCTCATCTTAAAATATACTGAAATGAAGAGCCATGGAGCTCTGGATATTTAAGTTTTGGGTTGGCTTCCGAATCGGTAAAATTTATATAAATAAAACATCAGGTAATGATATATATGAGTATATCTATGAATAAATATTATTATTATTAATTCAGTTGGAGGCATAGTCGGCATCGAAGTTGTAGTTATGAAACATCTGTGATCGGAGTCGGATTCGACTAACAGTTCTATACTGACAGTAAATATGTGGTTACACCGAGGTGTTGTATACATCCCTTCTGTTCTAAATCTGATGTTATATTTATATGAATTCTTACTGGCAGACGTAAACTGAAATAATTATGAGGTGATAATGATATTACTTTGACACGGTTTTCAATGTTTGATAAACGCATATATAACAACAGATAATATGTAACGTCACGGCTTTTTACCAAACCTGATAATGTGTGTGTGTGTGTGTGTGTGTGTGTGTGTGTGTGTATTAAGAAGCAAGATTGATTGATTGTTTGATATTAGGTGCCGCAACAGTGAGGTCATATAGCGCCAGAAAAAGGTGAGAGATAGGTGTGACAGCAAGCAGGAAGGAAATAGAAAGAAATAAGGGAGAGTTGAAGAACTAAAAGCTAGTGGCTGGGGCCGAAGGGGCACCAAAACCCTTAAATTATTGCCCACATCATTAATGCAGGCAATACCCCTCTACAGGGCTGAGAAGCAAGAGATAGAGAAAGAGATACGAGATGCTAGAGTGATAGTGTGTGTGTGTGTATATACTGAATAGCAAGAGAGAGAAAAAACAAAACGAGGTTCTAGAGTGATAGTGTGTGTGTGTGTACTGAGAGAGAGAGAGAGAGAGAGAGAGAGAGAGAGAGAGAGAGAGAGAGAGAGAGAGAGAGAGAGAGAGAGAGAGAGAGAGAGAGAGAGAGAGAACAGGTTGCTTGTGGTCTGTAATGAGAGATGAAGTAAGCTATGTTTGATGTCCAAGTGTGTAGTCACGTGTGTCTACAAAAATGAATATATGTAAATAAATTTTGTATTACTTACTTGGGGGATAACACATTACTAATATGATAATAAATGTATTAAAATGGCTATAATGTTGTATTAGCACATGTGACTCCTCTTCAAAAAAAAAAAAAAAAAAAAAAAAAAAAAAAAAACTCTCTCCCCCTTTCTTCGACCCGAATATGGAAGATGAAGCTTTGCCGATTCGAAATATTGTCTTGTATATGCACATGAGCTCACACAAGCGAAGCGCTGTTGCCACGTTAGCCAAGCCAAGTGAGGTGGTGGTCCAGGTGGAAATCTTGTAGAGTGTACAGTCGGCGGCAGAAGTCCTGTCGCCTCACCTGCTTCACCGAGATGCACAGTGTTCATGGACTCGAGAAATACGCATGTTTTCTACACTTAATAATCTCGAGTCTATGAATACCGCATGCCTCAGTGAAGCAAGTGAAGCGACAGGACTTTTGCCGCCGACTGTACAGTACGACACATTTTCTTTTCCTCCACTTGTGCTACACCTCAGACTCACCCTCCACCCACGCCAATATTTTCTCCACCCTCTCACAAAACCATTCCACATACATTCCATTACCACCACCAATCTCGTCTCCACACGACATTCAACCTCCACTAACCTCTCGCCACACGCCGCTCCACACGCACATACACCCAAGCTCGTAAATTCACGACCACGTCCCCTATTGTATATGTCATCTGAGCTGGTAACACTGGATGGGGAAGGTGTCATTGTTGGTGAAAGATTATATCATGTCCCTCTACTATGTTCCACCTACTCTGATTCCTCCCCAAATATATGTTACCAGTTCAAATGGCATAAACATCTAAGTACGTGGTCGCGAATTTACGAGCTTGGGTGTACGTAATTTTGTTCCCCTCCACCTGAACACTACTCAGCCCGCTCCACACACACCTCGCCACTTTTCTCCACATTCACCCACCACATTTTTGCACCCACATTCCACCTACACTTCACTCACATCACAACCCGAGTCTCCACTCCACACACTCTCGCCCCTAAAACCTAACGACACACCACACCACATACACACACTACCTTCCACCCTCACACCACCATGTGCCCCACCAACTCCACCAGCAAGACACCCCCACTGCCTCTCCACCCTAACAAAACACCGTCACACTTTCACACAACACCACCCACAACTCCACACTCCACATTCCTTACGTTCCACCCTTTTCATTCGACAAGCACACGTGGTTTTCCTACACCGAGGCGGTCTGGCCCGGCAGCGCCCTTCAGGATGAGGAGAAATACCAGGCTGTACTACGTGTCCTACCCTCGGAGGTGTTAGCATCTGTTACTCCACTTCTCACTCACCACACCCCCGGTTCCAAGTATGAGGGGGTGAAGGCGGCCATCACGAAGGCTCAAGGGAAGTCAACGATGCAGTACTACAAGGCCCTGGAGGACATGTAAGTGGAGGGACGCCACCCATTAGTACTGATGTGACACAAGCAGCAGGTGAACGTGGCGGCCAGCTCTCCCTTGGACGACTGCATCTTCAGAGTGTGGCACACCCGGCTCCTGCCTCCCGAGGTGCAACTCCACCTCCTGGCCCAGCCCAACCCCACACTCCAACAGTACGGGGAACTGGCTGACACACTGATGGAGGCCCACAACGACCATGCTGGGGTATGGCTGACACAACCCACCGCCGCAGCCAATGCCACTCCACCACCACAACAACAACCAGTCATCAAACCAGCGGCACCAGCACTACCACCTCCTATGCCCGCCCTCGACGCCACGATCATCATGTGTCAGCTTGAGGCCCTCTCTGCAAAGGTGGACCTACTCCAGTCACCACCCACCCTACAGGATCACAGCTGGGCTTCACCTCCATGCCAGCTACCTTCTCCACAACAGGTGCTACCACCACCACCACCACGTCAACAACCTTGGCAGGACCCCCACATATGTTCCTGCCACTAGCGGTTCAGGTACCAGGCAAGCAACTCTCGCCCACCATGTCGCTGAGCCGCCCCTACAGGTCTTGCTTCTACCAGATGGAACCAGGGAAACGAGTAGGGTGGTGGCAACACAGTGCCTCCATCGCTACCACCTGCCCCTCAGCCACATCCCCTACTTACTTACCCTCCCACCCACCACTTACATGCCTCACGTACACATATGTAAAACACACCATTTCTTCCCTTTAATATTATTTACTAGCGGAGGTACCTGGCGTTGCTGGGAAAGATGCCTATATAAATAGGACTAAGGACACATATTATAGTTTAGCAAGCAACTTTATTAAATTATTATCTTAGTGAGAGATGTTTTCATTGATATACAGTCAGGACCATTATAACAGTTAGACGTAAATTTTTATTTAAAAAATTCTGAGACATGTCATGACCATGTCATGGTGTCATGCATATGGGTGTCATGTCCAGGCTATTCAACCATGACATCAGTCATGGGCCTGGCCCAGGCATTGGGTAACGGAAAATTTCAGTTCTAACTTCTGTTCGAGCGGTACATTTGGCGCTCGATTTTAGTAAGTTTATAGTAAGTTTTACGGAACCCAAGATGTCCACTGTAACCGTCATGAGCTAGCTTTAATACATCTGAGTGTACTGAACTAGGTAACACAATCTGATGGGTTTCTGACCAACAATAATTGGCTCATAGAGTTAGAGGCTGGTATGCACTCATGCATACACCTTGATCATAACAGAAGGCAGGTAGGATGTCTACATCCTTCTTGTCTAGAGCAGCATGTTGCCCTGCAGCTAAAGAAAGGTCAGTTTCCTGTGCCTGTATCAAATCTACTTTAGAGATAATATCAAAAGGAGGCATGGAAAGTGACGGAGACTGACATTGCTTCTGAGAGGCTTGTTGGACCTGTGAACAAGTCAACACGTAGGAGGGAAAAACATCAAAAGGTTCAGAAGGGAATACAGGTAAAGACTTTTCTACAGTTAGAACATTAGGTACCACAAGTATACCTGCTATGTCATTACCAAGCAATAAATGAATTCCTTCAACAGACAGGTTTCCTTCCTGTACTGCCACTTTGACACACGAGGCGACAAGGGAACATTTAAGATAAATATGGGCCACGGGGTATGAAGTCTGAGAGGTGAGACTGGAAATTAGTATACAGTATACCTTATCTCCAGTAAAGTTATCTTCTAGATGGGGAAGAACATTACTTAGCAGTATGGACTGAGAAGCCACCGTGTCTCGTAAGACCTTAATAGGATAGGTCTGAACCTCCTTTGTCAAAGCCACTTCACCATCAAAAATAAAGTCATCAAACAACTGTTTTGACTGGACAACACTACTATTAGAAGCTACAGGATTTGATGAGGTAGAGGAACCTGATACAGGAGAGTTGAAACTTTTCCTACTACTTGTACAGTTGAGCAAGTAGAAAGTGCAAGAAAAATTTGTCTGTATATGGCAACACCTCCACCTCTACTCAAAGTTCAGCCAATCACGTTCCACCTTACATTGGTTATGGGTCCCCAGTTATTCATTCATAAAGATACTAAGGCTTACTACAAAGAACTGCCAGATGTTGCCATATACAGCCAAATTTTACTTGCACTTTCTACTTGCTCAGCTGTACAGTCACTCATAAAAATTAAGACCCCCCCCCCCAGGCCGGTCACCTTCTTATACTTGTGATATCGGTTCTGGCAACAGTGTACGTGACTACAGTGATGGCGCTTAAGAGATGAAGTTGATTTGCTCGACACATTTGTAACTAATAATAAATGAGACGAAGCATGAGTTGGGATAATGTTTCGAGCAAACCAACCTTCCTCCAAAAACCACCCATACCACCACCTCTGACGTCAGGTACAATGTTACCAGAACCGATATCACACGAGTTTAAAGGTGTCTTTGCCTGGGGGGGTCTTTACTTTTATGAGTGACTGTACATTTGGGGTGTTTACAAAAAGCAATAGTATGGCCTGGTTTCCTACAGTATGCACATGTTAATTGGCTAGTAGTGAACCCGCTACCCCTCGGCTTATCCTTAGAATCTTTGTACTTGAAATCGTCAGAGGAAGTTTTTACAGAAAGAGTGAGGTCTCGCTCACGCCTCGACCAGATCTGGAGCTTCAGAGCCTGAGCATCTGCTTGCTCCGCCACCCTCAATAGTTCCATCTCGCCCCTCTCCTCTATGTATTTCACAATATGGACGGGTGATTTTCTTTTAAATTCCTCTAGGACAATGAGATTAATAAGTTCTGAATAGGTGGTGACCGAGAGAGTATTTAGCCATTTGTTTAAAAAATTAAGGTTATCACTTGCAAATTGCACATATGTTTGATGCTTATTCTTGACCAGTTTCCTGAATTTATCTTTGTAAGTCTCTGGGATTACAACATGGACATACAGAATCTGTTCCTTGACAAACTCATAGTCATCGAGTCTATCTAGGTACAGTCACGAGCATAAGTTTCTTTACCCCCATGGCGAGAATGAAATCGAAGTTGTGGTTGGAGAAGGGTCAGGCAAACGAACACTGGGAGTCAGTATCTCATGACGGCGTAAAATTTGTTGTATTCAAGTGAACACCTCTAGTGACATGAAACATCATCCGAACATTATGAACAGGTCCATTTTTGTTCGTCTAGTCTATATCCAACCACGACTTCGACCTAACTCTCGCCATGGGGGTAAAGAAACTTATGCTCGTGACTGTACAAAATGATTTACCCGTTTGTTTAGGGGCAATCAGCGACATTCACTCCTCCTTAGGCCACTCGTTTTTAGTTGCTAATCGTTTGAAAAAGGCTAAAATAATGAACCCACAATATCACCTTCATCAAAAGCAGGTATCATTACAGTTACACTGGACATGTTAAAGGACAGTTCCTTTTCCTCCACTCTGCTTCCTTCTCTACCTTGTTCTCTACCCACTGCCAACTTTTCCCTTTCGAGTTCTAGTTTTTCTCTTTCAAGTTAAATTTTCTCCCATTCGAGCTGGTATTACATCTCTACCCGGAGCTTTTCAACTTCTACCGGGGTAAACTGAGAAATTTCAGGTTTGTTATTACTCTTACCACCTGGTGTTTTAGCAGACTGAGTTGGAGGGATAGTGACAAGGTTAAAAGGGACTTATTCCTCATCTTTAATGTCGGGTAGAGCAGTGGTGTCCATAATTCCCTGCATAACTAAATATTTTACAAGATCCTTAATAACCAACTTAGTGAGTTTACTTGGGTGATCAGGTAAAGGGATCTGAAAATGGCTCGCTACTGATTTTTATGATATTTATGTATTCAGGGGAGGGGTCAGCAAGGAGAGATTCTATATCATAACCCTCACCTTCCATGATTAAAAATATACCAGATTTTTTTTTTTTTTTCTATACCTCATCCTCGGGACTGTAGGCTGTCAGTAGCCCGTGACTCTTGCGAGGCCCCGAGATTATTGGGTGTCACACCAGATGAGACAGTGGAGCTTCGTGGTGATGTTGGTACCGTAGCTTCTCTTCTGCCCCACTAGATGACGACACCTTATTTATACACGTCACTATCAGGAGACAGCAGCTACACCGTTACTCACAGCATCTTGGAATATGGACTGGCATCTTCTATGTTGTGAGTTGACAACGATGCAGGGGGTATTTTCTTGACGTGTCGGCGTAGCCAGGGTAGTTGACGAACAGATGGACCCATCAGATCACCTCGAAAAAATCCCAGACATTTTCTCGTGGACTCGAACCAGAGCCCTTGCCATTCGCAGTCCATCACTTTATTCACTCAGCCACCGCCTGATTGGTTAGTCGTTGTGGATGATTGGTTGACTTGCTAATTGATAGATTGGTTGGTTGATTGGTTGGTTGGTTGGTTGATTGATTGGGTGGGTGACTGAGTAATTGAATGGTTGAGTGATTAGTTGGATAATTGGTTAGTTGATTGATTGATTGATTGGTTGGTTGGTTGGTTGATTGGTTGGTTGGTTGGTTGATTGATTGGGTGGGTGACTGAGTAATTGAATGGTTGAGTGATTAGTTGGATGATTGGTTAGTTGATTGATTGATT